>CM026390.1:85327438-85349465 GCA_014843695.1 Archivesica marissinica | reverse complement strand
TATATATAGTCATATATCGTGGATGTCTCGGTAATGCGGGATACTATCTCAGCATACATAGAAACTGTTATATATAGTCATATATCGTGGATGTCTCGGTAATGCGGGATACTATCTCAGCATACATAGAAACTGTTATATATAGTCATATATCGTGGATGTCTCGGTAATGCGGGATACTATCTCAGCATACATAGAAACTGTTATATATAGTCATATATCGTGGATGTCTCGGTAATGCGGGATACTATCTCAGCATACATAGAAACTGTTATATATAGTCATATATCGTGGATGTCTCGGTAATGCGGGATACTATCTCAGCATACATAGAAACTGTTATATATAGTCATATATCGTGGATGTCTCGGTAATGCGGGATACTATCTCAGCATACATAGAAACTGTTATATATAGTCATATATCGTGGATGTCTCGGTAATGCGGGATACTATCTCAGCATACATAGAAACTGTTATATATAGTCATATATCGTGGATGTCTCGGTAATGCGGGATACTATCGCAGCATACATAGAAACTGTTATATATAGTCATATATCGTGGATGTCTCGGTAATGCGGGATACTATCTCAGCATACATAGAAACTGTTATATATAGTCATATATCGTGGATGTCTCGGTAATGCGGGATACTATCTCAGCATACATAGAAACTGTTATATATAGTCATATATCGTGGATGTCTCGGTAATGCGGCATACTATCGCTGCATACATAGAAACTGTTATATATAGTCATATATCGTGGATGTCTCGGTAATGCGGGATACTATCGCTGCATACATAGAACCTGTTATATATAGTCATATATCGTGGATGTCTCGGTAATGCGGGATACTATCTCAGCATACATAGAAACTGTTATATATAGTCATATATCGTGGATGTCTCGGTAATGCGGGATACTATCGCAGCATACATAGAAACTGTTATATATAGTCATATATCGTGGATGTCTCGGTAATGCGGGATACTATCGCAGCATACATAGAAACTGTTATATATAGTCATATATCGTGGATGTCTCGGTAATGCGGGATACTATCTCAGCATACATAGAAACTGTTATATATAGTCATATATCGTGGATGTCTCGGTAATGCGGGATACTATCTCAGCATACATAGAAACTGTTATATATAGTCATATATCGTGGATGTCTCGGTAATGCGGGATACTATCTCAGCATACATAGAAACTGTTATATATAGTCATATATCGTGGATGTCTCGGTAATGCGGGATACTATCTCAGCATACATAGAAACTGTTATATATAGTCATATATCGTGGATGTCTCGGTAATGCGGGATACTATCTCAGCATACATAGAAACTGTTATATATAGTCATATATCGTGGATGTCTCGGTAATGCGGGATACTATCGCAGCATACATAGAAACTGTTATATATAGTCATATATCGTGGAGTCATATATCGTGGATGTCTCGGTAATGCGGGATACTATCTCAGCATACATAGAAACTGTTATATATAGTCATATATCGTGGATGTCTCGGTAATGCGGGATACTATCTCAGCATACATAGAAACTGTTATATATAGTCATATATCGTGGATGTCTCGGTAATGCGGGATACTATCGCAGCATACATAGAAACTGTTATATATAGTCATATATCGTGGATGTCTAGATAATGCGGGATACTATCGCAGCATACATAGAAACTGTTATATATAGACATATATCGTGGATGTCTCGGTAATGCGGGATACTATCTCAGCATACATAGAAACTGTTATATATAGTCATATATCGTGGATGTCTCGGTAATGCGGAAAACTATCGCAGCATACATAGAAACTGTTATATATTGTCATATATCGTGGATGTCTCGGTAATGCGGGATACTATCTCAGCATACATAGAAACTGTTATATATAGTCATATATCGAGGATGTCTAGATAATGCGGGATACTATCGCAGCATACATAGAAACTATTATATATAGTCATATATCGTGGATGTCTCGGTAATGCGGGATACTATCTCAGCATACATAGAAACTGTTATATATAGTCATATATCGTGGATGTCTCGGTAATGCGGTATACTATCGCAGCATACATAGAAACTCTTATATATAGTCATATATCGTGGATGTCTCGGTAATGCGGGATACTATCTCAGCATACATAGAAACTATTATATATAGTCATATATCGTGGATGTCTCGGTAATGCGGGATACTATCAGCATACATAGAAACTGTTATATATAGTCATATCGTGGATGTCTCGGTAATGCGGGATACTATCGCAGCATACATAGAAACTGTTATATAGTCATATATCGTGGATGTCTCGGTAATGCGGGATACTATCTCAGCATACATAGAAACTGTTTATATTAGATATATCGTGGATGTCTCGGTAATGCGGGATACTATCGCAGCATACATAGAAACTGTTATATATAGTCATATATCGTGGATGTCTCGGTAATGCGGCATACTATCTCTGCATACATAGAAACTGTTATATATAGTCATATATCGTGGATGTCTCGGTAATGCGGGATACTATCTCAGCATACATAGAAACTGTTATATATAGTCATATATCGTGGATGTCTCGGTAATGCGGGATACTATCGCAGCATACATAGAAACTGTTATATATAGTCATATATCGTGGATGTCTCGGTAATGCGGGATACTATCTCAGCATAC
Source organism: Archivesica marissinica (assembly GCA_014843695.1). Taxonomy (NCBI): domain Eukaryota; kingdom Metazoa; phylum Mollusca; class Bivalvia; order Venerida; family Vesicomyidae; genus Archivesica; species Archivesica marissinica. The sequence continues at coordinate 85,346,749 of CM026390.1, read as the reverse complement.
ATAGAAACTGTTATATATAGTCATATATCGTGGATGTCTCGGTAATGTGGGATACTATCACAGCATACATAGAAACTGTTATATATAATCATATATCGTGGATGTCTCGGTAATGCGGGATACTATCGCAGCATACATAGAAACTGTTATATATAGTCATATATCGTGGATGTCTCGGTAATGCGGCATACTATCTCAGCATACATAGAAACTGTTATATATAGTCATATATCGTGGATGTCTCGGTAATGCGGCATACTATCTCAGCATACATAGAAACTGTTATATATAGTCATATATCGTGGAAATCTCAGTAATGCGGGATACTTTCTCAGCATACATAGACACTGTTATATATAGTCATATATCGTGGATGTCTCGGTAATGCGGGATACTATCTCAGCATACATAGAAACTGTTATATATAGTAATATATCGTGGATGTCTCGGTAATGCGGCATACTATCGCAGCATACATAGAAACTGTTATATATAGTCATATATCGTGGATGTCTCGGTAATGCGGGATACTATCTCAGCATACATAGAAACTGTTATATATAGTCATATATCTTGGATGCCTCGGTAATGCGGGATACTATCGCAGCATACATAGAAACTGTTATATATAGTCATATATCGTTGATGTCTCGGTAATGCGGCATACTATCTCAGCATACATAGAAACTGTTATATATAGTCATATATCGTGGATGTCTCGGTAATGCGGGATACTATCTCAGCATATATAGAACCTGTTATATAGAGTCATATATCGTGGATGTCTCGGTAATGCGGGATACTATCTCAGCATACATAGAAACTGTTTTATATAGTCATATATCGTGGATGTCTCGGTAATGCGGGATACTATCTCAGCATACATAGAAACTGTTATATATAGTCATATATCGTGGATGTCTCGGTAATGCGGGAAACTATCGCAGCATACATAGAAACTGTTATATATTGTCATATATCGTGGATGTCTCGGTAATGCGGGATACTATCTCAGCATACATAGAAACTGTTATATATAGTCATATATCGTGGATGTCTCGGTAATGCGGGATACTATCTCAGCATACATAGAAACTGTTATATATAGTCATATATCGTGGATGTCTCGGTAATGCGGGAAACTATCGCAGCATACATAGAAACTGTTATATATTGTCATATATCGTGGATGTCTCGGTAATGCGGGATACTATCTCAGCATACATAGAAACTGTTATATATAGTCATATATCGTGGATGTCTCGGTAATGCGGGATACTATCGCAGCATACATAGAAACTGTTATATATAGTCATATATCATGGATGTCTCGGTAATGCAGGATACTATCTCAGCATACATAGAAACTGTTATATATAGTCATATATCGTGGATGTCTCGGTAATGCGGTATACTATCGCAGCATACATAGAAACTCTTATATATAGTCATATATCGTGGATGTCTCGGTAATGCGGGATACTATCTCAGCATACATATAAACTATTATATATAGTCATATATCGTGGATGTCTCGGTAATGTGGGATACTATCACAGCATACATAGAAACTGTTATATATAGTCATATATCGTGGATGTCTCGGTAATGCGGGATACTATCGCAGCATACATAGAAACTGTTATATATAGTCATATATCGTGGATGTCTCGGTAATGCGGGATACTATCTCAGCATACATAGAAACTGTTATATATAGTCATATATCGTGGATGTCTCGGTAATGCGGGATACTATCGCAGCATACATAGAGACTGTTATATATAGTCATATATCGTGGATGTCTCGGTAATGCGGCATACTATCTCTGATAAAATAGAAACTGTTATATATAGTCATATATCGTGGATGTCTCGGTAATGCGGGATACTATCTCAGCATACATAGAAACTGTTATATATAGTCATATATCGTGGATGTCTCGGTAATGCGGCATACTATCGCAGCATACATAGAAACTGTTATATATAGTCATATATCGTGGATGTCTCGGTAATGCGGGATACTATCTCTGCATACATAGAAACTGTTTATAATAGTCATATATCGTGGATGTCTCGGTAATGCGGGATACTATCGCAGCATACATAGAAACTGTTATATATAGTCATATATCGTGGATGTCTCGGTAATGCGGCATACTATCGCTGCATACATAGAAACTGTTATATATAGTCATATATCATGGATGTTTCGGTAATGCGGCATACTATAGCTGCATACATAGAACCTGTTATATATAGTCATATATCGTGGATGTCTCGGTAATGCGGGATACTATCGCAGCATACATAGAAACTGTTATATATAGTCATATATCGCGGATGTCTCGGTAATGCGGGATACTATCGCAGCATACATAGAAACTGTTATATATAGTCATATATCGTGGATGTCTCGGTAATGCGGGATACTATCTCAGCATACATAGAAACTGTTCTATATAGTCATATATCGTGGATGTCTCGGTAATGCGGTATACTATCGCAGCATACATAGAAACTCTTATATATAGTCATATATCGTGGATGTCTCGGTAATGCGGGATACTATCTCAGCATACATAGAAACTGTTATATATAGTCATATATCGTGGATGTCTCGGTAATGTGGGATACTATCTCAGCATACATAGAAACTGTTATATATAGTCATATCGTGGATGTCTATGTCCTCGGTAATGCGGGATACTATCGCAGCATACATAGAAACTGTTATTATAGTCATATATCGTGGATGTCTCGGTAATGCGGGATACTTCTCAGAACATAGAAACTGTTATATATAGTCATATATCGTGGATGTCTCGGTAATGCGGGATACTATCGTAGCATACGTAGAAACTGTTATATAGTCATATATCGTGGATGTCTCGGTATGCGGGATACTATCCAGCATAATACAAGAAACTGTTATATATAGTCATATATCGTGGATGTCTCGGTAATGCGGGATACTATAGCAGCATACATAGAAACTGTTATATATAGTCATATATCGTGGATGTCTCGGTAATGCGGGATACTATCTCTGCATACATAGAAACTGTTATATATAGTCATATATCGTGGATGTCTCGGTAATGCGGGATACTATCACAGCATACATAGAAACTGTTATATATAGTCATATATCGTGGATGTTTCGGTAATGCGGCATACTATATCAGCATACATAGAAACTGTTATATATAGTCATATATCGTGGATGTCTCGGTAATGCGGCATACTATCTCAGCATACATAGACACTGTTATATATAGTCATATATCGTGGATGTCTCGGTAATGCGGGATACTATCTCAGCATACATAGAAACTGTTATATATAGTAATATATCGTGGATGTCTCGGTAATGCGGCATACTATCGCAGCATACATAGAAACTGTTGATATAGTCATATATCGTGGATGTCTCGGTAATGCGGGATACTATTCAGCATACATAGAAACTGTATTATAGTCATATATCGTGGATGTCTCGGTAATGCGGCATACTATCTCAGCATACATAGAAACTGTTATATATAGTCATATATCGTGGAAATCTCGGTAATGCGGGATACTATCTCAGCATACATAGAAACTGTTATATAGAGTCATATATCGTGGATGTCTGTGTAATGCGGGATACTATCTCAGCATACATAGAAACTGTTATATATAGTCATATATCGTGGATGTCTCGCTAATGCGGGATACTATCGCAGCATACATAGAAACTGTTTATATAGTCATATATCGTGGATGTCTCGGTAATGCGGGATACTATCGCAGCATACATAGAACTGTTATATATAGTCATATATTGGATGTTCGGTAATGCGGCATACTATCGCTGCATACATAGAAACTGTTATATATAGTCATATATCGTGGATGTTTCGGTAATGCGGCATACTATCGCAGCATACATAGAAACTGTTATATATAGTCATATATCGTGGATGTCTCGGTAATGCGGGATACTATAGCATATTAATAAATATAGTTTTCCGATTACATGCACGGGTCATCAATAATATCTGCTGGTGCTATTTATAGATGAATGAATGAATGAATGAATGAATGAATGAATGAATGAATGAATGAATGAATGAATGAATGAATGAATGAATGAATGAATGAATGAATGAATGAATGAATAGAAAAACAGAATGCTGGCAATTCAACTAAGCGACATTTGGGATTATAATGTTAGTTTAAACATATGTTATTGCTTTCAAATAACATACATATATTCAGACTGCACACTAATTGTTCAACAAATGAAATGTAACGAATATTATACGAGTGAAACTGTTATAATTTAGAAGCAAATGGGTTGGGTCACAAGTATTACCAACATTAGTGACGCCCTATCACTTTGACGACCCTCCCGAATTATAATGTTCGTTTTGACATCCGTCCGTTTTGAATCAATACTATTTTATTACTTGCTGAGGTACAGGGATATACTAATAATAGTATAATAATAGCTATCTAATAATAATATATATAAGTGGAAGTGCAGTGGTAGCACGTTCGCTCCAGGTGCGAAAAGCCCGGCGTTCGAGCACCGCTGGAGCTGTTACGAGTGTGCCCTTATGCAGGTCATTTAAATTCCACGTTGCCTATTCTCACTCCCTCGTGGCGATGTAGTACATAATGAATGAGGTCTCGAGTGTGATTAATATAAATTGTAGGAACTTGTTTCGCAATCGAGCTAAAATAAATGTGTATAAACTAATAATAATATATGAGAAAATTAGCAGATTAGTTATAAAGGGCCACTGGGTGGGAATACACGTTATCGTGACATTATAAGTAGCCCCCTCAAATTATGTCACAACTTCGGTAGTAAACCAAAGTCCTTAGGCATTATATTATATATAATATCGATTGAATGATTGAATTTGTAGCTTAGATTATTATTATAATAATAACAACAAGAGAACTCATTTGAACAATTAAGTCATTCTACAAATTAAAACATAGGAAAAAAGATATGCATATAAATTATTAGAAATAGAAAACACAATTAACAAATAATGCAAAAACTTTAACACCGGGAGGTAAAGTTAGCGCACACACAAACAGATACAAGATATAATAATTATAATATAGTAGTGAATAAATTGTTAATAAAAGCACAACTGCTCCCTCTTATCACATCCAAACAGCACATTATGTTCCACGCGTCCAAGCTTTATATAGCAGGTGGTGCAAAGAATAGACCAATAACCTACTAAACTGATAGTTTACAATTAAACATGAATATAGGTATTAGCTCTTGCAGCTTATATCTTATTCCCTATGAATGTTTTACTGGTTACTGTTTACATGTTTCATTATGCTAGTTCATGTTTTAATTTGTTGAGGGCCTCATGGTAGATTGACTTAATTGTTCAAATGAGTTATCTCGTTAAAAAAAGTCTTTATCATTGTTATTATTATTATTACATGTATTATTATTATTATTATTATTATATACCAATAGTGAATAGTATATCAGTAAGTTCGGTGCATTAATCTGAATATGAAACGTTCGTGTTGATAGAAGAGTAAGTGTATATATTTGCAGTAATGTAAGTCAATGCTACAGGTATATATACCAATGTCCGGTTTATTTCCAGTAATGTTTGCAAGAATACATTCCAGTAGTCTGCTAGGTTTCTCACAGCTTTTAATGACCCCTAACTAGACATTAATTGTCAAATATGCTTTTTATTTAGTCATAAAATCCGCTTCACATTATCCACAATTATTCCAAACTCCTAAAGAAGTTGTAATTTATTGCTAAGTTTTCTAAGCACATCCGATTCTAATCAACTGTATTATACTCGTACTAGCTTAGCGAATAGCGGTGAAGCAAGGGTTTGTTGGCATTTCTTGTCAATGTCCCATAGCCATGCCTAATGTAATACCGGTATTTAGAATAAATTGCACTAACGCAGGAGGTGTAGCATTTTCACAATCATATTATGCCGACACTGAGATCAAAGATAAACTATGGATGTTTTGTAGCATATCCATACAGCCATTTAGCGAATCATACAGAACTGTAGCAACCACGTTGATATGGAACGACAAAACGTTTCTCTAAAAATGTTTATGTGAACAGATTCTTCATCTTTCTAATATGGCCGCCAAATCTAAGAATGCCACAAAGACAGGTGGTAAGTAGGTGGGTGGGGTTCTAGTGTATGTGTGCATTACGTTTATTTATGGTCGCTACATGTTACCCAGTTATTCTAGATTCCAGATTTTCTTCTGGTTCTTTTACGTGCACGGTGTAAAGCCGACACGATACATCGGTGTAGAGTACCATCAGAAAGACTATGATATGAGTCATTGTAGTATAGATGGGGGGGGGGTCGTCGAACCTGCGACCCCTGGATTACAAGTTCAGCGTGTTAAACACTGGACTACTGATCCGCCTTGAACAAGTATAGAGTAAACATTATGGTTACTATATATATAGGCAGATGGGGAAATGGCCTTAATGAAATGAACAGTCTTTCAGATGAGACTTTAAACCGAGGTCTCGTGTCGGTGCACACGCACGCACGTACGCACGCACGCACGCACGTACGCACACACAAGAACAGAAAAAAATAATCAAATAATTGCCTAAACTAAACGAAAGCACTATAATGAATACATGCAGCCCGCACGTACACCCGCTGTGCCACCCACCACGTCGCGACCCGAATTGAAGACCCATTATACCTCTATTATAATTTGATGTTCTATTAATTTATAGGAGAACAATCTTACAGAAACCGACGTGTATTTTTTATATATGTCTGTGCTTCTATTAAAATTTAAGTGTTGTTCTCATCAGATCATGCCATGAAGTAATGCATGTGAACTAAGTGGATGGATAATTAGAGAACGTCGTTCGATCCTATAAAGGATACATCTGAAAAAAGATATGTTCTGCATCTTCAAGGTATTAAAGCGTAATAAAGCGTATATCTAATGATATATATAGCTGGATGGGTAGCCTGGGAACAGGCGTCGATATAGTTTGCCTGGTCTGTCAAATAAATATATTTTAACACCGAGACTATTAATTGGGCCGTATTGAGTTTCTGAACATATCATGTCATTTGGCTAGAAGTTAAAAAGTGAAATATCGACAGACTGGAACCCAGGCTACTGGATGGGGTAAGGACACTCTATAGTTAGTTTAAACTTTATATATTTTACAACGATTGCGAAGCAAGTTCTATAAGCTATAGCTTTCGGTTCTATTCCATGTTCATACATCTATGTAAATATTTGTGTAAATTGTACATTTGTATATGTTGTATCATTGTTTGAAATAAACTATGTTTAAACTAAACAAGTTCTAACAACTTATATTAATCACTCTCGTTTGCGCGGATGAAAGCGTAAATGTGGTCATTCGTGTGGGAGGAAACTGGAGTACCCGAGAAAAACCCACCTGTCAGATCTGGCGACCATCGTACAATCTCACATTCTTCCTGGTCCGAGGATCGAACCCGGGTTACATTGGTGAGAAGCGAGCGCGCTAACCACTGCGCTAATCGGACAGCCAAACTCTATAGTTATTTATTGTTCGTCAATACTATAAACTTGTGGATATACAAGTATGATATGTTGTGTGTCCTATGCGTGTCACCCTCCGCTTATAACCTCCATCGTTTACGTAGCCTTTGCAGAAAAAGACACCACGTAATAATATTAAATACTTTATTTAGCGAGAAAACTAAATATCAAACGTCAATCTACTACGAGGCTCTCAACATGTATACAAATCACATGCAATTAAAAGATAGGACTATACGTGAGAACCGAGTGTGTAAGTCTTCTGTGCCCGCACACAGTGCGTCTGTAGTACATCCAATATCTACGTCACATGTAATTGATACCACTACGCGATAAGGTTTAACCATAAGCGAGTCGGTGGAGATCTGCACCCAGAGGAGCAAATCTTCTGCCCATGAATAGATACCAACTATGAGTAAATAGCTCGTGTTGGGATCCCCGGCTAAGATCATTAGTGTGACTCCGTGATGTGCGATATTATTATTAGGAGCTAAGGGTGAGGTAGCCCTAGAGAAAACATAGAGTTGAAGACGGAGGTATAAGCAGGCCAATGACGTTTTCGGAAACGATGGTACCAAGCATCCACCGCGAGACGAACGACAAGAAGAAGAACGTATACTTCAAATGCTAGTTGTTACATATGCAAATACCCTTAGCTACGGCTGTGATTTTATTCTTGCAGTGGCTGTGATTGGATGGAAATAGATGCGTAATATATTTAGCGACAGGCTGGGTTAACAGCCAATTTTTGTGTGGGATTTAAGTAATAAATTAGAATTGCAGTGCTATGACCGGGGGACCATTACATTGGCAATAACTGCGTGGCAGTCGTGGCAGACAATGTCAGACAATTTTATGTATCTGTAATGAATATCTTTCCTAGGTAATCGTTCGGAATCTCTCTAAAATCGAATAGAAGATATGATCGGACCGGGAGATCAATCAGGGCTTAGTCTGCCTATAAAAATGGTAACAGTTTTCTATATATCGTATTGTGCTAGCTTGCATCATTTTGATGAGAGTTTTGCAAAGAGACATACAATGCATGTAATTCTGGCGTTTCAGTTGCACCTAGAGACTCTGTCGTAATGAATTAATTCAATGTAATTGACCCAACCATTCTATGATTCATTGGAAACATAGCGATCGTCTGAGCGTATACGTCAACTGTTTAAATTGCTGATTTACATCTCTGTTCATACTGATATGATATGGGACAATCTTCTGCAATACACGTTTTTGGTAACACTGTTAAACATTGTTGCTAGTACAAGACTGTGGTGGTAGTTATTCCGCTATTACAGAATGGACACCAGCTACTACAGAATGGACACCCGCTACTACAGAATGGACACCCGCTACTACAGAATGGACACCCGCTACAATAGAATGGACACCCACTACTACATAATGGACACCCGCTACTACAGAATGGACACCCGCTACAATAGAATGGACATCCACTACTACAGAATGGACACCCGCTACTACAGAATGGACACCCGCTACTACAGAATGGACACCCGCTACAATAGAATGGACACCCGCTACTACAGAATGGACACCCGCTACAATAGAATGGACACCCGCTACTACAGAATGGACACCCGCTACAATAGAATGGACACCCGCTACTACAGAATGGACACCCGCTACAATAGAATGGACACCCACTACTACATAATGGACACCCGCTACTACAGAATGGACACCCGCTACAATAGAATGGACACCCGCTACTACAGAATGGACACCCGCTACAATAGAATGGACACCCGCTACTACAGAATGGACACCCGCTACAATAGAATGGACACCCGCTACTACAGAATGGACACCCGCTACAATAGAATGGACACCCACTACTACATAATGGACACCCGCTACTACAGAATGGACATCCGCTACTACAGAATGGACACCCGCTACTACAGAATGGACACCCGCTACTACAGAATGGACACCCACTACAATAGAATGGACACCCACTACTACAGAATGGACACCCGCTACTACAGAATGGACACCCGCTACAATAGAATGGACACCCACTACAATAGAATGGACACCCGCTACTACAGAATGGACACCCGCTACTACAGAATGGACACCCACTACTACATAATGGACACCCGCTACTACAGAATGGACACCCACTACAATAGAATGGACACCCGCTACTACAGAATGGACACCCGCTACTACAGAATGGACACCCACTACTACATAATGGACACCCGCTACTACAGAATGGACACCCACTACTACAGAATGGACACCCACTATTACATAATGGACACCCACTACTACATAATGGACACCCGCTACTACAGAATGGACACCCGCTACAATAGAATGGACACCCGCTACTACAGAATGGACACCCGCTACTACAGAATGGACACCCGCTACTACAGAATGGACACCCGCTACAATAGAATGGACACCCGCTACAATAGAATGGACATCCACTACTACAGAATGGACACCCGCTACTACAGAATGGACACCCGCTACTACAGAATGGACACCCGCTACAATAGACTGGACACCCGCTACTACAGAATGGACACGAGACATAGCTTCTCTTGAGGCTACTGAGTACTGCGATCAAATATATAATTGTATAAGACCGAATATGCTTACATGTTTAATTATATACAACAATATATTCAATGCCACCGTAAAGAGGAGCTAAAATTGCGTAACGTTAATTGTTTTATTATGGTGTAGGGCAATTTCTAAGCGTGAGCCCATGACTATCCATAAAAGGTGGGTAATTTACAATTCGTAAAGGCCAGTTCCTAGGTGAGCAGATCATAAAACAGGTATTATATTAATACTATTATTATTAATTACACACATTCATATCGAAATATTCAAAGAATCGTTCCGATACAAGGAAAGAACATGGCGTACGACAATGCAGAGTGAGTTCTTCAACTATATTGTATATTATTTATGCTGACGAACTAGATTCGATGCCGTCGACCCCGGAAAGTTCCTATATTAACAAGAACACACCACAAGGCTCGCTTAGCTTGAGCTAGGCAACATCTACGGTTCACCAGGGCCGACTGGGCAAATGTTCTTTTCGTCGACGAGACAAGGATAACATTGCTTTGTGCAAACGGCCGCAAACGCATTTATCGACGCCATTGTGAGAAAAACAGCGTCACTTGTCTTCTTCAGGCGGACCAGTTCAGGGGAGGATCCATTATGATATGGGCGGGCATATCGATGCAGATCAAGACACAGATCGTGTCCATACAAGGCAACACGAATGCACGACGATATCAGACGCAGATCGTGTCCATACACGGCAACATGAATGCACGACGATGTCAGACATGTTCTTATACCACGCACTGCTGCAAACCGTGGCATGTAATTCGTTCAATACAACGATCCGTGCCATGTCGCCAGAACAACATTGACAATGTTACATGTCAATATCATACGAGTTATCCCTTTCCCTGCTAAACGTCCTGACCTAAATACAATAGCGCATTCTGTGACGTACTAAACCAAAAGGTACGTGCATATCCTCAGCAGTGACGTCAATCGAGAACTATTCGTCAGCAGTATCTTCACAGATACATTGTATCATTGAGAAGTCGTTGTCGGGCCGTAATTGCTGGCGACGGAGGGCACGCACGATATTAACATATCACAGACGTAAATGAACATGTTTTTGTGACTTTTGAATTACCACGACGGCTTATTGATTCCTGTGGAAGATGTCAACCCTTTATTTGTTTGAAATGACATTATAATTATGTGATCATTTCTAATGAATTCCGCTTCCTTATGCGATCAGTAAATTCACGAAATTAACAATTAAATTGATTGGGTTTTTATAAGTACATGTATTGAGGTGACCGATTAGGAATTGTGTTGAGTGTACATGTGAATACAAAAACACGACAAATCAAATAAAGTCAAACAGGTCGATGTCCGATGTGCAGCACATTGTAGCTACACTGGGAATGGGGATGTTATATGGGGACTTATTTATCCCTTATATAGTAATCTTGGTGTAATTAGAACAGACACTGCCATACTTTGATAAATAGGACATAATATTCAACTTTGGACAAAAATATACAATGTTATCTAATTAGCTAAAAGGAAATTCGTAACTTAAATTTGCATTATGGGATATTCGTAAATCCATAATGGGACTTGTTCAATTTGATGTACACTGAAATTACTCTATAGTATAGAAAGAAGCTCGAATCTCCAATTGCAATTTACAGACTTGAAACTTTGTATCCACTATCCAGTTATCATATTTTCATGACAGTTGTTTGTTCACATTTTCACACAACACATATAAAGTACGTTGTATTTCGTGATGGTCGCTTGATGAAATGCTGATTACAAATATGCCTACATTCACTTTGTGGCGCTCGTGGAAATCTGAAGTTTTGACAAATAAGTATACCCTGACAAATAAGTATACCCTAGGGTTAATATGTAATTATCTCAACAGACAGTATTGACCGATTATTTTAATAGTTCCCTTGTAACCGTCAGTCTACTTGTTTTGATGTTGTTCTACGTACGTCTACTGCTCATTGATGACAACTCGCCTGACTATATACACTAAATGACATTGCATGCCCTCTATTCACTTGGAGTGATTCCACACACTTATATCTGCAACAAGGCACTCGTAATTAGCTTTTCCTACAACGGATAATATAGTAATAGGCAAATAAACAGAAACAACATTAACAGGGGAAATGCAAATTTCCATGAAAATTAATCGATCTGGCATGCAACAATCTCAAGCAGTCATAATCATGTGTATGGCAAGTATTTGGAATAATCAATTTAACATGCTAATACATATTATCTTTCGTAATTCACTAGTGTATTAACTATACAAATGATCACTGTGCGTATTCATATGCTCTGTCAAAAACAATAAGCAAACAGCATGACATCGAATATAAACACTATTAATCCTGCATGGTGGGCCATTAACACTACAAATCATGCACGATCGCCAAATTCACCAACAGCCACGTCCAGCTACAGTAGCAATTCCAATGTAAGACCTGCTAAAACACGTCCAGCTACAGTAGCAATTCCAATGTAAGACTTGCTAAAACACGTCCAGCTACAGTAGCAATTCCAATGTAAGACTTGCTAAAACACGTCCAGCTACAGTAGCAATTCCAATGTAAGAATTGCTAAAACACGTCCAGCTACAGTAGCAATTCCAATGTAAGACTTGCTAAAACACGTCCAGCTACAGTAGCAATTCCAATGTAAGACTTGCTAAAACACGTCCAGCTACAGTAGCAATTCCAATGTAAGACTTGCTAAAACACGTCCAGCTACAGCAGCCGTCCAGCTACAGCAGCAATACCAATGTAAGACTTGCTAAAATGTGCGCTGGAATTTGAACGTTACACATTTGAAAAGATGTTCAATGCATTCTATATTCATGTTGCAGAAATCACATAAACTTGTTGTGACTAATTTACATTTTAGCAACTGGTTATTTGTCGGTACAACGTGTTTTAGGTATTTGTACTGAAAGCTTCTTAATGTTGTGTCTATTGTCGCACTATATGGGGCGGAGTAAATATGTTTCCACATGGATATCATTTATCGATAGATTGCAATCAAACAACATTTCACCCCCATATTTCTATATTTGTTTTGTATAAGCATTTCCAAGGTCCTTTATTTGTTTTATCCATAATGCTCATAACCCAACATGCTTTGGTGGAGTACAACATGCTTTGGTGGAGTACAACATTCTTTGGTGGAGTACAACATCCTTTATATCTGTTAGTTTTAAACCATCATTTTCATAGCTTTTATAGAGAGAAGTTCTATTAATTATTTGCAGGTTTATTGTCCCATACAAATCTAAATATTGTTGTCGTAATGTCTCTAGGTATATGTGCCGTTGGATCTGGTAGAGCAGTAAATAGATAAACTAGTATTGGTAGTGCAAATGTTTTAACAACTGTCACTTTTCCCATTAAAGTAAGTTTACGGTGTTGCCATTGCTTTAAACAGTTATTAAATTCTATAATGTTGGTTGTATATTTGTTTTCATGTTTGATTCTTGTAATTGTGGTTGTATATTTGTGTTCGTGTTTGATTCTTAATCATTATTACAATACATCCCAAGCGTTTTTTGCATTCTTTGAGGTCCGTGTAAATTGTTTGTCTTTACTATGTTGGATATTGGAATTTTTCAAAGTGCCTATTCTGAGTATTGTAGTTTTAGACGTATTTAATTTCAATCCTGAAATATCGCCAAATTCTGTTATAACACGAAACAAGCGCTCATACGAAGCTTTATTACCGTTATTTATATATGTTCCATCATTTTTTTCTTTACCGTTTATATGTATTCCTTGTATATTTGAATCCTTTGCTATTGTATTTGATAAAAGTGCCACACTTATGATAAAACGTAAAGATGATAGTGGACAGCCTTGTCTTATCCCTCTATTAATCTGAAATGCTTCTGACAAATGTCCGTTGTTTATAACGACATTGTTAATGGTGGAGTACGATAATCGTAGCCACTTAGTGAAAGCTTCACTAAAATTAAAATGTTATAAACATGCAAATATAAATTCATGATTAAGACTGTTGTACAGTAGATTTGCTAGTGATTTAGAGTAGTTTCATGAAACTACAAGCTGAGTATCACGTAAGCAAAGGAACTAATATCGGTAAAGCTACAAATAAAATGTGAACTATTTTTTGTTAAGTTTACTAATCCTTTACAAGCAACCGTATGGCTTACTGCATTGATTGTAACTGAAGCGCATGTACTTGAACGTATGGCTTACTGCATTGATTGTAACTGAAGCGCATGTACTTGAACGTATGGCTTACTGCATTGATTGTAACTGAAGCGCATGTACTTGAACGTATGGCTTACTGCATTGATTGTAACTGAAGCGCATGTACTTGAACGTATGGCTTACTGCATTGATTGTAACTGAAGCGCATGTACTTGAACGTATGGCTTACTGCATTGATTGTAACTGAAGCGCATGTACTTGAACGTATGGCTTACTGCATTGATTGTAACTGAAGCGCATGTACTTGAACGTATGGCTTACTGCATTGATTGTAACTGAAGCGCATGTACTTGAACGTATGGCTTACTGCATTGATTGTAACTGAAGCGCATGTACTTGAACGTATGGCTTACTGCATTGATTGTAACTGAAGCGCATGTACTTGAACGTATGGCTTACTGCATTGATTGTAACTGAAGCGCATGTACTTGAACGTATGGCTTACTGCATTGATTGTAACTGAAGCGCATGTACTTGAACGTATGGCTTACTGCATTGATTGTAACTGAAGCGCATGTACTTGAACGTATGGCTTACTGCATTGATTGTAACTGAAGCGCATGTACTTGAACGTATGGCTTACTGCATTGATTGTAACTGAAGCGCATGTACTTGAACGTATGGCTTACTGCATTGATTGTAACTGAAGCGCATGTACTTGAACGTATGGCTTACTGCATTGATTGTAACTGAAGCGCATGTACTTGAACGTATGGCTTACTGCATTGATTGTAACTGAAGCGCATGTACTTGAACGTATGGCTTACTGCATTGATTGTAACTGAAGCGCATGTACTTGAACGTATGGCTTACTGCATTGATTGTAACTGAAGCGCATGTACTTGAACGTATGGCTTACTGCATTGATTGTAACTGAAGCGCATGTACTTGAACGTATGGCTTACTGCATTGATTGTAACTGAAGCGCATGTACTTGAACGTATGGCTTACTGCATTGATTGTAACTGAAGCGCATGTACTTGTATGGCTTACTGCATTGATTGTAACTGAAGCGCATGTACTTGAACGTATGGCTTACTGCATTGATTGTAACTGAAGCGCATGTACTTGTATGGCTTACTGCATTGATTGTAACTGAAGCGCATGTACTTGAACGTATGGCTTACTGCATTGATTGTAACTGAAGCGCATGTACTTGAACGTATGGCTTACTGCATTGATTGTAACTGAAGCGCATGTACTTGAACGTATGCACTTGATTGTACTGAAGCGCATGTACTTGAACGTATGGCTTACTGCATTGATTGTAACTGAAGCGCATGTACTTGAACGTATGGCTTACTGCATTGATTGTAACTGAAGCGCATGTACTTGAACGTATGGCTTACTGCATTGATTGTAACTGAAGCGCATGTACTTGAACGTATGGCTTACTGCATTGATTGTAACTGAAGCGCATGTACTTGAACGTATGGCTTACTGCATTGATTGTAACTGAAGCGCATGTACTTGAACGTATGGCTTACTGCATTGATTGTAACTGAAGCGCATGTACTTGAACGTATGGCTTACTGCATTGATTGTAACTGAAGCGCATGTACTTGAACGTATGGCTTACTGCGTAACTGAAGCGCATGTACTTGAACGTATGGCTTACTGCATTGATTGTAACTGAAGCGCATGTACTTGAACGTATGGCTTACATTGATTGTAACTGAAGCGCATGCTTGAACGTATGGCTTACTGCATTGATTGTAACTGAAGCGCATGTACTTGAACGTATGGCTTACTGCATTGATTGTGAAGCGCATGTACTTGAACTTACTGCATTGATTGTAACTGAAGCGCATGTACTTGAACGTATGGCTTACTGCATTGATTGTAACTGAAGCGCATGTACTTGAACGTATGGCTTACTGCATTGATTGTAACTGAAGCGCATGTACTTGAACGTATGGCTTACTGCATTGATTGTAACTGAAGCGCATGTACTTGAACGTATGGCTTACTGCATTGATTGTAACTGAAGCGCATGTACTTGAACGTATGGCTTACTGCATTGATTGTAACTGAAGCGCATGTACTTGAACGTATGGCTTACTGCATTGATTGTAACTGAAGCGCATGTACTTGAACGTATGGCTTACTGCATTGATTGTAACTGAAGCGCATGTACTTGAACGTATGGCTTACTGCATTGATTGTAACTGAAGCGCATGTACTTGAACGTGAACGTATGGCTTACTGCATTGATTGTAACTGAAGCGCATGTACTTGAACGTATGGCTTACTGCATTGATTGTAACTGAAGCGCATGTACTGAACGTATGGCTTACTGCATTGATTGTAACTGAAGCGCATGTACTTGAACGTATGGCTTACTGCATTGATTGTAACTGAAGCGCATGTACTTGAACGTATGGCTTACTGCATTGATTGTAACTGAAGCGCATGTACTTGAACGTATGGCTTACTGCATTGATTGTAACTGAAGCGCATGTACTTGAACGTATGGCTTACTGCATTGATTGTAACTGAAGCGCATGTACTTGAACGTATGGCTTACTGCATTGATTGTAACTGAAGCGCATGTACTTGAACGTATGGCTTACTGCATTGATTGTAACTGAAGCGCATGTACTTGAACGTATGGCTTACTGCATTGATTGTAACTGAAGCGCATGTACTTGAACGTTGGCTTACTGCATTGATTGTAACTGAAGCGCATGTACTTGAACGTATGGCTTACTGCATTGATTGTAACTGAAGCGCATGTACTTGAACGTTGGCTTACTGCATTGATTGTAACTGAAGCGCATTACTTGAACGTATGGCTTACTGCATTGATTGTAACTGAAGCGCATGTACTTGAACGTATGGCTTACTGCATTGATTGTAACTGAAGCGCATGTACTTGAACGTTTGGCTTACTGCATTGATTGTAACTGAAGCGCATGTACTTGAACGTATGGCTTACTGCATTGATTGTAACTGAAGCGCATGTACTTGAACGTATGGCTTACTGCATTGATTGTAGCTGAAGCGCATTACTTGAACGTATGGCTTACTGCATTGATTGTAACTGAAGCGCATGTACTTGAACGTATGGCTTACTGCATTGATTGTAACTGAAGCGCATGTACTTGAACGTATGGCTTACTGCATTGATTGTAACTGAAGCGCATGTACTTGAACGTTTGCTATTCAGTAAATTTACAGTTTTTTGGGACGGATATGCATATAATAAACATTTTCAGAAAATCAAAATTGTATCGGTCACAAAAGTAAGTTTAATTTAGTACGAATACTATTTGTTCATTGTTAGGTTAACATACAACAACCATCGACACACGCAAAGCATAGTAGAAATACCCAATATTTACTTTTATCTGAAATAAGATGCAACAAATTAAGACTTTCCAATAATAAACCCAAACATGTATATACCTAAAAAGTGTGCTTAATATCGCTATTGAATTATCTGTTTAATTTCAAAATAATTTAAGATTTGCTTGGTCATTTTGCAATATGTACAAGTTTGGTGACATGTCAATTGCTGACATACTTAGAATCGGAATAAATGGTACATAAGTTGCAGGTAAGTTTTATTTCACAAACTGCAATAGACCAGTTTGGTGATTTTATCCATATTGCACCAAAAACCACGCATAATGCACAAACACTCTGCACTTCTAACCTATGACACTCTCTATTAGGTTATTCTAGAATATAGGTACAGGGTTATTTGTGTATTGTGCATTCTTGTACAGTGACATATGGATAAAACAAAGTTCATGTGGTTTGGTATACACAAATAATCAGATATTCATCACTGATTACATGCATACATGATACAACCTCCGATTTCAAGTCAAGTCAAAAAACAGTTTATTTTCCCGTTTCACATACACGTCGTTGTACAAAGGGAAGCATAGTATTCAGTGATATTCATCTTCAAGAACATTACAATTTCTACATATCCTTTCATTTACAACCGTCACTATATTTCTTGACCATCTGTCTGTTTCTATTTCTAATCGATGTGATACACGTGTCTTCGAAAAGGATTGACGTACATATTTACAGCGGGCAATATATAAATACGGGTGAACATGAAATCAGGTTTTTAAGTGATGATACAATTGGTGCAATTTCCAGGCTTTTAAATCCTTATTTTTTCTTTCTGCGAGTATTGAATCATGCTTATCGATACTCGATCTATTCTAATTGAATTATTTGGGTGTTTGTAACAAGAGACCTATAATAGCAGATAGTTTGTATTTCTACGTGTCTTACATTGCATTGTCAATTTATAAATAAATAAATAAAGCCATGTTGCCGAAAATCTGGATCGAACCCATTAATATTGACTTAACAGTTCTATAATCGACCAACAAGCTATTGCTATGACTAGTAACCGCTAAGCTAGATAGTTTTACATTGTATTGTATATTTGTAAATAAACAAACAAAGCCATGTTGCCGTAAATCTGGATCGAACCCATTAGGCTTGACTTAACAGTCCTATGCTCGACCAACGGAGCTATTGCTGGTAACCACTAAGCTAGAGAGCAACAAACCTGTGAAACCTTCAAATATGTATGAGTTGCAAGTAAAGTAATGTATTTATCAACAAGTTAGAAAATGACAAAATATCTCAAATAATAGCATATAGTGTGTATGGTTTATGTTTATTTATCGTCGCTACCGGTTGCCCATATGGGAAATGCTTCCAGAAGATATTAGTCATTTAGATTTTGGAGGATAGTACAATGATACAGAGAGAGACACATTTAAGTATCCTCTGGTTCTTTTGCGTACAGTGTGTATAGCCGCGACACGAGACCTCAGTTTAAAATTCCATTTGGGAGGAAATATTGCGAATATTATTAGGGTCAGACGGGGGGTCGAACCTGTGATCTCTGGATT
>CM026390.1:85308701-85326438 GCA_014843695.1 Archivesica marissinica | reverse complement strand
GCATTGATTGTAACTGAAGCGCATGTACTTGAACGTTTGGCTTACTGCATTGATTGTAACTGAAGCGCATGTACTTGAACGTTTGGCTTACTGCATTGATTGTAACTGAAGCGCATGTACTTGAACGTATGGCTTACTGCATTGATTGTAACTGAAGCGCATGTACTTGAACGTATGGCTTACTGCATTGATTGTAACTGAAGCGCATGTACTTGAACGTATGGCTTACTGCATTGATTGTAGCTGAAGCGCATGTACTTGAACGTATGGCTTACTGCATTGATTGTAACTGAAGCGCATGTACTTGAACGTATGGCTTACTGCATTGATTGTAACTGAAGCGCATGTACTTGAACGTATGGCTTACTGCATTGATTGTAACTGAAGCGCATGTACTTGAACGTTTGCTATTCAGTAAATTTACAGTTTTTTGGGACGGATATGCATATAATAAACATTTTCAGAAAATCAAAATTGTATCGGTCACAAAAGTAAGTTTAATTTAGTACGAATACTATTTGTTCATTGTTAGGTTAACATACAACAACCATCGACACACGCAAAGCATAGTAGAAATACCCAATATTTACTTTTATCTGAAATAAGATGCAACAAATTAAGACTTTCCAATAATAAACCCAAACATGTATATACCTAAAAAGTGTGCTTAATATCGCTATTGAATTATCTGTTTAATTTCAAAATAATTTAAGATTTGCTTGGTCATTTTGCAATATGTACAAGTTTGGTGACATGTCAATTGCTGACATACTTAGAATCGGAATAAATGGTACATAAGTTGCAGGTAAGTTTTATTTCACAAACTGCAATAGACCAGTTTGGTGATTTTATCCATATTGCACCAAAAACCACGCATAATGCACAAACACTCTGCACTTCTAACCTATGACACTCTCTATTAGGTTATTCTAGAATATAGGTACAGGGTTATTTGTGTATTGTGCATTCTTGTACAGTGACATATGGATAAAACAAAGTTCATGTGGTTTGGTATACACAAATAATCAGATATTCATCACTGATTACATGCATACATGATACAACCTCCGATTTCAAGTCAAGTCAAAAAACAGTTTATTTTCCCGTTTCACATACACGTCGTTGTACAAAGGGAAACATAGTATTCAGTGATATTCATCTTCAAGAACATTACAATTTCTACATATCCTTTCATTTACAACCGTCACTATATTTCTTGACCATCTGTCTGTTTCTATTTCTAATCGATGTGATACACGTGTCTTCGAAAAGGATTGACGTACATATTTACAGCGGGCAATATATAAATACGGGTGAACATGAAATCAGGTTTTTAAGTGATGATACAATTGGTGCAATTTCCAGGCTTTTAAATCCTTATTTTTTCTTTCTGCGAGTAATGAATCATGCTTATCGATACTCGATCTATTCTAATTGAATTATTTGGGTGTTTGTAACAAGAGACCTATAATAGCAGATAGTTTGTATTTCTACGTGTCTTACATTGCATTGTCAATTTATAAATAAATAAATAAAGCCATGTTGCCGAAAATCTGGATCGAACCCATTAATATTGACTTAACAGTTCTATAATCGACCAACAAGCTATTGCTATGACTAGTAACCGCTAAGCTAGATAGTTTTACATTGTATTGTATATTTGTAAATAAACAAACAAAGCCATGTTGCCGTAAATCTGGATCGAACCCATTAGGCTTGACTTAACAGTCCTATGCTCGACCAACGGAGCTATTGCTGGTAACCACTAAGCTAGAGAGCAACAAACCTGTGAAACCTTCAAATATGTATGAGTTGCAAGTAAAGTAATGTATTTATCAACAAGTTAGAAAATGACAAAATATCTCAAATAATAGCATATAGTGTGTATGGTTTATGTTTATTTATCGTCGCTACCGGTTGCCCATATGGGAAATGCTTCCAGAAGATATTAGTCATTTAGATTTTGGAGGATAGTACAATGATACAGAGAGAGACACATTTAAGTATCCTCTGGTTCTTTTGCGTACAGTGTGTATAGCCGCGACACGAGACCTCAGTTTAAAATTCCATTTGGGAGGAAATATTGCGAATATTAGTAGGGTCAGACGGGGGGTCGAACCTGTGATCTCTGGATTCGCAGTCAAGCGTGGTAACAACTGGACTACTGACCCGTCTGTGTCTCTCCATAGTAAAGCCACGAGTATCTTTTAAAGTTTTAAACCACTTATTATACATTTACCCTCTACTAAGCAGCCACATATACTAAGCAGCCATTTTCTTTTGATTCCCTTGGGTTGACTGTTTAAGACATTATAATGTTGTATGAGACTTATTTACGGGTTGATTTGTTGTAATGCATCACCACTTGAAAATATAATTAGCAGATCGCATTGTCGGTAAATAGTAACTAACAGTATGTGCCAGTTAAAATATACCCGACACTATACATGTTCACGCTGGTCCATGTAGATTACAATTATAACCGGTGGTCTTTAATCGCATCTCCAGTGTTGCCGACAATCCAATTGGAGATTAGATGAACAATCACTACTCGCAGTTTTCGACGATCCAATTTGCGTTTTAGATTATTTAAATAAATTATTTCTAGGTTTAAATTTTTAAAATGTTTCTCTATATTTGTTTCGTCATTACTCGCCGACTTATAGGAGCGGCGCTCACCGCGCTTGCCGCTCCATGCGTGGCACCACTGTTAAATTCCCCTACACTTTGATTTAGCAACATATCATAAAACAGTAATTGCTTAGCAAAATTGATTTAAACTATTTACTCACTAATTACAATAAATTCTGAAATTGTGTTTTTACGTTTATTTATCGTCGCTACCGGTTGCCCATATGAGCGACTCCTCCTGAAGAGATTAGTTATTTTAGATTTTGGAGGATAGTGCATGATACAGACAGAGACACATTCCAGAATCTCCTCTGGTTCCTTTACGTGCACGGTGTAAAGCACCGACACGAGACCTCGATTTAACGTCCCATCTGAAAGACTGTTAATTGTATTAGGGTCAGACGGGGGATCGAACCTGCGATCCCTGCCCTGGATTACCAGTCCAGCGTGTTACCACTGGACTACATATCCGTCTGTCTCTCTTCTGAAATTCTTAGATTTCACGTATTTTGTATTCTCCTGCCTATTGTATATCAACCAATTGATAGGCAGAATAACTATGTAAGTTTTCTTTCTTTCTAATCTCTTTATTTCTAATCCCTTTCAGTCTACAGCTATTAAAAATGTTCATTTCATGAATACATGTAAAAAATACTGAAATAAATTATGTATAATCTAAACTGACATTCATGGCCCAATTTTGTGTTCACGTATAATTGTATCGAATGCCTTCTCGTAAGCGATAAATGCACATGATAACATAGATTTATTAAGCAGATTATTTTGTATAATAGTATGCACTAATAGTATGCAGTCAGCTGGAGGGCACTGAAACCAAACTGAGAGGAGGAGGTAATATTATGTGTGACATTGCATTTTAAAGTAGGTCGGGTGTGCCTCTATGTAGATCCTGTATAAGACATTAGAAGAAAATAATAAGTACATATTTTTCCAATGTACATCTACTTGCAAAGAACAAACGTAGAACAATTAATTAACTAACACGGTTGGTAGAATAATAAAAAATAAAATACACTTTCCGGATATATATGGGTGCTTCATGAACGTACCGGTTTTCGGTCTTCTAAGGTTTGTCGGTGAACAACTTGTAGTCAGTTTCTTTAATAGCAAATCATATCATATTGCTATATAAAGTGATCATTTTCGCATTTCGGTTGAATGTAGTCCCAATAACTAATATAGTTCATTTTTCCTTTTGGTAAAAATGCATTTTATATGACAGGCAGTGTATAGTGTTTGTGTTTTTTGAGAAATTATGAGATTATATACTTGAGAAGACTTCAGTCTAGTTGATGTGTAGAAAATATGTGTTATAAGAATTCAGGCCATTGCCAACTGAAGGCTGGTATACTGTATTATTTGGCGGAGGAATACAGTGTGTAAACACAGAGACCTTATTCACAGGTGAGCACTGGGTATGGAAAACATTATAATTGGAAGAGTTTTGCTCATTAACAGTTTCATTTGAATACATCTTCACAATGGATGTGGTATCAGATTAAATGAAAGATTGGAAATATAAATGAACATACTGTATGTTTTAACTTTTTACTATGTATTTAATAGGCAATTTATTTGTTGTTTTACAACTTTAAGCAAATACATATGTTTTAAGGTAGCACAGGATACGTTTCGTAGTGTGGTCACTGAGGATTTAATAACATATTAAAATATGCTTCTTTCACATGCAATTTAATTCTTACACTTAATAATGACACTGCCATTTGTGTACAAATAACTTAGTAGATGCATGGAACATGTGCAACAAATGCGAATATTTGGCTTGCTGTACTACATTTCACTGAGGATTGCAAATGGCAGACGGTGTGTTTCTGTGAGCAGCATTTTGTGACTGGAAATACCGCGAGATAATGTGATGCCATGCGATGCAATTTTGCACAAAGACAAGATGTGCATGTGTGTAATATGGTGGCAAATTGACATAATATTATTTAACCCGTGATTTTGGATTAAACATATTGATTCGACATTATATAACATGATTTACTACAATTTATTATGTACACAATAAATACAAGTGGATTGCAATGAAAGCTAAACGCTTTTTGAATTTCTCTCCACAAAAACCCGTGATTTTGAGGGTGTAGGGGGACATAACGCATTTACAGTGAAATGAGTATACTCCCTGTTTGCTTCTACCACGTTGCATCTCTTAGAAAAATACCAGGCTTCAGACCATAACATTGGGTATCGTGTGCCCCCTAAAGGGATGTATATGGATGGAAGGAACAGTATATATACTACTTATGATTGCGTTACTCATCCTAAATGATAAACTCACATGTAACTGTTCTAACTGGCTAGAATATTTGCAGTGTATATTTTGAGGCCCCGACAGATTAATTTTATAACATAAATGTATGGGGGTTTATATACCATATTGCTCTTAACAACTACAGACGGATCTATAGTCCAATGGCCAACACGTTGGACTGGTAATCCAGGGATCGCAGGTTCGATCCCCCATCTGACCCTAATAAAATTAATTCTTTCAGATGGGACTTTAAACCGAAGTATCGTGTCGGTGCTTTACACCGTGCACGTAAGAGAACCAGAGGAGTCTCTGGAATGGTTATCTGTCTGTATCATTGCACTATGCTCCAAAAATCTAAAATGACTAATCTCTTCAGGAGGCGTCGCTCATATGGGTAACCGATAGCGACGATAAATCAACGTAAAACACACAAATAACAATTACAAATGTTTTGATTATCGATAACTCTCTGCCTGTGCCTCAATTTGTTACTAGTATTGACCACAAATGCTTGGTGTCTGGACAAGTGGTTGCTGGTTCAAAACAATTTTTAAAATATTTTTAAGAACATTTTGATAAATCATAGGCTTGACACTATACATACAAACATGTTAGGCCATATCCAAGGCTTGACACTATACATACAAACATGTTAGGCCATATCCAAGGCTTGACACTATACATACAAACATGTTAGGCCATATCCAAGGCTTGACACTATACATACAAACATGTTAGGCCATATCCAAGCATATTTAAAAATAACACCCCGTAACGCATTTGTAAACTTTGTAATATGAACTCAATGAGGGACATCGGGGAATGTCAAATTCTTGGCATTGCAAGGTCACGTGTCAATCGTGTCCGTGACAATACCGGACAACACAGTTCTGGTACATGAAATGTGATTGGTGACCGAAGCTCAGGTCCTATTTTTACGCCAATTTGAATTCACATGTCAGTGAAATTGTGGTTTTATTTTAAAAGATGCTATGCAATCTTAGTTTAGTGAAGCGTATTGAATGCAAGAATGGTCACTTTATATAGTAACATTATTTCTACTATAAAAGAGACTGACTAGAAGCTATTCACATTCAAACCGGTGACCGAATACCGGTACGCCCATGGTACATGTATATGCAATATTAAGTCTATATTAAAGATTAAGTCCAACTTGTACGTCAATATACCCACTGAGCAAAAGCTGTATGCGAAGTGACCGAGTAGTTTATGTCGTTGTCTTCAAGTCACTTGCGTTATGTTCGGTGACCGCCCGTGCCTAAATCAAAGCGCATTTGTATACTAGAGGAATTAGAAAACGCACACCTACATTATATGAGTATTATTACATGAAAACGAAATACTACGGATTCCATCAAAGATATATCACATGTATAAAAGTATGTATTTATATAGTTATTGTTTTCATTTAAAAACACACTTATCCGAAGTGTGTGTTTTCTATGTCATCTAGTATACCTCCATAAACTGAACAGACAGACCCACTTCAAATAGTATGCATTAGGCATATAACTGGCTACTATATACAGAGTGCGTCCGACACGGGTCCGACACTGGTAACGTCAAGGCCATGTACGACGGCATCAAGAACGGAACGGGCCCAAGCATAAAGAAGACAGCACCATTGAAGTCTACCTCTGGTGAGATCATCTAAGACAAGACAAAGCAGATGGAAAGATGGGTAGAACACTATTCAATCAGAGCTGTACTCGAGAGAAAACAAGGTCCACCAGTCAGCCCTGGATGCCATCGAGCGCCTCCCAGAAATGGCCGACCTAGACACCAAACTATCGCTCGATGAAATCACCAAGGTTATCGACAGGCTACCAGCTGGCAAAGCACCAGGTAAAGACTCCATACCAGCTGAAGTTATCAAGTGTACGAAGTCCACTCTACTAGAGCCACTCCACAAGCTACTCTGCAAATGCTGGGATGAGGTTGAAGTTCACCAAGACATGAGGGACGCAAACATAGTTACCCTCTACAAGACCAAAGGCGATCGCAGTGACTGCAACAACTACCGCGGCATATCACTGCTCAGCATAGTTGGGAAGCTGTTTGCCCGCATTGCCCTCACTAGACTCCAGAAGCTAGCTGATCAGGTCTACCCAGAGTCCCAGTGCGGCTTTCGCTCCAAGAGGTCAACAATCGACATGGTATTCTGGCTGAGACAGCTACAAGAAAAGTGTCGTGAGCAACACCAGCCTCTCTACATCGCCTTCATAGACATCACCAAAGCGTTCGACCTGGTGAGCCGCGATGGGCTATTCAAGATCCTACCTCTGATCGGCTGCCCGCCCAAGCTTTTCAGCATCGTAAAGTCTTTTCATGACGGCATATGAGTACCATGCAGTACGACGGTGAAACATCTCCAGAATTCGAGGTCAAGAGCGGCGTCAAGCAAGGCTGCGTACTCGCCCCACATTTTCTTTGCCATGCTGTTCAGGCAGGCTTTCAAGAGAGCTACTGAAGGAGTCTACCTTCGCTCCAGATCTGACGGCAAGCTCTTCAACATCACCCGTCTAAAGGCACAATCCAAGACAAGAGAAGTCATAGACATGCTCTTTGCCGACGACGCTGCACTTGCTGCCCATTCTAAAGAACAGCTCCAGTCACTGACGGACTTTACAGCCACAGCAGACGGTGCTCATCTGTAGACTCAAAGGGCGCTAACTCCATAGTCTGACAAGACTGACGGATGCCGAAGAAGGCATATAAATATAGACACAGATGAAATGGACTGATAATCCAGGGATCGCAGGTTCGATCCCCCGTCTGACCCTAATAAAATTAACAGTCTTTCAGATGGGACGTTAAACCGAGGTCTCGTGTCGGTGCTTTACACCGTGCACGTAAAACAACCAGAGGAGGCTTTGGAATGGGTCTCTGTCTGTATCATTGCACTATCCTCCAACAATCTAAAATGACTAATCTCGTCGGGAGGCGTCGCTCATATGGATAACCGGTAGCGACGATAAATAAAACGTAAAACACACATCAATAAAATAATGTCAATATCTCAGATATAATATTAACATAATTAGGTGATTGTTATTATGCTATTAAATGTCATTCTACGAGTAATGGTCTTTGCTTGAAAATCTATGTTAATCTTGAAAACTAATGCTCACTAAAACATAAAATACGTGAAAAAGAAATTAAACATTTGTATTGATACAATGAGTATGATTTGAATATTTATAAAAAGTCATGTGACTTGGTTAATGCAAGATGGCCGCTTCTATATTTTTCTATTTGACTCAATCAACCAGTCATAACTACTGTATGTGTGGGGCGAATTTCAAAATGCTTTCGCATTTCTATTACGAGGCTGTTTGTGTAGCTACATAATATATTAGTTAACAAGTCTACTTATTTTTGTGTTTACGTGTTTGTGTTGGCTAACAGGAAGTCAATCTATATGTCGCTATGATATCAAAACTACCCACACATATTCAAAATGGCAGCCATTTTGAACAGCATATCAGGTGTTCAAATGTCCACAACTGATTTGTTTGATGTACGATTTTATAAAACAGAGAAGTGTCATTCTCACAGTGTACAGGTTGTTATACAGTTTTCCTTTAATGCATGTACCACAATGCACGATGGGTGTATATTGCTGACAAAATGTTAGTATTATTTTGAATGAAACCTCCAGTGTGTTGAAGATACAAATGTCCTGTCCCCGCATTGTTCATTGCAAACAGTTTGCAACAAGTGTACACTCGCTGTGTAATCCAGCAGTGACGATCAGATGGCACATTATTCCAATTCAGTGAACGCAACCTCCGCAACGGGGATGGGGGATACAGACGAGCATCAATATAGCACCAATTAAAACAGTTCCACACACGTGTTGCTGTTGATTAGTAGACCTAGACTAACGTTTTAAATTCCATGATGACTGTTGTTGTCTTTAATGGAAACACTATTGTTGTACAGCCAATGCATTATGTAAATAATCGTCTAGTTGTTACATGTAATCGAAGTCAATTAAACTGAATGGATGTAGGCATACTTACACATATGTCAGTAGCAACCGCGCGGAATATACCACCTATTGATACGCGTAACTATATTTTGTAGTAGACATCATGATGATATAATCATGCGAAATAGCTCATATAATTAATGAGAAGCGTGGTCAGTATAGACACTACCGTGCGTGTTTGTCTGCTTCCAAACTTGTATTAAATGAAAGAACAAGATAAATAATGTCTAGGGAACGAAAGACAGCGATTATTTATGGGTACGAATAGTGTGTGCAGTGAATGATGGTGGATCAGTCATATAGCAGATAACACCCATGAACTCGTAATCCATGGATAGTAGATTGAAGTCCCCTCTGTATCAGGTTTGATCCTCCGTCTGACCGTAATCATATTGACAGTATATCATATGGGACATTAAGCCGAGGTATCGTGTTGGTGCTGTACACCGTGCACGTAAAAGAACAAGATGAGACTCTGGAATTGGTCTCTCTGTCTGTATCGTTGCACTATTTTCCAAACATCTAAAATGCAGAATATCTTCAGGAGGCGTCGCTCATATGGGCAACCGGTAGCGACGATAAATAAATGTAAAACACACTAAATCATACTAAAATGTATCACATTACCTCCGTTACAGATGCATAATGTCATCACATAGTTATATACACTTGGTGGAAATTTTAAAAAATTGCACTTTCACATATTTTCGAAATTTGTACCAGGAATTTCTGGAATTAATTTTTCTACAAAATATGAAGGTACGCATATTTGATTTAGAGTTTGGAAGCAATGAGTATAATATATCTACATAGCAAAAATGCAATTTGAATGTTATCTGAACAAAAATACTTGCCTTTATGGACATTTTACACTCTTTAATGAATTTCAGAAATATCAATTATTTTAAAAGTTGTGTACATATGCAGTGTTTTATTTGCAGATTGATTTGTGCTCTGTAAAATATATTAAATTCCAAG
The DNA here is from genome assembly GCA_014843695.1 of Archivesica marissinica. Taxonomy (NCBI): domain Eukaryota; kingdom Metazoa; phylum Mollusca; class Bivalvia; order Venerida; family Vesicomyidae; genus Archivesica; species Archivesica marissinica. The sequence continues at coordinate 85,316,518 of CM026390.1, read as the reverse complement.
GACAACTTCTGTACATTGTTTGTCTAAACATTTAGTGTTTACTACAACATAATTCAGGGATATGTATAAATGGAACACATTATCGGTCAGTAATTTCGATTAAAAACCCGCAGTATGCTATAATATATATGTATTATGTGTTTAATTATTATATGTTTACGTATATCATTTTCAGCCATGTTTAAATTAGTAGACAAAGTCAGGAATCATACCAATTATTAGTATAATGTGATCAATCCGTCAACTGTTGGTCACTGTCACTCGTTAATTTCATCAGGTCTAGGTCAGTTTGTACATGACTGATTGCAGTTCCGACATACAACACTGCACGGTACCCAAGTTTTCTACAGCTACAACCTGAGGTTTTACAGCCCATCTTGCAGGAACAGTGTACTATTTTTAGTATTTTCTCTGGAGCAGGTGACATATCAGTTCGTCGGGGAACAATCATGTTTCCTTGCAACTCCCAGCCATACTCAGTTGGGTCAATAACGATTCCCTTCCATTTTAACATTTGTATATATGCACTTAAACTGTGATACTTGCAGGCATATCTTGTAGGTGGCAAATACTTCGGGTCATTGTAGACATTGTTGGTGGCTACTTTCCGCAGAAAAGAGTCAACACGCAGTTGATTTAATGTAACTTGGTCTGGATTGCCTCCATATAAGCATATCATTGTAGCTTCACCCTTATTAACAATATCATCCTTGGTAATGTCTTCTAGATTCTCATTGAAAACTGAAGCAAACTTAGGAAATGAAGGACTTCTTTTGAAAGTCTTCAGAGCTGCTGACTTACCAATGCCACTAGGCTTGGACACTGTGTCGCAGCCCAGAAATGCATGTACCAAGAGTATATTGTTACATATTTCAGGGCCAAGATGTTCTTGGACCAATCTGACACTGCAGCATTTGTTCTTTTTTCCTTCTGACATGAGATGTATGCTATTCTCAAGGTTCCTGACATGGTAGCACAACATTACTAATAAATCAATGTCTTCACCAACGACAATTGTGTTCTGGCATAACGAAGCATCTAGAGCTGAGTTCACTATTAAGTAGTCAGCATCTGACTTGGCATTAATCACATTCACTCCAGCCCCCGCCAAATAACCTGACAATAGGTTTATGAACTTTTGTCTGTTCCTTTTGTTTGGACGTACCTGATGCTTCTATGAACTTATTATCATATCCAGTTCAATTTTAATTTCAGCCCCAATTTGACCGCCTGTTCGTCTCCTGTGTGTATTGTCTTTCGTTGATGCTCCATCTTCATATACATCAACAGTTGACTGTGCATGACTTGTACTTTTCAGTGCAAAATTTAACATACGTCTGGCATATGGCCTTGTATGTTTGACCTCTCTCCCATGGGATCTTTTGCAGTAGAACACAACCAGCTAAGACATAGCATACATAACAGACATTTGCGTTCTGGCCAGTTAGTTTGTGTGTGTTGGAAACTGTCTTGAGCATTTCAGTTTGGAGAGATGACTTGTTTGCTTGACTTATCAGGCTGGGGCTCTCGAAAAATGCTGATGGGAAGGAACACAGTCCATGGGAGAAAAACATGTCTAAGTCTTCCTCTGGGACTTTGTTGTGAGCTGCTGATATCATTCTTTGAAAAAGAAGCTGTAGGTCTACCCTGATCATTTCATTTTTCATCTCTGTATTTGCATCATCGCACATAGGAATGTCTTGTTTGTTTCTTCTGAACACATTGGTTTCTGCCGGTTTGCCTGTCATATCGGTGAGTATAGCTTTACCGATTTCATTTACCTTATCCACTGACACTCTTTCATCGGCCACTACACCACTTGATATGCTTCTCAGCTCAGGTTCCGATTGTAAATGGGTTTCTGTTCACCAAATAATCAGCCATCATTCTTATATCATTATCATCTTTTGCAAGTCTAGACTTTCCGCAATCCCCATGTTGTTCGCTTGTTACGATTTGCTTTCCAGTTAGTTGTTGCATGGCATACTTTATTTCCGAACAACCAGGTCGAGACAAAACCCACACTGTCCTTTGTAGCTCATCGAACCCTCTTCCCCGAGTCATCCACCAACTGTTTTTATACACATAAGGACCTGTTCAATTATGAGATCTGTACTAAGACCTGCCCAGTATCTTTCACTCCGTCTAACAACATGGTTTTCGTCCATAAAGTGTTGATACGCATATGGATGCTTGTTTTGTATGTCAAGCATGTTGGACAAGTAGATGTGTAATGATATTGTATAGGCATTATGTCCAGATGCAGCCATGTATGGAAGCATATCCAAAACAGCTTGGAGGTGTAATCGCCAGTCACCTGTTCTTTCAGTCTTGATGAATTTCTTCAAGATGACAAGCATTTATATGTATTGTACCCTTGATGTTCTTCCTTTACCTTTCATTTCTTCTAGTTTAGCTTTCCGTGTGTGTGCTAAATTCGTAACAATATCAGATCTCACCGCAGTCTTAATATCCATGTTTTTGTTAATCTTCATCAGGTTGTCGAACACTTTCATAGCTTCATCAATTTCTTCTGTACTATCAATCACATCATCTTGACTTTCTCTTTCTCCATTTTCTCTATCAGGATGTATTGCATCCACTTCATCTTCAGTGTTCTGATCTTCCAAATTCACAATCCATTGCTATCCTTCTGCGTCTCTACACTAATGTAGCTGGATAAGTCGATGTCAAAGCAGATGTATACAAGAATGATACCGAGTGCCAATTCTGCCAAGGCATGGCGTCGTACGGCTCGTAAAATTGCCTTGCCACTTAGCATGTGTGGAACAGTGTTATCTGCATACACTGTCTGAAATAGCTCTTTCAGACCTGTGTCGGTCATAAGATGGGCTATGCAACCCATGTAGCTCATCTGCATATGAAGTCCACCTAACCGAAGAACTATCTTCTTTACATGGCTATCTGATGTCTCTGTGCCTATTAAGCATTGAGCCTTCCACCAAAGTGGCTGATCAAATGTCAATACAGGTCTGCTACAAAGACGATGGTGGAGTATATACACGTTTCATTTGATGGACCCATGTCAATCATCGGCATGAAGAATGTAGAGGAAGCACCTGGGTGACTTCCATCGTAAATCATCTGCATGGTGCCATTCCATAGTGGTGATTTCGGTCTTAGTACCCTTACTATCTTCCAAAGTATGTTTGTATTGTACGTCTTGTCTTCTGTGATAGACTTCGGCAAGGCTTTAAACACTAACTTCATTTTTCATCGGGATTCGGTAGTGTATTCTGATTCTTGTCATTTCCACAATATCAGAAGTAGAAAGGTTTACCCTAAGAATAACCTTTTTGGATCAGCTTTCTGGGGTAACAGTCGCAATTATGCCCATCCCATGACATGTATTCAGTTTGGATGTTATCGTCAACATTATCGGCCATGAACTGCACAAATGAGTCGTCGGCGCATAATGGAATTTCAAGATTTTGTGTCAAGGCTGCGTTCTGTTCATACCGTAGCACGTCCCGATAGGAACTACACACTCCCTAGTTCATTTAATGTATATAACAGAGAATGTGACATGTCATGATATAGGGACACGTATCCAGTTCGAAATGTTTAGAATAATTATGTATTACTGAAAATATGCTTACAATATTACAAAATTTTTGATTATATCTCAGATATATGAATTCTTATTATGTTCAGTAGTATTACTTACCATTATTGATACAATCCCGGTTATGTATACTACAAAGTCTGCTTCAAACCGAGTTCTAAGACTACTGTTTACATACACAATATTAATGTATCCGGGAAAAAGCTTATATAAATCGTTTTGAATATAATAATAAATATAACAGCAGTAAAGCAAGTGAAACTTTGTCAAAAATGTCAGAAATTTGACCTTGACCTTGAAAATGGGTGTTTAGTTTAATCATATTTTATTGTATATGTATACATAAATACAATCACAATCATACAGGTATTACATACATACACAAATGGGTTGGACCACAAGTTATAACAACATTAGATTCGGTCCTCCCCATGAAAATGGGTGTCATGGTCATCCTTAAATGACTGTACACTTTCTAAATTTGTTTACATCATTATGCTCAAATGAGTATTAGGGAGTATTAACTGTGTGTGCCTACATATATTTGGATAATGCTATATATCGCCACGTCATGCTTTTACCATTCCTGGTGACCTTGACCTTGAAACAAATTATATTTCCACCACGCTCAGAAAAAAAGATTCTATTTTTTCTGAAAGATGAAACCTTATAGACAATGACTATCTGTTCAATTGTTTTCTCTGGTTCGGTCATTTTTTGGGCTAAATGTACTGCACTATATATGTATTTAACACAACCGGGAAGGATTCTGGTTGGTTGAGAGAATAATGCTTATAATTTTTAAATTAAACTTTAAACTACAGTCTACACCCGTTATGTCGAATTCCGTCGGACCGAACAAAACACTTCAACATAACCGAAGTTTGACCTAACGAAATTATATATAAACGGAGCCAATTGTATGTAAAATAATAGTGTCTGAAACGGGACTGATAAGACTTCGAGATAACCGAATAATTCGACACAACCGACTTTGACATAACCGATGTAAACTGTATGCATATGTCTATTTGAATTGCTAAAGCCAAAGGGTTGCTAATAGCAAAATTCCAAAACTCGCCTCATGAAATCACCACGAGTGTAAGATCATATATAGTGACTGACGAGACTTTATTCCGAGTGCCCATGTCAATGCTATACACCGTGCACGCAATAGAATGTGGCGAGTCTCTGGAATAGAGTGTATCATTATACAACATCTATTCTACAACACCTAAAATAATACTTAACATCTCCAGGAGACGTCGCTCATGTGGGAAGAACACATTGGGCATACGTAGACAGTGATAGCTTAATACGAGGTACATTACACGGGACAAGGTATTCGTGTTCTAAATACTTGATGCTCCGTTTATAATGCAGGAATCATGTGTGATTAAAAGGAATGAGATATATAATATACAGTCTACATCCATTATGTCGAATTCCGTCGGACCGAACATAATGCTTCGACATAACCGAAGTTTGAGTTAACGAAATTCGATATAAATGGAGCCAGTTATATGTAAAATGATAGTGTCTGAAACGGGATTTTGATCAGACTTCGAGATAACCGGGGAATTCGACATAACCGACTTTGACATAGCGGATGTAGACTGTATGTGTAACATAAATACAATTATGTTTTGAAATTATCACACCAATTATTGTTTAATCATAGGTTGTCACATATACAAGCTTAATCATAGACGGATAGGTCGTCACATATACAAGCTTAATCATAGACGGATAGGACGTCACATATACAAGCTTAATCATAGACGGATAGGACGTCACATATACAAGCTTAATCATAGACGGATAGGTCGTCACATATACAAGCTTAATCATAGACGGATAGGACGTCACATATACAAGCTTAATCATAGATCCATAGGTCGTCACATATACAAACTTAATCATAGACGGATAGGACGTCACATATACAAGCTTAATCATAGACGGGTAGGTCGTCACATATACAAGCTTTGTCATAAACGGATAGGTCGTCACATATACAAGCTTAATCATAGATCCATAGGTCGTCACATATACAAACTTAATCATAGACGGATAGGTCGTCACATATACAAGCTTTATCATAAACGGATAGGTCGTCACATATACAAGCTTAATCATAGATCCATAGGTCGTCACATATACAAGCTTAATCATAGATCCATAGGTCGTCACATATACAAGCTTAATCATAGACGGATAGGTCGTCACATCATATACAAGTTTAATCATAGACCCATAGATCGTCACATATACAAACTTAATCATAGACGGATAGGTCGTCACATATACAAGCTTTATCATAAACGGATAGGTCGTCACATATACAAGCTTAATCATAGACGGATAGCTCGTCACATATACAAACTTAATCATAGACGGATAGTGTTTGCTTAATCGTAGACCCATAGGTCGTCACATATACAAGCTTTATCATAAACGGATAGGTCGTCACATATACAAGCTTTATCATAAACGGATAGGTCGTCACATATACAAGCTTAATCATAGACGGATAGCTCGTCACATATACAAGCTTAATCATAGACGGATAGGTCGTCACATATACAAGCTTAATCATAGACGGATAGGTCGTCACATATACAAACTTAATCATAGACGGATAGGTCGTCACATATACAAGCTTTATCATAAACGGATAGGTCGTCACATATACAAGCTTAATCATAGACGGATAGGTCGTCACGTATACAAGCTTAATCATAGACGGATAGGTCGTCACATATACAAGCTTAATCATAGACATAGGTCGTCACATATACAAGCTTATATATGTGTTATACAAGCTTAATCATAGACGGATAGGACGTCACATATACAGCTTAATCATAGATGGATAGGTCGTCACATATACAAGCTTAATCATAGACGGATAGGACGTCACATATACAAGCTTAATCATAGACGGATAGGTCGTCACGTTGTTTTGTGTGTTTGTTTTGGGTTGGTATATACAAGCTTTATCATAGACGGATATGACGTCACATATACAAGCTTAATCATAGATGGATAAGTCGTCACATATACAAACTTAATTATAGACGGATAGATCGTCACATATACAAGCTTAATCATAGATCCATAGGTCGTCACATATACAAGCTTAATCATAGACGGATAGGACGTCACATATACCAGCTTAATCATAGATCCATAGGTCGTCACATATACAAGCTTAATCATAGACGGATAGATCGTCACATATACAAGCTTAATCATAGATCCATAGGTCGTCACATATACAAGCTTAATCATAGACGGATAGGACGTCACATATACCAGCTTAATCATAGATCCATAGGTCGTCACATATACAAGCTTAATCATAGACGGATAGATCGTCACATATACAAGCTTAATCATAGATCCATAGGTCGTCACATATACAAGCTTAATCATAGACATAGGTCGTCACATATACAAGCTTAATGATAGGTACATAGGTCGTCACATATACAAGCTTAATCATAGACGGATAGGTCGTCACATATACAAGCTTAATCATAGATGGATAGGTCGTCACATATACAAGCTTAATCATAGACCCATAGGTCGTCATATATACAAGCTTAATCATAGGAACATAGATCGTCACATATACAAGCTTAATCATAGACGGATAGGACGTCACATATACAAGCTTAATCATAGACGGATAGGACGTCACATATACAAGCTTTATCATAGACGGATATGACGTCACATATACAAGCTTAATCATAGACGGATAAGTCGTCACATATACAAACTTAATCATAGACGGATAGGACGTCACATATACAAGCTTAATCATAGACGGATAGGACGTCACATATACCAGCTTAATCATAGACGGATAGGTCGTCACATATACAAGCTTAATCATAGACGGATAGATCGTCACATATACAAGCTTAATCATAGACCCATATGTCGTCACATATACAAGCGTAATCATAGACCCATATGGTGTCACATATACAAGCGTAATCATAGACAGATAGGTCGTCATATATACATGCCAGCGTTCTTAAATACCAGTAGCCTCTATAGTATGTTCACCAGACGGATCTATAGTCCAGTGATAACACGATGGACTGGTAATCCAGGGATCGCAGGTTCGATCCCCCGTCTGACCCTAATAAAATTAACAGTCTTTCAGATGGGACGTTAAACCGAGGTCTCGTGTCGGTGCTGTACACCGTGCACCCAA
>CM026390.1:85293524-85307701 GCA_014843695.1 Archivesica marissinica | reverse complement strand
TCTCAAGAGTGGCTAATCTAATGTTGTAATGTCTTGTTTCGCAATCAAGCTAAAATAAAATTGTATCCATTAAAGTAATATTATGTCATGATGTGCTGTAAAACAAACTCATAAATCCCATTCTACTAATAACAATGTTTTCATATTCTCAAAGATTTGTAATGAATTGTACATGTATATCACGTATTTTACACTGACCTGGTTCATTTTGAATTCAATTATTTTAACCACACTGGGTGAAAGGGAGAAGAAATATATAAGTTTTCTTTCATTCTAATCCCTTTCAGTCTACTGCTGTTAACCCTTTAAACACCAAGTAACTCACATGGACTGGTCCATGATATTCATAAACCAATAAATGAATCAGAAAATCACATTTGGACAAGTTCATTTATCAAAATGGGTAATTATGTCTAAAAATAGTCATATCACTGGCAAAAAGTGCAGATCCTGATGAGATGGCTCGTCACGAGCCGGCTCATCTGGATCTACACTTTTTGTAAGCCTATTTAGAGGTCTGTGGTGTTGAAAGGGTTAAATTATATGTAAAATGTTCATTTCTTGATTACATGTACAAATACTGAAATAAATAATGTTTAAACTAAAAGTATGGATGTATCCCTTTAATATATACTTGTCCGGTATATCTTGTAGCATTCCAATGTTGGTAAGATCTGTCACTAGTACCCTGTATTCAATCAGTGCTTATCATTTGTTTACCAGCATGATAGCGATGGAAGTATTTCGGGGGACGAGGAGTCCTTTGGTGGAGAATCTCGACCATTGCTGCGCGGATCAACAACGGGACAAGAACCCAGCACAAACATGCCGGAGAAAAGTACCGTGGAAGTGTCGCAGAAGCCCAAAAGTAAAATAACCGGGCAGAGACTGTTTGTGGTAGCAAGTATTTTGGTGACGGAATTGTGTGAACGGTTGACATACTACAGTGTTGTTGCAAATATGGTGTTGTTCTGTACATCTGAGCTAAATTACACAAGTGAACAGGCTTCAATGGTTACTCTTCTATTTTCGGGTAAGTTATTTCAATATATATATATATATATCACGCTTCAATAGTTACCCTTGTATTTACAGGTAAATTATTTCAATATATATCACACTTCAATAGTTACCCTTGTATTTACAGGTAAGTTATTTCAATATATATCACACTTCAATAGTACCCTTGTATTTACAGGTAAGTTATTTCAATATATATCACACTTCAATAGTTACCCTTGTATTTACAGGTAAGTTATTTCAATATATATATCACACTTCAATAGTACCCTTGTATTTACAGGTAAGTTATTTCAATATATATCACACTTCACTAATACCCTTGTATTTACAGGTAAGTTATTTCAATATATATATCACACTTCAATAGTACCTTGTATTTACAGGTAAGTTATTTCAATATATATCACACTTCAATAGTTACCCTTGTATTTACAGGTAAGTTATTTCAATATATATCAGACTTCAATAGTACCCTTGTATTTACAGGTAAGTTATTTTAATATATATCACACTTCAATAGTTACCCTTGTATTTACAGGTAAGTTATTTCAATATATATCATGCTTCAATAGTACCCTTGTATTTACAGGTAAGTTATTTCAATATATATCAGACTTCAATAGTACCCTTGTATTTACAGGTAAGTTATTTCAATATATATCAGACTTCTGTGAGTTTCCTTGTATTTGCAACAACGTTATTTCACTAGGGAGCATGCCTAACAGTAATACAGTGGGTGGCGTAGCTTCCAATACTGTACTGTAGGCACATACATGTACCTACACATTGTCTTCCAAAACTGAAAATGTGAAAACTTTCTCAATTAAGAAATGAAAGCTACTTAGGGGCGAAAGGCCCGTAGTTCAATCCCCACTGGAGCCATTACGATTGTGCCCTTAGACAAGGCATTTAAATTCCACATTGCCTCTTCTCTCTCTTTCATGGCGATGGATTCCATCAGGAATGAGGTCTCGAGAGCGATTGATATAAGATGTAAGAACTTGTTGCGCAATCAGGCTCAAATAAATGTGTAGATACTAGGGTAAGTGGTGGAGGTGTACGATAAGCAGCAGCAAGCCCATCAAATATGAAAACCTGTCGTATTTCTTTACTTTTTAATTGATAAAAGATTTTCAGAACTGCACAAATACATATTCCTTTATTATTTCTCGTCAAATTAATTACTTTAAAAGCCTCCGAATGCACCTGCGGCGATATAGACTTTCAAAATCTTCCTCATGAGATACCCCCTTAACCCGATGCTGCATACACATATATCAAACTACCCCCTTAACCCAATACTGCATACACATATATCAAACTACCCCCTTAACCCAATACTGCATACACATATATCAAACTACCCCCTTAACCCAATACTGCATACACATATATCAAACTACCCCAGTAACCCAATACTGCATACACATATATCACATATATCAAACTACCCCCTTAACTCAATGTTGCATACACATATATCAAGCTACCCCCTTAACTCAATGCTGCATACACATATATCAAACTACCCCCTTAACCCAATGCTGCATACACATATATCAAATTCCCCCCTTAACCCAATGCTGCATACACATATATCAAACTACCCATTTAACCCAATGTTGCATACACATATATCACATATATCAAACTACCCCCTTAACCCAATGCTGCATACACATATATCAAACTCAAGCTACGCTCCTGAAATTGTAATGCACTTCATTCTTGGACCACATTGTCTAACTTAGCGTAAAACACTGTCGTGATGTCACACCTTAAAACACTATGGTGACGTCATACCTTTGTACTTGCAGTCCATTGTTATTAATATTGGACTTGTGTCAAAAGGCTACAGTATTATATTAAATACAATGCGTAAATGTACGAAATTAACAATTTTAATTAGTAGGATCTTGTTATATACGGTAAATGTGTGTTTTAAGTACAATATAATCCTCAAACTGATCCAATATGTAAAATATTGGTACTGTCTTCGACGCAACTCGCCTCACACAGTCCAATATTTTACATATTGGATCATTTCCGACTTAATTAATGTTGCTCTCAATTCTCAGGTCATTGTATGGCTGGCAGCACTAAGGATTCACTACGTTTGAGGGATACCAGTATATAAATTTATATACTGGTACCCTTCAAATGTGCTGAATCCCTGTTCATGGCATTGGTATGATACTGTTTCACTCATTTATTTAATGTTCATCTTTCCATCATTTCCAACATTAATATCCTAGATCAGGTGCAAAATGACATACATGTACATGTTTTGTTTTTGAGCAGCATAGTTTGGTTGCTAGGAGGGAAGTTTGAATGTTATCCTGTTATCAGACACTTAGTTTAACATATTTGAACTATGAAGATATTTACAAACTGTATGTTAGGTTAAAAGAAATATAAACCATTGTACACTAACAAATGGTTGAACAGTAACAAGGTGTGGAGCAAGAATTTTGGGTGAGGGGGTGCACGTTCGTAGTAATGTGCGGAACAGCCCGACTGCTGTCAATATGATTTTGCAACCTTTCGTACTTACTATTATTTCTTTGAATAAACATAGTCAAGTATAAATAGTATGTACATACATGTAGCATTAACGTCCCATCTGAAAGACTGTTAATATCATTAGGGTCAGATGGGGGATCGAACCTGCGATCCCTGGATTACCAGTCCAGCGTGTTACCACTGGACTACAGATCCATCTGTAAAACAAGGAGTCTTCATCCAGCACTTAAAGCTGGAAAGTTGCTATGCAACCTAGCAGGTTGCGCAACACTAAACCCATGAACAAATTGTTTAAATGTACAAGTAGAAAAGTTACATCTCAATTTTACACACAGGTACTGTCTACTTGATTCCGGTGTTTGGAGGTGTTGTGGCTGACACCATGGCTGGAAAATACAACACAATCCTTGGTTCCGGGCTCATCTACGTGTTAGGTACTATATATTATATTACAATCATAATCTACAATTCTCATATTAATTGGAATCATAAATTCGAACGATAAGAATATTTCTTAAAACAGGAATAACCCCGTTTCATCTGTTACTGCAGTTGAATTTATTTTATTTGTTTTAACCCTTTCCCTCATAGAAGCACCTCTTGACGCCATTACCAATACTACATACATTGACAATGTAGTAGCCAAACCAATGTTCATATAAGCTTTCCCTCATAGAAGCACCTCTTGACGCCATTACCAATACTACATACATTAACAATGTAGTAGTCAAACCAATGTTCATAAACCCTTTCCCTCATAGAAGCACCTCTTGACGCCATTACCAATACTACATACATTGACAATGTAGTAGCCAAACCAATGTTCGTAATAAAGGCCAGAATAGCATGTAGTCCCAGTAATATCTATGGAGGTGGGATAGATATGGCGACTACTTATCCACTGCATGATGGCTGAATGGCTGTCGTTTGTATGGAGATATAATAGTATATTAACCTAAATCTCTATGAAGGAAAGGGTTAAATGGCTGTCATTTGTACCTATTCTGCAAACTTCTACTGATTTTACAATTTTGGCGTTACATTAATAATCTGGCTACATGACACTGCTTCATTCAGCTTTGAAAGCCTGTGTCACCTTACCTCCACTGTCCCTGCCTGTTTCACACCCTCTGGGTGCTGCAGTTACATGTAAACATGTTACCAATAAGTGACTCATTTTGAAAAATATGTACGTAGACATTATAAATGTCCTATTAGCGCAGTGGTTAGCACGCTCGCTTCTCACCAATGCAACAAATATGTGAGATGGTATGGTTGTCACCAGATCGGACATGTGGGATTTCTTCAGGTACTCCGGTTTCCTCCCACACGCATGACCACATTTACGCTTTCATCCGCACCAATGAGAGTGATTAATATAAGTTGTTAAAACTTGCTTCCAATCTCCACAATTGTTCTAAAATAAATAAAGTTTAAACTAAGCTTTATAATATAGATTTTTCTTTGGTCTGGCAGTATAATAAAGCATGTGGATTGTTTCATCTCCAAAATTTATGCAGTACTGTTTCGGGAAAGTCATATACTGACATGCTGTAAAACACACTTCCATCCAACTGAATACACATTTGTTTATATAAATCACTTTGCATGTTCACAATGATAATAATCCCCATCCTACTCTTGTGATAGCTCATTCATTTCCCGGAAAGATGATAGTACATGTATTACACAATGCAGCAATTGAAAGTGGAAGTATTTTGTTGTCTTCTCAGTATCAACCACTTTGTTTGCTTGTGACCATGACTCCTGTAGTAAACCATCACAGCTAGAAGGCAGTAGGTCTGTAGATGCCCAAACTGGTATTGAAGTAGGTGTGTGGATACCCATGACTAATGGCCAAAACTGGCATTGAAGTAGGTGTGTGGATACCCACAACTAATGGCCAAACTGGCATTGAAGTAGGTGTGTTGATGCCCACAACTAATGGCCAAAACTGGCATTGAAGTAGGTGTGTGGATGCCCACAACTAATGGCCAAACTGGCATTGAAGTAGGTGTGTGGATGCCCACAACTAATGGCCAAACTGGCATTGAAGTAGGTGTGTGGATGCCCATCACTAATGGACAAACTGGCATTGAAGTAGGTTTGTGGATGCCCATGACTAATGGCCAAACTGGCATTGAAGTAGGTGTGTGGATGCCCATGAATAATGGCCAAATTGGTATTGAAGTAGGTTTGTGGATACCCATGAATAATGGCCATATTGGTATTGAAGTAGGTGTGTGGATGCCCATGAATAATGGCCATATTGGCATTGAAGTAGGTGTGTGGATGCCCATGAATAATGGCCATATTGGCATTGAAGTAGGTGTGTGGATGCCCATGAATAATGGCCATATTGGCATTGAAGTAGGTGTGTGGATGCCCATGAATAATGGCCAAATTGGTATTGAAGTAGGTGTGTGGATGCCCATGAATAATGGCCATATTGGCATTGAAGTAGGTGTGTGGATGCCCATGAATAATGGCCAAATTGGTATTGAAGTAGGTGTGTGGATGCCCATCACCAATGGCCAAATTGTCATTAATGTAGGTGACTACTTCACAGTACAGTCAAACCTTCCTTAAGCAGCCAGCCAAGGTAATCACAGAAAGTGGCTGCTTAGCACAGGTGGCTGCTTAATAGTAGTGCTCTATAGAATAGATAATGGCGTGGAACAGCAGCTATATGTTGGAAACAATGAAGTGGTTGTATGGTGTTTCTATGGAGTAAAAAAGTACATCCTTGAAATATGAGCATGCGTGGCTAACAATATTAAACAGTCAAACCTGTCTTAAGCAGCCAGCCATGGGAATCACAGAAAGTGGCTGTTTAGCACAGTTTGTTGCTTAACCCATTCAACCCCAAGTAACTGACATGGACTTGTGCATGATATTTTTAGACCAATAAATTAATAAGAAAATTACCTTTGGATCAGTTCATTTATCAAAATGGGTAATTTTATCTAAAAAATAGTAATACTTATTACTGGCAAAAGTGCAGATCCTGATGAGACGGCTCGTCACGAGCAGGCTCATCTGGATCTACACTTTTTGTAAGTCTATTTAGAGGCCTGTATTTATTTGGAATATGGAAACTTGCTGCTTAACCTTTCAACCCCACAGGCCTCTAAATAGGCTTATGAAAAGTGTAGATCCAGATGAGCCGGCTCGTAACGAGTCGTCTCATCAGGATCTGCACTTTTTTGCCAGTAATAATTATTACTATTTTTAGATAAAATTACCCATTTTGATAAATGAACTGGTCCAAATGTAATTTTCTTATTAATTTATTGGTCTAAAAATAGCATGCACCAGTCCATGTCAGTTACTTGGGGTTGAAAGGGTTAATACAGGTTGGCTGCTTAATAGAGGTGACCACTAACACAGGCTTGACTGTAAATTAATTTGTTTATCTCTTTAAGATAGCAGTTTCAAGCATAGTGCACTAAGTAAGGTGTATTGTTTTTCCCTATATTATATTATTTAAATGCGTGTTTATTCAGGTCTCTTTCTGCTCCCGGCGTCTGCTGTGGATTACAGATCATGGTTTGGTGGAGATGAGGACCTCAGTCAGGTGTGGCCCTATTTTCAGACCCTACCTGAGGAATGTTGTTCTGTTTATGACTTACATAAGCACGTTTCTGACCACCCAATGTCCGACTTATATCAATATATCTGTCCGTCTGCAATTAACTTGAATGACATCTCCTCCCATATCACTGTGGCATTTCTAAATATGTACAGGTATGATCCTCGGATAGTCCTATACCAAAGTAGTAAACACTGCATGCAGATTTATTGTTAACCCGTAACATGTCAATCATGACAAAAGTCGATTTTGCAAACAGCATAGAGCCAGATCAGAAGGCACGTTACAAAAAAATAAAAGCCAGGGCATGCCTTGTCGTACTTGATCAGGTGCTATGCTGTTTGCTATTCGGATAGTGGAACTAAAACAATTGTTTGAATAGCAAACAACATAGATCCTGATCAGACGCGTTATGCCACAGCTGATCTGGATCTATGTTCTTTGCACATTCTGTCCAATTTATTCGGCAGGTTACGTGTTAATATTGTTTTAATTTTCAAAGAGAAGTTTATCAATAGTCATTTCTCACTTAACACTGGTTACTAATCTTCTATACCCAAATACTATGGCACATTAGTTCATACAAAAGAATAACTTTTCCATCTCTTCTCCTCAATAAATTACATCAGGCTGGACTTTGATATTGTTAACATATAGAGTTACGTCATTCATGACCAAATCAGCTTTTCTGTCTTTCATATTAATTGTCTAAATGTCACGCTCTTGTAGGAAGCCAGAAAAGCGTATTTCTTCAGTGGCCTGATGTTTATAGCCATAGGAACTGGAGGGATCAAGGCCAATGTGGGGCCATTTGGGGCTCAACAGGTGGATGACCTTGGACCCGATGCAGTCCAGTCTTTTTTCAATTGGTAAATAAATATATCTCTAATTTAAATCCTCTTCAAGTGGTAAATAAATATATCTCTAATTTAAATCCTCTTCAAGTGGTAAATAAGGTCCTGAGTTTGAGCCCCGCTGGAGCCGTTATGATTGTGCCCTTAGGCAAGGCATTTAAATTCCACATTGCCTCTTCTCTCCTTCATGGCGATGGATTCCATCAGGAATGAGGTCTTGAGAGTGATTAATATAAGTTGAAAGAACTTGTTTCGCAATCGAGCTAAAATAAATTTGTATAAACTAAGTGGTAAATAAATATATCTCTAATTTAAATCTTAAAGCATATTTTTAGAATGCAATGCACAAAGTTATATAAAAAGGAACAGATGCTTGCAAATGAACAAACAAATTATTGTCCAATTTAATAAAAATGTTGTAAGATTTTGAAGCCCGAATAAAGGTCTGGAAACAAGATTGAATACATGTAGTGATGTACTTTCTGGTTTTAATATTATTTTCAGCTGAAACTATATAATAATATCTTAAAAACATATAAATGATATAGATCTTAAATTTCTTATACACGATTACACATACACATAAATATTTTAAATGTTTGTCAATATTTCCTTGAGTTTGCTCCTAACATTTCCTAGAATTAAGTTTAAACTATTTATTTTACAACGATTGCGAAGCAAGTTTTAACAACTTATATTAATCACTCTCGTTGGCGCGAATGTGTAAATGTGGTCATTTCATGTGGGAGGAAACCGGAGAACCCGGAGAAAACCCACCTGTCCGATCTGGCGACCATCGTACCATCTCACATGCTTCCCTGTTCGAGGATCGAACCCAGGTCGCATTGGTGAGAAGCGAGCGCGCTAACCACTGCGCTAATCGGACAGCCAAATTCCTAGAATTAGATGTGGTAACAATTATCAATTTACTGACAAATTCTTGCCAAATTATGGTAATGGCAGTGTTATGTTCTGTCCGCATGTGCACTTTAGAGACAGTTGTGTTAAATTGAGAAGGTATGAAGTATTAGGCGTGTCTATCATTTGTTTGTCTAGGTTTTATTGGTTCATCAACGCTGGAGCCGTGGTTGCGTACTCTGGTGTGGCCTACATACAACAGGAGATCGGGTTTGACTTTGGTTTCCTGATTCCGCTCGTCAGCATGATCATCGCACTCATCATCTTCATGGCTGCTAAATCAAAATATAAACATACACCCATAGGAGGTAAGTACAGTGTACCGACACAGTCGTTTGTTGAATGTATTAAAGGCAGTGTACGTACACAGTTGTTGTTGTGTGTATTTCAAGCAGTGTACTTACACAATTGTTGCTGTGTGTATTTCAGGCAATGTGCTTACACAGTTGTTGTGTGTATTCAGGCAGTGTACTTACACAGTTGTTGTTGTGTGTATTTCAGGCAGTGTACTTACACAGTTGTTGTTGTGTGTATTTCAGGCAGTGTACCGACACAGTCGTTTGTTGAATGTATTTCAGGCAGTGTACTTACACAGTTGTTGTTGTGTGTATTTCAGGCAGTGTACCGACACAGTCGTTTGTTGAATGTATTTCAGGCAGTGTGCTTACACAGTCGTTTGTTGAATGTATTTCAGGCAGTGTACCGACACAGTCATTTGTTGAATGTATTTCAGGCAGTGTACCGACACAGTCATTTGTTGACTGTATTTCAGGCAGTTTACTTACACAGTTG
Organism: Archivesica marissinica; assembly: GCA_014843695.1. NCBI lineage: Eukaryota > Metazoa > Mollusca > Bivalvia > Venerida > Vesicomyidae > Archivesica > Archivesica marissinica. The sequence goes on along the minus strand of CM026390.1, from coordinate 85,297,999 downwards.
TTGTTGTGTGTATTTCAGGCAGTGTGCTTACACAGTTGTTGCTGTGTGTATTAAAGGCAGTGTACGTACACAGTTGTTGGTGTGTGTATTTCAGGTAGTGTACTTACACAGTTGTTGTTGTGTGTATTTCAGGCAGTGTACCGACACAGTCGTTTGTTGAATGTATTTCAGGCAGTGTACTTACACAGTTGTTGTTGTGTGTATTTCAGGCAGTGTACCGACACAGTCGTTTGTTGAATGTATTTCAGGCAGTGTGCTTACACAGTCGTTTGTTGAATGTATTTCAGGCAGTGTACCGACACAGTTTTGTTGATGTATTTCAGGCAGTGTACCGACACAGTTTTGTTGACTGTATTTCAGGCAGTTTACTTACACAGTTGTTGTTGTGTGTATTTCAGGCAGTGTGCTTACACAGTTGTTGTTGTGTGTATTTCAGGCAGTGTACTTACACAGTTGTTGTTGTGTGTATTTCAGGCAGTGTACTTACAGTTGTTGTTGTGTGTATTTCAGGCAGTGTGCTTACACAGTTGTTTGTTGTGTGTATTTCAGGCAGTGTGCGACACAGTTGTTGTTGTGTGTATTTCAGGCAGTGTGCTTACACAGTTGTTGTTGTGTGTATTTCAGGCAGTGTGCTTACACAGTTGTTGTTGTGTGTATTTCAGGCAGTGTACTTACACAGTTGTTGTTGTGTGTATTTCAGGCAGTGTGCTTACACAGTTGTTGTTGTGTGTATTTCAGGCAGTGTGCTTACACATGTGTTGTGTGTATTTCAGGCAGTGTGCTTACACAGTTGTTGTGTGTATTTCAGGCAGTGTACTTACACAGTTGTTGTTGTGTGTATTTCAGGCAGTGTGCTTACACAGTTGTTGTTGTGTGTATTTCAGGCAGTGTGCTTACACAGTTGTTGTGTGTATTTCAGGCAGTGTGCTTACACAGTTGTTGTGTGTATTTCAGGCAGTGTACTTACACAGTTGTTGTTGTGTGTATTTCAGGCAGTGTGCTTACACAGTTGTTGTTGTGTGTATTTCAGGCAGTGTGCTTACACAGTTGTTGTGTGTATTTCAGGCAGTGTACTTACACAGTTGTTGTTGTGTGTATTTCAGGCAGTGTGCTTACACAGTTGTTGTGTGTATTTCAGGCAGTGTACCGACACAGTGTTTGTTGAATGTATTTCAGGCAGTGTACCGACACAGTTTTGTTGTGTGTATTTCAGGCAGTGTACTTACACAGTTGTTGTTGTGTGTATTTCAGGCAGTGTGCTTACACAGTTGTTGTGTGTGTATTTCAGGCAGTGTACTTACACAGTTGTTGGTGTGTGTATTTCAGGCAGTGTACTTACACAGTTGTTGTTGTGTGTATTTCAGGCAGTGTGCTTACACAGTTGTTGTTGTTGTGTGTATTTCAGGCAGTGTACTTACAGTTGTTGTTGTGTGTATTTCAGGCAGTGTACTTACACACTTGTTGTTGTGTGTATTTCAGGCAGTGTGCTTACACAGTTGTTGTTGTGTGTATTTCAGGCAGTGTACTTACACAGTTGTTGTTGTGTGTATTTCAGGCAGTGTACCGACACAGTCGTTTGTTGTGTGTATTTCAGGCAGTGTGCTTACACAGTGTTTGTTGTGTGTATTTCAGGCAGTGTACTGACACAGTCGTTTGTTGTGTGTATTTCAGGCAGTGTACTGACACAGTTGTTTGTTGTGTGTATTTCAGGCAGTGTACTGACACAGTTGTTGTGTGTTTTCAGGCAGTGTGCTTACACAGTTGTTGTTGTGTGTTTTCAGGCAGTGTACTTACACAGTTGTTGTGTGTATTTCAGGCAGTGTACTTACACAGTTGTTGTTGTGTGTATTTCAGGCAGTGTGCTTACACAGTTGTTGTTGTGTGTATTTCAGGCAGTGTACGACACAGTTTTGTTGTGTGTATTTCAGGCAGTGTACTGACACAGTTTTGTTGTGTGTATTTCAGGCAGTGTGCTTACACAGTTGTTGTGTGTATTTCAGGCAGTGTACTTACACAGTTGTTGTTGTGTGTATTTCAGGCAGTGTACTGACACAGTGTTGTGTGTATTTCAGGCAGTGTGCTTACACAGTTGTTGTGTGTATTTCAGGCAGTGTACTTACACAGTTGTTGTTGGTATATTCAGGCAGTGTGCTTACACAGTTGTGTTGTGTGTATTTCAGGCAGTGTGCTTACACAGTTGTTGTGTGTATTTCAGGCAGTGTACTTACACAGTTGTTGTTGTGTGTATTTCAGGCAGTGTACTGACACAGTTGTTGTTTGTGTATTTCAGGCAGTGTGCTTACACAGTTGTTGTTGTGTGTATTTCAGGCAGTGTACTTACACAGTTGTTGTTGTGTGTATTTCAGGCAGTGTACTTACAGTTGTTGTTGTGTGTATTTCAGGCAGTGTACTTACACAGTTGTTGTGTGTATTTCAGGCAGTGTGCTTACACAGTTGTTGTGTGTATTTCAGGCAGTGTACTTACACAGTTGTTGTTGTGTGTATTTCAGGCAGTGTACTGACACAGTTGTTGTTGTGTGTATTTCAGGCAGTGTGCTTACACAGTTGTTGTGTGTATTTCAGGCAGTGTACTTACACAGTTGTTGTTGTGTGTATTTCAGGCAGTGTGCTTACACAGTTGTTGTGTGTATTTCAGGCAGTGTACTTACACAGTTGTTGTGTGTATTTCAGGCAGTGTACTTACACAGTTGTTGTTGTGTGTATTTCAGGCAGTGTGCTTACACAGTTGTTGTGTGTATTTCAGGCAGTTTGCTTACACAGTTGTTGTGTGTATTTCAGGCAATGTACTTACACAGTTGTTGTTGTGTGTATTTCAGGCAGTGTACTGACACATTTGTTGTTGTGTGTATTTCAGGCAGTGTGCTTACACAGTTGTTGTGTGTATTTCAGGCAGTGTGCTTACACAGTTGTTGTTGTGTGTATTTCAGGCAGTGTGCTTACACAGTTGTTGTGTGTATTTCAGGCAGTGTACTGACACAGTTGTTGTTGTGTGTATTTCAGGCAGTGTGCTTACACAGTTGTTGTGTGTATTTCAGGCAGTGTGCTTACACAGTTGTTGTGTGTATTTCAGGCAGTGTACTTACACAGTTGTTGTTGTGTGTATTTCAGGCAGTGTACTTACACAGTTGTTGTGTGTATTTCAGGCAGTGTACTTACACAGTTGTTGTGTGTATTTCAGGCAGTGTACTTACACAGTTGTTGTTGTGTGTATTTCAGGCAGTGTGCTTACACAGTTGTTGTGTGTATTTCAGGCAGTGTACTTACACAGTTGTTGTGTGTATTTCAGGCAGTGTACTTACACAGTTGTTGTTGTGTGTATTTCAGGCAGTGTGCTTACACAGTTGTTGTTGTGTGTATTTCAGGCAGTGTGCTTACACAGTTGTTCTTGTGTGTATTTCAGGCAGTGTACTGACACAGTTGTTGTGTGTATTTCAGGCAGTGTGCTTACACAGTTGTTGTTGTGTGTATTTCAGGCAGTGTACTGACACAGTTGTTGTTGTGTGTATTTCAGGCAGTGTGCTTACACAGTTGTTGTTGTGTGTATTTCAGGCAGTGTGCTTACACATGTGTTGTGTGTATTTCAGGCAGTGTGCTTACACAGTTGCTGTGTGTATTTCAGGCAGTGTGCTTACACAGTTGTTGTTGTGTGTATTTCAGGCAGTGTGCTTACACAGTTGTTGTTATGTGTATTTCAGGCAGTGTGCTTACACAGTTGTTGTGTGTATTTCAGGCAGTGTGCTTACACAGTTGCTGTGTGTATTTCAGGCAATGTGCTTACACAGTTGTTGTGTGTATTTCAGGCAGTGTACTGACACAGTTGTTGTTGTGTGTATTTCAGGCAGTGTGCTTACACAGTTGTTGTGTGTATTTCAGGCAGTGTACTTACACAGTTGTTGTTTGTGTATTTCAGGCAGTGTACCGACACAGTTGTTGTTGTGTGTATTTCAGGCAGTGTACCGACACAGTTGTTGTTGTGTGTATTTCAGGCAGTGTGCTTACACAGTTGTTGTGTGTATTTCAGGCAGTGTGCTTACACAGTTGTTGTTGTGTGTATTTCAGGCAGTGTGCTTACACAGTTGTTGTGTGTATTTCAGGCAGTGTACTGACACAGTTGTTGTTGTGTGTATTTCAGGCAGTGTGCTTACACAGTTGTTGTGTGTATTTCAGGCAGTGTGCTTACACAGTTGTTGTGTGTATTTCAGGCAGTGTACTTACACAGTTGTTGTTGTGTGTATTTCAGGCAGTGTGCTTACACAGTTGTTGTGTGTATTTCAGGCAGTGTGCTTACACAGTTGTTGTGTGTATTTCAGGCAGTGTACTTACACAGTTGTTGTTGTGTGTATTTCAGGCAGTGTGCTTACACAGTTGTTGTGTGTATTTCAGGCAGTGTACTTACACAGTTGTTGTGTGTATTTCAGGCAGTGTACTTACACAGTTGTTGTTGTGTGTATTTC
>CM026390.1:85216273-85292524 GCA_014843695.1 Archivesica marissinica | reverse complement strand
GCATATACACGATATAGTCCTAATGCTCATACATATACCTATCCTTGCTGCATATACACGATATAGTCCTAATGCTCATACATATACCTATCCTTGCTGCATATACACGATATAGTCCTAATGCTCATACATATACCTATCCTTGCTGCATATACACGATATAGTCCTAATGCTCATACATATACCTATCCTTGCTGCATATACACGATATAGTCCTAATGCTCATACATATACCTATCCTTGCTGCATATACACGATATAGTCCTAATGCTCATACATATACCTATCCTTGCTGCATATACACGATATAGTCCTAATGCTCATACATATACCTATCCTTGCTGCATATACACGATATAGTCCTAATGCTCATACATATACCTATCCTTGCTGCATATACACGATATAGTCCTAATGCTCATACATATACCTATCCTTGCTGCATATACACGATATAGTCCTAATGCTCATACATATACCTATCCTTGCTGCATATACACGATATAGTCCTAATGCTCATACATATACCTATCCTTGCTGCATATACACGATATAGTCCTAATGATCATACATATACCTATCCTTGCTGCATATACACGATAGTTTGTTTTTTTTGTGTTGTTAGTCCTAATGATCATACATATACAATCTGCTATATATATATTCCTAATGCTCATACATATACAATCTGCTATATATATATTCCTAATGCTCATACATATACAATCTGCTATATATATATTCCTAATGATCATACATATACAATCTGCTATATATATATTCCTAATGATCATACATATACAATCTGCTATATATATATTCCATATGATCATACATATACAATCTGCTATATATATATTCATAATGCTCATACATATACAATCTGCTATTGTAAGATACGGTCATTTACGAGGAGTAGTCAATGTCATTACGAAACCTGTATACTAGAGGACATAGAAAACGTACGCCTACATTATATACTAGATACTAGAGGACATAGAAAACGCACACCTACATTATATACTAGAGGACATAGAAAACGCACACCTACATTATATACTAGAGGACATAGAAAACGCACGCCTACATATGATTAGTATTACATGAATACGAAATACGAAGGATTCCATCAAAGATATATCACATCTTTATTACAAAACCCAAACTGCACAACTAAAAATATTGCAAAATGTTTAAAACTATGTATTTATATAGTTATTGTTTTTCATGTAAAAACACACTTATCAGAAGCGTGTGTTTTCTATGTCATCTAGTATACCTCCATAAACTGAACAGACATACCCACTTCAAATAGTATGCCTTAGGCATATAACTGGCTACTCTATACAGAGTGCGTCCGACACGGGTCCGACACTGGTAACGTCAAGACCATGTACGACGGCATCAAGAAAGGAACGGGCCCAAGCATAACGAAGACAGCACCATTGAAGTCATTCATGTAAAAACACACTTATCCGAAGCGTGCGTTTTCTATGTCCACTAGCATATTTCGAGATTCCTTTTACAAACATTGACAATACGTTCTAAATTGAATTTACCTTCTCTTTATGCTGATAATGATTCTGCGCGAAAACATTTACATATATAGGTAATACCTGATCATTGTGAAGATTGCTTAATGCTCGTCCTGTTTACACAAATGCAGTAATGCAGGATAGGTAACTCATCTGAGCTGCTACATGTATAACTGAGCATATCAAGCCAACAGCTCACTGGTATACATATATACGCTCTTCGGGAGCAGTGCAGTTAATTTCGAAAAAACGTTACACAATAATCCAGGTGAGTCCAAAATAGTAAAAAATAAATGAAAATGACCCTTGCATAGATTGGGTTACCGTGTCAACATGTTGACACATGTACAGTAGTGGTCACCAGCTGACCGTCCGTCACACAGGTATACAGTAAAATTAATTAGATCCTAATAGGAACGGATTTTGCTAAATATAGCTGAAACCAATGGCTCGATCAGAATCATCTTTTCCTGTGACAGAGTAACCCTGTTGTGATGTTCAGCCAGAACATGTTACGATGAAATTATACTTAACAGAAGCCCCCTACAATAAACGAAAATAGTTTGCCGATCACGTTCTACATCTGTATTGCAATGAAACAAGAAATGTATTTAGTTATTTTGTCTTGGCCTATTTCACAATATCCGAGTATATTATTTTGTTTGTTACTTCATAGAAGCAATCGTGTGCGATGGCGTGTGGATTTGCGTGTGCTATGGCGTGTGGATTTGCGTGTGCTATGGCGTGTGGATTTGCGTGTGCTATGGCGTGTGGATTTGCGTGTGCTATGGCGTGCGGATTTGCGTGTGCTATGGCGTAAGGATTTGCGTGTGCTATGGCGTGCGGATTTGCGTGTGCTATGGCGTACGGATTTGCGTGTGCGATGGCGTACGGATTTGCGTGTGCGATGGCGTACGGATTTGCGTGTGCGATGGGTAAGGATATGCGTGTGCGATGGCGTGCGGATTTGCGTGTGCTATGGCGTACGGATTTGCGTGTACTATGGCGTAAGGATTTGCGTGTGCGATGGGTAAGGATTTGCGTGTGCGATGGCGTGCGGATTTGCGTGTGCTATGGCGTACGGATTTGCGTGTGCGATGGCGTACGGATTTGCGTGTGCGATGGCGTACGGATTTGCGTGTGCTATGGCGTAAGGATTTGCGTGTGCGATGACGTGCGGATTTGCGTGTGCTATGGCGTACGGATTTGCGTGTGCTATGGCGTACGGATTTGCGTGTGCGATGGCGTACGGATTTGCGTGTGATATGGCGTACGGATTTGCGTGTGCTATGGCGTACGGATTTGCGTGTGCTATGGCGTACGGATTTGCGTGTGCGATGGCGTACGGATTTGCGTGTGATATGGCGTACGGATTTGCGTGTGCGATGGCGTGCGGATTTGCGTGTGCTATGGCGTAAGGATTTGCGTGTGCTATGGCGCACGGATTGGCGTTTTAAGTGTTGCAAACTATTGTTCTGTCATTGCCCTTGAATTTCAATAAATTTGCCGTATATAGTAACCACTTCATAGAATTTCATCAAACACCAGAGTGATGGCCCTTTAATTGATTAAAAAAATCAATAAATAGTATCCACTGTATGGAATGTCATCAAACTCCAAAATTACACCATTGCGCGATGTTGGCCTGCAAGTCTGACCCGAATTGCAATAGTAAAACCAGAGTTATCGCCCTTGGATTGATTAAACAACTTTCCTTGAATGCGTTCAAACTCATTATGTTCACCATCACCAATTAACCATAATGCCATACAATTTAATTATAAAACATATCACCATTGCGCGTTATCTCCCGCCAATCATTATATCATGTGTTTCTGTAAACTTTGTATGTAACCGCCAATCATGTTTCTTGGCGATGTACAATGTTTATGCCAATAAAAGCTGTGACTTGGCTTGACAATAAACAAACACTTTACCTTTATTTTGCATACAGATCGGTTTGGCAAAAGGGATATTTTAAAACAGGTTTACATTACAGAAGAAGAAGAAAACAGATTAGCTAGTCTGAGTTTGAAGTTTAACATCAATCTTGATTTTGCATCTATCGAAGAATAAATTGCATATGCAGGTAACAGAGACTCTTGTGATATGTGGCTTTGTTATGCGATATACGTCTAAATTCAGAGTTATTCGAAAGGAACCATGACAAAATAATGTTGTTGATATTTGATGGAACTCGCGATCGATCTATGCGTATATGCGATGTTATTCCTAAACGTAGCTCGACAGAACATTGCGAATACAGAGAAAATGTAATTTTTCTTTTCTGGTTCTTTGCGACGGAAATATTCCTGATTGATAAATACAATGTGTTTTTTTAAGATAGAACACGGATAGTGTACGTGCACGGTGAGATTAATTTTCGAACCGAAGACAAGTAAGTTATCAGCCATACACGTGCATAACCCGTGCTCTATCTATCTTGTACCGTTTGTACGAGAGTGTATTGTGAAATAGCCGGGTCACAGTGCCCGTGGCGAGTGAGGTACAACATGGTTCACCTGATAATGTAATATTATAGTGTTTCACACAAGATACAGTCTCAAACAAACTATTAATAGATGTATGTAAAGATATTCAACCGGCGTGCGATCAGAAATTAACCTGCATTGTGAGCTAACTACACGTACTGATATACCAAATGTTGAGCAGGGAACAATACAATTTTTAATGAGCTATATAAACATCTCACGGCATACTTTTATGAACCAGCTATGTAACCAGAAAAGGAAGTCGCGATAGCGCAGTGGTAGCGCGTTCGCTTCAGGTGCGAAATGCCCGGAACTCGAGCCACGTTGGAGCCGTAACGGATTGTGCCCTTAAGCAATGCATTTGAATTCCACATGGCCTCTTCTCTCTCCCTCGTGGCGATGGATTACATCATGAATAAGGTCTCGAAAGTGATTCATGTAAGTTGTAAGAACTTGTTTCGCAATCGAGCTAAAATAAATGTGTATATACTAACCAAATAAGCAAGCATATAATTCACATTAACAGATAGCAAACAATAGCATTCTTTCTTGAATGATAAAGTATACATATTTCTGAGATCATTACCAGAATATCTTTATATAAGTCTATAATGTATAACACCATTTGTCCAACAGACGGATCTGTAGTCCAGTTGTAACACGCTGGACTGGTAATCCAGGGATCGCAGGTTCGATCCCCCGTCTGACCCTAATAACATTAACAGTCTTTCAGATGGGACGTTAAGCCGAGGTCTCGTGTCGGTGCTTTACGCCGTGCACGTAAAAGAACCAGAGGAGACTCTGGAATTGGTCTCTGTCTGTATCATTGCACTATCCTCCACAAATCTAAAATGACTAATCTCTTCAGGAGGCGTCGCTCATATGGGCAACCGGTAGCGACGATAAATAAAGTTTTGAAGTTAATAAACATAAAACACACACACCATTTGTCCAATTTTATTCAAAATACACGGAGTAACTATCTAACGTATAACTCATTAGTCATTACCCCATTACTGCCAAATTATGTGTTTGTAGTTTAATCTTTATTAAAGTTTATTTATTTTACAACGATTGCGAAGCAAGTTCTAACAATTCATATTAATCACTCTCGTTGGCGTGGATGAAAGCGTAAATGTGGTAATTCGTGTGGGAGGAAACCGGAATACCCGGAGAAAACCCACCTGTCCGTGTTGGCGACCACCGTACCATCTCACACACTTCCCGGTCCGAGGATCGGGTTGCATTGGTGAGAAGCGAGCGCGCTAACCACTGCGCTAATCGGACAGCCGATACAATTGGTACAATTGCATTGAATCAATATATACTTGACGATTTCTAATGGCGAGATCCCGACCCCGACCCCCCCCCATGCCCCAATGTTATATTTCAGATCCACACATATGTTATGTATATAAATGTATGTCAAGACCACCAAACCAGATAGTATAACATTGAGTATTGATTAAATAACCAATATAAACTATATTGCATAAAGAATGATGAAATAGCACAAATACAATATGTTAGTGTGTGTTTTACGTTATTTATCGTCGCTACCGGTTGCCCATATGAGCGACGCCTCCTGAAGAGATTAGTCATTGTAGATATTTGGAGGATAGTGCAATGATACATACAGAGACCCATTCCAGAGTCTTCTCTGGTTCTTTTACGTGCACGGTGCAAAGCATCGACACGAAACCCCGGCTTAAAGTACCATCTGAAATACTGTTAATTTTATTAGGGTCAGACATGCGATCTCTGGATTACCAATCCAGTGTGTTAACCACTGGACTACAGATCCCTCTGTGCAATATGTTATTAAACGTGTTGTTATTATCATAAACTATTAGGTGAAAATACGAAGGTGTCTGATTCAACAAAGATACATATTGATAGATACAGTAAATAATACTTGACCTTTGCCCGATGAATATGCTACAACAACTGACATTAAGTACATAACTACTTTTGCCAAATTCACCCTAGTGCGACTTATAGAATATCAAGGTACTATTTACTTCTTGAAACCTAAAGGTACATTTTGTCAAAGAAGTATGTGTACATTTTGGTAATGTGTACATTACATATATATACGCGTTTCTCCCAACACTCAATGCTTGTCATGGGCAATGGTTAAAATGTTCATTAAGTGAGACAGAGAGTGTTACAAAGATCTTAAAGAACTACATATTAAGGTTATAAGCAGACATTGGGGTTAAGTGAGCGGTGTAGTTGCCATCGCCCAGCAAGCATGGTTAAGTGTGGGATGGACTCTACATAGTAGGGGAGGGAGGCTATTCCAAAGACGTATTGATTGAGGGGGTGGGGTATTGTTATTATGGTACTGGGTTCCAGACTGTGGAATTAAGTAGTTCAGGTGCCTTGATGGTTGTGATCGACGTATACCAAGTTATTTCAGATTGTATATAGGTTGAACATTAATTAGTACTGATGATTGTATGCGTCGATATTGAAGTGTCTGCTTTTTTATAGAGTTAATTATATGTGTTACATTGTCTGTTTAGTTATAATCATTGCAGATATAGTGTACTGTTTCTGTTTTATCGGTAAGAGAATTATGCCAGGAGTGCCAGCTGGTTGAGCAATCCTCGAGTTGAGGTCGAACATAGGTGTTATAAGCTTTCTGTTTGACCTTCTTTTTACTGGTGTTTACGTTCCTTTTAATGAATCTAAGAGAGTTAATAGCTTTAGAGGAGATGCTGTTTATATCTTTACTAATGAGATACATCGGTCAATTACTGCTCCCGAATACTCCCTAGAAGTCCACTTAAGTGGGTTCCTCTATTGTTATCGTTGCTCCCCTTTGCACAATATGCTATCAATTTTAATCCGCGTTCTTTACTTATAATTATTAAATTACTATTATATCTCGACATATATTCAACAGTATATCTAATGAGTACTTATCTGTAAAAAATGTTAGTTATTAATTAACATGACAGTTGATTTAGATCAAATCATATCTATCATACAGCATCATCTAGTTAGGGAACAACAGTAAAAACCCTAGTTTCCAACTCAAAGGACCGATATACATTTCGGGATATATCGGACTATATCTGCTAAGGGAGGGAGGTAATAAAAATGGCAGCGATGTGTTACAGTGTAACACCTCGATAGATAGCGGCATCGGATGTATTTAGTACAATTAACTTTCTTTTGCGAGTAATTCTCAGCACCTCACACTTGTCAGGATTGAACTCCAAGAACCAGCCCTATTTACCACTGAAGCATTCCGGTCGCTTTGTGGGATTTGTGCCCGCAAGAGGATTTTACTGTGAGATGCAATATGATATCATCTAGAAAGCAGTCTTGCTTTACATTTACCGGTGAGGTCGTTGATGTAGACACTAAAGAAGCCATTTTCTAAAGCAGAACCTTGCGGGACCTTGCAGATGACCATATAGTTCATCTGCAGTGCAGCTATCCACAACTACTCTTTGGGATCGGTCCTTTAGGAATGACTTGATCCACCGTTATGCCAAAAAGGTGGACAGCCAGCTCATTAAGCTCGTATATCTGTTTGTTGTGATCAACCTTGTCAAACGCTTTACTATTTAAAATCCATAACAATGACATCCATATGTTTTCCATTTTCAAAGTTGTCATATACCTCTTGTGTGAAGCTGTTTGGCTTAGCAAGTCATTATTGTCAAAATGAGTCTTGATGTTGGATACAATATATGCTCCAATAGATTGGAAGCAATATAGGTGATAGAAATTGGCCTGCAGTTACTGGTCTTGACTTCAGGCCTTTATTATAGACGGGGTGCAACGACTGCACTTCTCCAATCTGAAGGAACACCTTGTGCCTTGTTCTAAGGATTATTTAAAGATGGAGGTGAGGATGGGAGCAATCTCGTGGTGTAGTTCTTTAAGGATCTTAGAAGATATATTTCACATGTGGCTTTGTTTGGGATAGCAACTGGAGTAGCTTGTCAACACAGTTGACTGTTTTGGGGATCGTTGGCATCTTGTGTGCTCACTCTATTGAACAAGCTTTGTTGCAGAGCTGCTTCAACCTGAATGGTTTGGGTTTAGAGAAAACCGATTCAAATTGATTATTCAAGATGTTTGCTTTGGTAGCAGGGCCAGTATAATTGAAATCATCGTTCTTTAGGGGTGCTATACCACAGTTTTCTGTTGTCTTATATTTTACAATGAGTAGACGTTTTTATTGTTTCCTGGTTGTGAATCGTCCATTAATATGACGGTTTCGAATTATGACCAATATTTAGTCCTATATATAAGACCTCTACAAAATACCTGGATAATAAAATGTCACATTTTCAAGTCTAAATATTTGGACTAGACCAATATGTTGTTTTTATTTCTTTTTGAATCTTATGCTTAATGGATCTGGACTGATTAGTTAACGTTGTTGAGGGTTTTCCTGCTGTTGTTTTTTTAGTTTTGAATACATTTTGTCACGTTTGTGAACATGTCTCAGAATTCGTGGTGTTGACCATGATACATCACATTATTTCCATAATCCGTTACGAATGGGCGTTTCTGTGTTTGATTAAGGGTGTCGTGTGTAGAACTTACGCAATAAAACTACAAGTGATAAGAAAACCAATTAGTGCTCCTAGACCTATTTGTCTTTGCAAATCTTACGGATCGTAGTTTTTACACAGACCAAAGGAAAGACCACCAAAAATAAAAAAGTAGAATTCACCAATTATGCAATTCAGTTTCCGACATATTTTAAGTAAGTGTAATTGTAATTCCTACATGTAAAACAGCACATTTGAATATCTGTAATTAATATAAAATTATTCAATATGCAGATTTATCATATGTTTTCGCGATATTGTTCTCATTTTCGGATTATTCAAATTTCGGATGGAGATAATGCATTGCATTATGTCTATTGGCAGATGGAGTGAGAAATTGTTCAATTTATGTGCTAAATCAGATGGTAAATGCTGTTCATGATGACTGTGATGGAAAGGAACAACCATGCCCATCAATCATTTTCTGTTTATTATTAATTTATTTGGAGGTCAGTCTGAGCCACCCGCATTTCCTGGTTAAGAACCAATACTCCAAGCTCCGTAAGCGACCGCCAACTTTCTCAGATCACCATGATAAGCAGCAAACCTGCAGCCCTGATGATAGTGGAGCAGCAAACCTGCAGCCCTGATGATACTGATAGTGGAGCAGCAAACCTGCAGCACTGATGATAGTGGTGCAGCAAACCTGCAGCCCTGATGATAGTGGTGCAGCAAACCTGCAGCCCTGATGATAGTGGTGCAGCAAACCTGCAGCCCTGATGATAGTGGTGCAGCAAACCTGCAGCCCTGGTGATAGTGGAGCAACAAACCTGCAGCCCTGATGATAGTGGTGCAGCAAACCTGCAGCCCTGATGATAGTGGTGCAGCAAACCTGCAGCCCTGATGATAGTGGAGCAACAAACCTGCAGCCCTGATGATAGTGGAGCAGCAAACCTGCAGCCCTGGTGATAGTGGTGCAGCAAACCTGCAGCCATGATGATAGTGGTGCAGCAAACCTGCAGCCCTGATGATAGTGGTGCAGCAAACCTGCAGCCCAGATGATAGTGGAGCAGCAAACCTGCAGCCCTGGTGATAGTGGTGCAGCAAACCTGCAGCCCTGATGATAGTGGTGCAGCAAACCTGCAGCCCTGATGATAGTGGAGCAACAAACCTGCAGCCCTGATGATAGTGGAGCAGCAAACCTGCAGCCCTGGTGATAGTGGTGCAGCAAACCTGCAGCCATGATGATAGTGGTGCAGCAAACCTGCAGCCCTGATGATAGTGGTGCAGCAAACCTGCAGCCCAGATGATAGTGGAGCAGCAAACCTGCAGCCCTGGTGATAGTGGTGCAGCAAACCTGCAGCCCTGATGATAGTGGTGCAGCAAACCTGCAGCCCTGATGATAGTGGAGCAGCAAACCTGCAGCCCTGATGCTAGTGGAGCAACAAACCTGCAGCCCTGATGATAGTGGTGCAGCAAACCTGCAGCCCTGATGATAGTGGTGCAGCAAACCTGCAGCCTAGATGATAGTGGTGCAGCAAACCTGCAGCCCTGATGATAGTGGTGAAAGGCCAGTTCTAACGACAGCATGTTTGACCACAGAGGCTATGTTTATAAATAGTTTATAAATTATGAAAATAGCAGCATACCGGTTGTTTTACAAAATTCCAATACTTCCTGGCTTGACACTATAGTTTAGTTTATACAAATTTATTTTAGCTCGATTGCGAAACAAGTTCTTACAACTTGTGTTAATCACTCTCGTGACCTCATTCCTGATGGAATCCATCGCCACGAGGGAGAGAGAAGAGGCAACGTGGAATTTACATGCCTTGCCTAAGGGCACAATCGTAACGGCTCCAGCGGGGCTCGAACTCCGGACTTTTTGCACCTGAAGCGAACGCGCATCCACTGCGCTATCACGACTTCCACTTCGATGTTTGCTTGACACTATACATACAATTTTTTTAGTCCATATCCATGCAAGCTTAAAACACCCCGTCACTATAGTGTATGGCTTTGATAGTGACAGGGTGTCAATTTTACGCTTATTGATATAGATGTGGCCTAAAATGTTTGTATGTATAGTATCAAGCCTATGGTGTATCATAATGTTCTTAAAAAACCAAACATTTATTTGGTTTTGAACCCAAAACCATTTGTACAGACCCCAAGTGACTGTGGATGATAGCATTGAAAGATGATTTCTAACAACCTAATCCTAGAACACCTAGCCATGGGTGTTCTTCGTTTGATAATGAACTATGAAGTAGATCATTAGGTTGTATTAATT
Source organism: Archivesica marissinica (assembly GCA_014843695.1). Taxonomy (NCBI): domain Eukaryota; kingdom Metazoa; phylum Mollusca; class Bivalvia; order Venerida; family Vesicomyidae; genus Archivesica; species Archivesica marissinica. Next base: position 85,281,684 of record CM026390.1, on the reverse strand, counting down.
CATTTCAGATTCAAGAATCTACCTATACCTGTGAGTATGTCTATGTTTGCTGCTTTGCCAGTCATTTCCCACTGGCGTAGTCCAGCATTGACATGGTGCAGAATGCTGTTTATCAGGAGACAAAGGAGAACACTTTCGCTGACACAGATTTCTAGGAACTTTTCTAAGTATAATGAAAGGTTTGGGTTTAATGGAGAACGTGAAACCACTTCAGCTAAATATACAGGTAATAGTCAGAGAAGGAATGGTATTGCTTCAAAGCAAGATAGTAGATGGGAGAGGAAATTGTTTAAGCAGCGTATTGTGTCTGAAGCAGATAAACAGGCTGAACAAGAAGATGCTGACATGCTGAGGAACCTAGAGGAGAGTGCAAGTTTTGGAACTGGAGTTGGACAATTTGTGGAGATTTCACAAACTTCTGCTGAGCCAGTAGATCGAGGTAAGATATCCCTATTTTCTGAGGGAATTTGTTGGTGATTAAAAAGAAATGTATACATGTTTGTTTATATGTATATCCTTTTTTTATAAGTTTATTTAACTTCGCTACCGGTTGCCTGTTTGAGCGATTGGCAGTTTACAACACCTTTCCTGTGCAGGCTCCAGCGGTTAACCAGTACTTGGTGCACCAACCTTCGTTAGAAACTGCCAACATTTTTCATATAAAGAGACACGGTCGGGGTGGTGTTCGAACCCGTGACCATCAGTGATGATAGGTTGCAATGGTATACAAGTCAGCGATCGTAACCACTCGACCACGGAGGCATATAGCTATGTATATACATGTATATATATATGTGTGTGTGTGTATATAATTCCCATTTGGCTATAGTAGCCAGGCTATAGTATAGTAGCCAGGCTATAGTTTAGTAGCCAGGCTATAGTATAGTAGCCAGGCTATAGTATAGTAGCCAGGCTATAGTATAGTAGCCAGGCTATAGTATAGTAGCCAGGCTATAGTATAGTAGCCAGGCTATAGTTTAGTAGCCAGGCTATAGTATAGTACCAAAGAATGTTATTTCATTGATGTTATTTCTCCAAAATTAAACATTTGATGACATCGTAATTTTAACGTTACGTACACATTTAGAAGCCACTTTTGTTCAGATGTCCCAGGCATCATTAGCAGAACCACTGACATTCCTCAAGCTCGCTCGATAGTTGCTTCAACTGAATCAGTGAGTCTGAAAGATATCGCTGTCAAAAGGAATCAAGCCCACAGTGGGAAGGTGGCCAGTTATTATTACTCTACGATGTTAACCCCTCAATCACAGTGGTACCTGCACTCTGGAAGGAACATGTTAACATAATACACATATTAAAGATTGTCAATTGTTTTATACTTAGTGATTGTTTCAGTGTGCAAAATAAATGTAGAGCTATGTTTGCATTATACAGGGTTCATTTTAGGTCAGAATTTTTGGGAGAAGTGAGAAAGCACGTGATCGCTTCCTTAAATGGTGTTCTTTAATATACTTCTGCAAAATAGGGTTAAAATGCACAGTACAACCATTAAATACAACATTTGAATAGAAGGAGTGATTTATAATGGGCCAGTGTATCTTGACAAAATTTTGTTTGAAAATCGTAAAAAACAAAAAATATTATTTATTTTTTAGGGAGAAGTGGGGCCCCCAGAGGGCGAAGTCAGGGTCCCTAGGCGACAATTTCGCCCACATCGCCCTCTAAACTGATCCCTGTGCATACATGTAAACCATTTCTGTCTGTCCGATTAGCGCAGTAATCGTTAGCACGCTCGCTTCTCATCAATGCAACCCGGGTTTGATCCTCGGACCGGGAAGTATTTGAGATGGTACGGTGATCGCCAGATCGGACAGGTGGTTTTTCTCCGGTTTCCTCCCACACGAATGACCACATTTACGCTTTCATCTGCGCCAATGAGAGTGATTAATATAAGTTGCTTCGCAATCCATTTCTACAACATTGTACCTATTATTCCAATGTGGAGCATGGGACCAGCACTATATTGTTTGTTCGCTTTCCAGGTTTTGATGATAATGAAGAAGGTAGATATAACAGGGGATCAATTCAGACTAGAAGAACTACTACTAATAGAAAGCATTTTGACCGTGACAACAGTATGTCAGAAGAGTATAATAGAAGACCGGACCGCTATGACAATAGTTCAGAGAGGTACAATAGAAAACCAGACCGCTATGACAATAGTTCAGAGAGGTACAATAGAAAACCAGACCGCTATGACAATAGTTCAGAGAGGTACAATAGAAAACCAGACCGCTATGACAATAAATCAGAGAGATACAATAGAAGACCAGAAAACTATGACAATAGTTCAGAGAGATACAATAGAAGACCGGAAAGCTATGACAATAGTTCAGAGAGATACAATAGAAGACCGGACCGCTATGACAAAAATAGTTCAGAGAGGTATAATAGAAAATCAGATCGCTATGACAATAGTTCAGAGAGGTACAATAGAAAATCAGATCGCTATGACAACAATAGTTCAGAGAGGTACAATAGAAGACTAGACCGCTATGACAACAATAGTTCAGAGAGGTACAATAGAAGATCAGAAGACTATGACAATATGTCAGAGAGGTACAATAGAAGAACGGACCGCTATGACAACAGTATGTCAGAGGGATACAATGGAAGAACAGGTAGCTATGACAACAGTATCAAGGGATACAGTTGAGAATCTGGCCACTATGGCAACAGTCGGTCACATGGGTACACCGTTGGGATTGGTCGTTTAGATGCTACTAGAACAGTAATTCTGAGAGGTACAATAATGGGTCACATTGCCTTGGTAACAGACTCAGTAGGTCAGATGGATACAATAGAGGGGCTTGCTGCTATTATGCTGGTAACTGTAATTAACAGGGATACCATTATGTGTCAGGTTGCTATGGTAACAGTGGGTTAGTGATATAATAGAGAACTTTGTTGCAATAACACAATTGGTGGGACGGTACAAAAGTGGGAATAGTTACATTGGAACCAGTGGGTCAGGGGTACAATGAAGGGCCTGGCAACTTCGACAATGGGTCATAGAGATCTATACAGATCGCTATGGCAACTCTTGGCCAGAGGGATACAATGGATGGATGGATGGATGGATGGATGGATGGATGGATGGATGGATGGATGGATGGATGGATGGATGGATGGATGGATGGATGGATGGATGGATGGATGGATGGATGGATGGATGGATGGATGGATGGATGGATGGATGGATGGATGGATGGATGGATGGATGGATGGATGGATGGATGGATGGATGGATGGATGGATGGATGGATGGATGGATGGATGGATGGATTGATGGATGGATGGATGGATGGATGGATGGATGGATGGATGGATGGATGGATGGATGGATGGATGGATGGATGGATGGATGGATGGATGGATGGATGGATGGATGGATGGATGGATGGATGGATGGATGGATGGATGGATGGATGGCTACATGTTGATAACAGCACAGGCACTGTACAATAATAACTAGTACATGGCGGTATTATCATAATTATGGTGGCATAAGATAAATTTGATGGCAAATTTCCAGTTCTGTAGATAGATGGGGGAGATCTTGTCCAGGGGGCTGTGTTCTCCTTTATTGTGTCCTACCTCCACGTCGAGTGCCTGTGAGTAACGGTAGATCAGAGGTGTATGTTAAATAGAGATACTGGTGTTAGTATATCCCCCTGTCTTACAGTTCGCACAGCAACCTAACAATTCATTGTACGGTAAACCCTTTCAAAATTGAAATTTTGGAGCAAGAATTGGTCGGAACTTCTCGGGACGTATTTAGATATTCACATTCATAGTACCGTAATCGTCTATGTATAATACGCACTTTTTTCCTCCAAAATAGTCTCCAAAAGTCTGCTGCATCTTATACTCCAGTTTAGAACTGCTAGTCAGTAGTGATCCACATTAACATATAATACATCTATTGACCATCATACATGTATAGCTTCTCTATCTCATTAGACATTCAGTTGATATGAGCGCACACTACTCCTGCATGTAGTCAATTTATGTAATATTTATCATTGCTACCAGTTGCCTATATGAGCGACGCCTCCTAAAGAGATTAGTCATTTTAGATTTTTGGAGGATAGTGCAGTGATACAGACAGAGACCCATTCCAGAGTCTCCTCTGGTTCTTTTACGTGCACGGTATAAAGCACTGACACAAGACCTCGGTTTAACGTCCCATCTGAAAGACTGTTAACTTTATTAGGGTCAGACGGGGGATCGAACCTGGGATCCCTAGATTACCAGTCCAACGTGTTACCACTGGACTACAGATCCATCTGTAACCCATTGGTGGTGCTCTTAGAACTATTTATCGTTTTCACCTGCACTTGAAACATGCTTTGAAATTCAGAAAACAGACAGCAGAAATCTAGGAAAAGTACAGATTGGGTTGATAACTTTGGTACATTCCTGTATGAAGGCCAAGGGAGAGTCGAAGAATCTACACTTGCTCACAATGAAAAGTAGGTACATGTACAATGATAGATGATGTTTTGAGATAATTCATATTTCATTTCCTGCATGAATCCAATGTATTGCACACATGCTGCTACGGGGCTGAAGCTAGTTGTGTCCAGTGGTGAGGGTTACACTTCAGGGGCAGATGTTTATATTCACTTCAAGGGTAGGGGTTATATAATATTATTTCAATAGTCTTTTACCTCATAGATATGTAAGCTTATATCTTAGTGTATCTTCATACATGTGGCTTCAATTTACCAATCTTAATCGGTGAATAAGCAGTGAACATCTCTACCCCACCTCCATAGAGGTTGCTTGTAATTACTAGTATTAACCCTTTGCCTGCTGAGTAAATATAATCACATTTGCAAACAACATAGATCCAGATCAGCCACAATGTGGCGCCACATCTGATCAGGATCTATGTTGCTTACTATTCAGCCAAGTGTTCAGCTCCAAATAGCAAACAGCATAGGGCCTGATCAGACGGAATGTTCTGTGCCATCTAATCTGGCTCTATACTGTTTGCAAAAGTAGTTTTTATTGGCTGCTAGCATGCAAAGGTTAACAATCTTATCCACTGTATTATGACCTTTTCAATGTATTTGTGTGTTTTTACGTTTATCGTCGCTACCGGTTGCCCATATGAACGATGCCTCCTGAAGAGATTAGTCATTTTAGATTTTTGGAGTGCAATGATACAGACAGAGACCCATTCCAGATTCTCCTCTGGTTCTTTTATATGCACAGTATAAAGCACCGACACGAGACCTCGGTTTAACATCCCATCTGAAAAACTTAATTTTATTATGGTCAGATGGGTGATCGAACATGCGATCCCTACGATTACCAGTCCAGCATGTTAACACTGGACTACAGATCCGTCTGTATCAATGTATTTGACTACTAATTTGTTAAATGTATGTCGAATCGGTAATGGCGCTGAGATGTTTATGTGGGGGGGGAATAATAATATTAAACATTATAGATACATGGATGAACTGAAGGAAGAGGACAAAATAGCCAAGTTCTACAATCATATACGACTAGCGCGGTACAATAGACGACACATTCCCAACTGGTATGCAAGAAAAATGGAGCATCTGGGCAAGAAAGGACAGGTATTGTTTTACCTTTATGTATAGGTAGTGTTGTAGTACATGTCTTTTCAGCACTGCAACCTGGGTTCGATCCACGGACCGGGAAGTATGCGAGATGGTACTGTGGTCGCCAGATCGGACAGGTGGGTTTTCTCCGGTTTCCTCCCACACGAATGACCACATTTACTCTTTCATCCGCGCCGACGAGAGTGATTAATATAAATTGTTAAAACTTGCTTCGCAATCGTTGTAATATAAATAAAGTTTAAGCTTAAGTACATGTCTTGTACAATATCTGTATATGACATAGCGTGGATGTGCATGTGGTCTAGACATGTTCGAGTGTGATGTTCTTGTTGGACAGTTATCAATGCAGCCAATATAGACACATTATACTGTAGGAGTCATTTTGATTCAATCTCTTCCATAATCTTGTCATTGTTGTTCTGTGGGCTTGTGTGCACACTTATTGAGGCCAGATTTCCCACAGCCAATGTCGGTCTGTAATGTAGATAAACTTCATTTGTAGATATCAGCTTGATCCCTTCAGTTTAACAGCCAAGTCACTGCTGCAGAGCTCATTCTAGAGGGTGATGTGGGCGAAATAGTCGTCCTAGGGACCCATACTTCGTCCTCTGTGGGTCCCACTTCTCCCTAGAAGTTACACTGGCCCCTAATAAAGCCCTCCATAATGCACTGCTTCTATTCAAATGTTATATTTAATGGTCATACTGTGCATGTTAACTATATTTTGTTTTAAATTTATTAAATAACACCATTTAAGGACCTAGAATGAGCCATCCGTGTATCTGTAATGTAGACAAGTCGGCTTGATCTCAACTTGTTCCATCAGTCAAACCAGTTTATCTGTAATGTAGACAAGCTTCACTTGTAGAAGTCGGCTTGATCTCAACTTGTTCCATCAGTCAAACCAGTTTATCTGTAATGTAGACAAGTTTCACTTGTAGAAGTCGGCTTGATCTCAACTTGTTCCATCAGTCAAACCAGTTTATCTGTAATGTAGACAAGTTTCACTTGTAGAAGTCGGCTTGATCTCAACTTGTTCCATCAGTCAAATCAGTTTATCTGTAATGTAGACAAGTTTCACTTGTAGAAGTCGGCTTGATCTCAACTTGTTCCATCAGTCAAATCAGTTTATCTGTAATGTAGACAAGACTGCTAGAGTTCATTGTTTTCGGTGCGAGATGCTGTAGATTTGTTTGATGCTTGTCATTTTGTTCCTCTTGTTAGGCAAGAGTGTCGTGAAGTGTTTGTGTGTTTGTTGCTTGTCATTTTGTTCCTCTTGTTAGGCAAGAGTGTCGTGAAGTGTTTGTGTGTTTGTTGCTTGTCATTTTGTTCCTCTTGTTAGGCAAGAGTGTCGTGAAGTGTTTGTGTGTTTGTTGCTTGTCATTTTGTTCCTCTTGTTAGGCAAGAGTGTCGTGAAGTGTTTGTGTGTTTGTTGCTTGTCATTTTGTTCCTCTTGTTAGGCAAGAGTGTCGTGAAGTGTTTGTGTGTTTGTTGCTTGTCATTTTGTTCCTCTTGTTAGGCAAGAGTGTCGTGAAGTGTTTGTGTGTTTGATGCTTGTCATTTTGTTCCTCTTGTTAGGCAAGAGTGTCGTGAAGTGTTTGTGTGTTTGTTGCTCATTATAGGTGCTAGATGTTATAGAACTGTTTGATGTTCGTTACCTTTTATCTTGTTATAGGTGAGAACTTTTTTGTGTTTGTTACCGTGTTCCTCATCTTAGGAATGAGTGGCTATTAATAATGTTGTTTGGTTGTTTTTATTCCTCATTGTAGGTACGAGAGGCTATTGAAGTGTTTGATAAGTGGATGATAGAACAAGACCGAGTAAAACCAACATCGTATGAGTTTGGCATTCTTATAAAGCTGCTGGCACGTGTTGGTTACACAAAAAAGGCATTTCAACTATACAATCAGGTAATATAATCTCTGTACGCGACAAAAAGAAAAGGCTTGCGCCCACATTACAAAATGTGGATGGGGTATATAAATTATAACTTGCCTGTCCATGCAACATGATAGTGATATGCTACAGCTGTATGCCCCACAAGTCTAGTTGTTCACCTCAGTCATTAATTGGTGGGTTTCAATCAGAAACACACATTCCGATACACAGATATACTGACAGGTGTGGGTTCGTATTGTAATCAGTTTTACCAGATTTATGCACCATCAGTTTTACCAGATTTATGCACCATCAGTTTTACCAGATTTATGCACCATCAGTTTTACCAGATTTATGCACCATCAGTTTTACCAGATTTATGCACCATCAGTTTTACCAGATTTATGCACCATCAGTTTTACCAGATTTATGCACCATTACTTTTCACATTTTGGATCCGAGAGGTGAACCAGTTTAAATCCATTTTTGTGTCATATAATCGGGAACTGTGTTTGTAGGCAGTAAAACCCAAGTTAGTCCCGTTGTGGTTCTCAATCTCGCTCACTGATGTCCGACATCCATCAGTTTCACTGTGTCGTATATCTATAAAACGAATGAACTTAATTCTTGTAGACTTAATCAGAAGTATCCTAGGTTAGTAGCTCCAAGTAAAACATTTAGAACTCCTGGTAACCCTTTCATTCATACATAGAGAATTAGGTTAATATACTATTATTTCTCCATACAAACGACAGCCATTTAGCTATCATGCAGTGGAGAAGTAGTCGCCATATCTATCCCACCTCCATAGATATTACTGGGACTACATAAGATTCTGGTATTTATTATGAACATTGGTTTGGCTACTACATTGTCAATGTGTGTTGTATTGGTAATGGCATCAAGGTGCTTCTATGAGGGAAAGGGTTACCGGTAATGTATGTTGTATTGGTAATGACATCAATAGGTGCTTCTATGAGAGAAAGGGTTAAGACAATGGAGAGAATTTCATCAAACTTCAGACTTTGTGTTGGTAATGTATTCTGTCAATACTGAATCCTAATTTGTTTCATGAAATATGTGCCAATTCATCAAATTTAATTCTTTGGCTCCATTAAAAATGTTATAGATGTGCTATGAATCATATGATATTTGTGTACCGATTAAGCAATGGAGACTCCCTTGTATGTTATGTTTTCCATTCAAGAAATTTAGTAGACAAAGTGGGCATATTAGAACAAGATATGATTTTTCAAAAGCAGTATGTGACTGTCTATGTACGTATGTTCCATTAATGTCAATCCCCTTGTGGGGACATAGACATGATTTCCTGGTCAGGCTTCGCCGACCTAAGTGGTTAACCAGTACTAAGCAATGTGTGAAGTGCCTTGCTCAATGGCACTACATATGTGGCTTGACCAAGTATCGAACCCATGACTGTTCAATTCCAAATCTAATACTCTACCACTGGACCACGGATGCCTAAAACTTTATGAAGATGGGGGAAAAAATTCCAATTTGAACTTAAAAGTTCATCATTGTACAACATATATATATATATACATAAAATCATTCACGTGAAAAATATGTCAATATGAGAAATCATATACAGTATTGACAATACCTACTATACATATAATACATTATAATTTACATTCTCATTATTTGTAGACATTACATTGCTTAAGTGTATGAGTACGACAATGGTGTGGTATGTTTATCTGAATTTAACACATTAAAAGTATACTGCAGTATTCTTCACACAAAATCAGCATGTTTTATTTGTTATTCACAGATGCTGGCAATGAAGATACATTATCCGCACATCATTTTCACATCATTGTTCAATGCTTGTGCAAATTCCCCATTTCCCGAGAACGGACTGAGATTGGCGAATAAATTGCACGCAAAAATGTTGGTCAAAGGAATACGTCCAAACTACATTACTTATCTAGCAATGATTAAAGCTTACGGCATGAACGGCGATATAAACAAAGCATTTAGTCTGGCGGACGAGGCAGCCCAACTTGATATCTCAGATGACCTGTTGAATAACATGCTGATTGGATGTATATCTGACAAGCAAGCAGGCTTCAGGCATGCTATTATGGTGCGTATTTATGTTCTATATTAACCCATTCAACACCAAGTAACTGACATGGACTGGTCCATGATATTTTTAGACCAATAAATTAATAACAAAATTACATTTGGATCAGTTCATTTATCAAAATGGGTAAAAAAAATTCTAAAAATAGTTATATTACTTGAAAAAAGTGCAGATCCTGATGAGACGGCTCATCAGGATCTACACTTTTTTGTAAGCCAATTTAGAGGTATGTGGTGTTGAAAGGGTTAAATATTGTTGAATATCGGTAATTTTGAAAATATGTTCTACATTTTTGACCCCGTCATCAGATTGTCTGGAAGAGCTGTAACCACTGTTGCTAAAACTTGAGGACTGGCCCGTTTACTACATTTATACATTGCAGAGCTGGAGCTAGCGGGGTGATTTGAGAGAAGTGGTTTTATCACAATGAATATATATAGGACATTGGCTGTCTCAAATATCTCCCTTGTATGCCTTACCCTTCTCCATTGTGCATCTTAACCTTCTCCATTGTATGCCTTAACCTTCTCCATTGTATGCCTCAACCTTCTCCATTGTATGCCTTAACCTTCTCCATTGTATGCCTTAACCTTCTCCCTTGTATGCCTCAACCATTGTGCATCTCCCTTGTATGCCTTAACCTTCTCCCTTGTATGCCTTAACCTTCTCCCTTGTATGCCTTAACCTTCTCCATTGTATGCCTCAACCTTCTCCATTGTATGCCTCAACCTTCTCCATTGTATGCCTTAACCTTCTCCATTGTATGCCTCAACCTTCTCCATTGTATGCCTTAACCTTCCCCCATTGTATGCCTTAACCTTCTCCATTGTATGCCTTAACCTTCTCCATTGTATGCCTTAACCTTCTCCATTGTATGCCTTAACCTTCCCCATTGTATACCTTAACCTTCTCCATTGTATACCTTAACCTTCTCCATTGTATGCCTTAACCTTCTCCATTGTATACCTTAACCTTCTCCATTGTATGCCTTAACCTTCTCCATTGTATGCCTTAACCTTCTCCATTGTATGCCTTAACCTTCTCCATTGTATGCCTTAACCTTCCCCATTGTATGCCTTAACCTTCTCCATTGTATGCCTTAACCTTCTCCATTGTATGCCTTAACCTTCTCCATTGTATGCCTTAACCTTCTCCATTGTATGCCTTAACCTTCTCCATTGTATGCCTTAACCTTCTCCATTGTATGCCTCAACCTTCTCCATTGTATGCCTTAACCTTCTCCATTGTGCATCTTAACCTTCTCCATTGTATGCCTTAACCTTCTCCATTGTATGCCTTAACCTTCTCCATTGTGCATCTTAACCTTCTCCATTGTGCATCTTAACCTTCTCCATTGTGCATCTTAACCTTCTCCATTGTATGCCTTAACCTTCTCCATTGTGCATCTTAACCTTCTCCATTGTGCATCTTAACCTTCTCCATTGTGCATCTTAACCTTCTCCATTGTATGCCTCAACCTTCTCCATTGTATGCCTTAACCTTCTCCATTGTATGCCTTAACCTTCTCCATTGTATGCCTTAACCTTCTCCATTGTATGCCTCAACCTTCTCCATTGTATGCCTTAACCTTCTCCATTGTATGCCTTAACCTTCTCCATTGTATGCCTCAACCTTCTCCATTGTATGCCTTAACCTTCTCCATTGTATGCCTTAACCTTCTCCATTGTATGCCTCAACCTTCTCCATTGTATGCCTTAACCTTCTCCATTGTATGCCTTAACCTTCTCCATTGTGCATCTTAACCTTCTCCATTGTATGCCTTAACCTTCCCCATTGTATGCCTTAACCTTCCCCATTGTATGCCTTAACCTTCTCCATTGTATGCCTTAACCTTCTCCATTGTGCATCTTAACCTTCTCCATTGTGCATCTTAACCTTCTCCATTGTGCATCTTAACCTTCTCCATTGTATGCCTCAACCTTCTCCATTGTATGCCTTAACCTTCTCCATTGTATGCCTTAACCTTCTCCATTGTATGCCTCAACCTTCTCCATTGTATGCCTTAACCTTCTCCATTGTATGCCTTAACCTTCTCCATTGTATGCCTTAACCTTCTCCATTGTATGCCTTAACCTTCTCCATTGTATGCCTTAACCTTCTCCATTGTATGCCTTAACCTTCTCCATTGTATGCCTTAACCTTCTCCATTGTATGCCTCAACCTTCTCCATTGTATGCCTTAACCTTCTCCATTGTATGCCTCAACCTTCTCCATTGTATGCCTTAACCTTCTCCATTGTATGCCTTAACCTTCTCCATTGTATACCTTAACCTTCCCCATTGTATGCCTTAACCTTCTCCATTGTATACCTTAACCTTCTCCATTGTATGCCTTAACCTTCTCCATTGTATACCTTAACCTTCTCCATTGTATGCCTTAACCTTCTCCATTGTATACCTTAACCTTCTCCATTGTATGCCTTAACCTTCTCCATTGTATACCTTAACCTTCTCCATTGTATGCCTTAACCTTCTCCATTGTATACCTTAACCTTCTCCATTGTATGCCTTAACCTTCTCCATTGTATACCTTAACCTTCTCCATTGTATGCCTTAACCTTCTCCATTGTATACCTTAACCTTCTCCATTGTATGCCTTAACCTTCTCCATTGTATACCTTAACCTTCTCCATTGTATGCCTTAACCTTCTCCATTGTATACCTTAACCTTCTCCATTGTATGCCTTAACCTTCTCCATTGTATACCTTAACCTTCTCCATTGTATGCCTTAACCTTCTCCATTGTATACCTTAACCTTCTCCATTGTATGCCTTAACCTTCTCCATTGTATACCTTAACCTTCTCCATTGTATGCCTTAACCTTCTCCATTGTATACCTTAACCTTCTCCATTGTATGCCTTAACCTTCTCCATTGTATGCCTCAACCTTCTCCATTGTATGCCTTAACCTTCTCCATTGTGCATCTTAACCTTCTCCATTGTATGCCTTAACCTTCTCCATTGTATGCCTTAACCTTCTCCATTGTGCATCTTAACCTTCTCCATTGTGCATCTTAACCTTCTCCATTGTGCATCTTAACCTTCTCCATTGTATGCCTTAACCTTCTCCATTGTGCATCTTAACCTTCTCCATTGTGCATCTTAACCTTCTCCATTGTGCATCTTAACCTTCTCCATTGTATGCCTCAACCTTCTCCATTGTATGCCTTAACCTTCTCCATTGTATGCCTTAACCTTCTCCATTGTATGCCTTAACCTTCTCCATTGTATGCCTCAACCTTCTCCATTGTATGCCTTAACCTTCTCCATTGTATGCCTTAACCTTCTCCATTGTATGCCTTAACCTTCTCCATTGTATGCCTTAACCTTCTCCATTGTATACCTTAACCTTCTCCATTGTATGCCTAACTTTCATTGTATGCCTTAACCTTCTCCATTGTATGCTTAACCTTCTCCATTGTGCATCTTAACCTTCTCCATTGTGCATCTTAACCTTCTCCATTGTATCTTAACCTTCTCCATTGTATGCCTCAACCTTCTCCATTGTATGCCTTAACCTTCTCCATTGTATGCCTTAACCTTCTCCATTGTATGCCTTAACCTTCTCCATTGTATGCCTTAACCTTCTCCATTGTATGCCTTAACCTTCTCCATTGTATGCCTTAACCTTCTCCATTGTATGCCTTAACCTTCTCCATTGTATGCCTTAACCTTCTCCATTGTATGCCTTAACCTTCTCCATTGTATGCCTTAACCTTCTCCATTGTATGCCTTAACCTTCTCCATTGTATGCCTTAACCTTCTCCATTGTATGCCTTAACCTTCTCCATTGTATGCCTTAACCTTCTCCATTGTATACCTTAACCTTCTCCATTGTATGCCTTAACCTTCTCCATTGTATACCTTAACCTTCTCCATTGTATGCCTTAACCTTCTCCATTGTATACCTTAACCTTCTCCATTGTATGCCTTAACCTTCTCCATTGTATGCCTTAACCTTCCCCATTGTATGCCTTAACCTTCCCCATTGTATGCCTTAACCTTCCCCATTGTATGCCTTAACCTTCCCCATTGTATGCCTTAACCTTCTCCATTGTATGCCTTAACCTTCTCCATTGTATGCCTTAACCTTCCCCATTGTATGCCTTAACCTTCCCCATTGTATGCCTTAACCTTCCCCATTGTATGCCTTAACCTTCTCCATTGTATACCTTAACCATTGTGCATCTCCCTTGTATGCCTTAACCATTGTGCATCTCCCTTGTATGCCTTAACCTTCTCCATTATGTATCATAAACTTCTCCCTTGTATACATTACATTTCTCCCTTGTAGACCATAAACATCTCCCTTGTATATCTTAAACTTCTCCTTTGTGTGCCTTAGATTTCCCTCATGTATGCCTTAAGCTTCCCCTTGTATACCTTAAACTTCTCCCTATTTTAAAAGTCTAGCTCAAACCCTGGTATTGACATGTTTTGTATTCACATCAACACATGTAGAACCGAAAAGCACGAAATATAAACAGTTGTATTTTCACTTGTTATACCATATATCGGGTTATATTCTCATATTGCAAATTTCGCGTTTATGTGTCTGTTTAATATTCGTGAATCTAATATTTGCGATTCTTTACCTTCGAACTGCACTTTTCGCATTCTGCTGTTTACATGGAGAATTTTACCTTGACATTGGTTCTGGGTCAAGATAAAATACGTTGCCAGTTTGTACCGTGACAAACTGTTGTATACAGTATTAATTTTGTATTTATATTTGCATATGCAGATCTAAGGGAACATTAATTGCAATTAAAAGCTGTGATGTGTATATGTCTTCATTTACAACATACAATACCGATATGTAATTATATTTTCCATTGGAAGACATGCATCGGTCCATCAGAAATATTATAAACACGCATTATTATTCACAATACCAAGATTTAATTTTTTTTTAAGATTTAATTCTATCATTCAGCGCAGTTTTGAAAATTATGAATAATACTTTCACTGTTCTAATTTGGGCGATTGAAGGTCATGCGAATAAATTGAAAATGAGATGGTCTCGAAAAAACCCAGATATACGGTACTTGTGTACATAATGTTCATCTCCTTACAATGTCAGCAGGACAGGATGTCTCTGTACATTTTATGGCTTGTTATTCCATTCTTATTACTGTCTTACAGCCGGAATGCAGGAATTTTGGTAATGATTCTCGGTTTGGTTGCTATGACTTCCCATGTTAATTTTGTATTACCCCGGTAATTTGTATTATTTATAATGCAACAATTATAATACAGGTGTGGAGAAAATTCAGAAGAATGAGAATACAGCCTACTCTGAAGTCGTATAATTTACTACTGCGAGCTGTTAAAGAATGTGGAATTGGTGATCCTAAGCTTGTTAACAAATTGCTTGGTGAAGTTGGTGGTGTTCAGGAAAATGTTCATAAGGAATCTACTGAAAGCATCAGACTATTGGAACCAGTCGGACAGCAGAAGGAAAGCTCTTATGATTTAACAATTGAAACGGATCAGATGATCATAGAACAAAATCAAAGAAAGAAAACTGCAGCTTTTAAAGAAATTGATGAGGTACTTTCAAAGTATGTATCTACTGGTGAAGAAATGGACACAATAGATTTGACAGAGGAAGAACATGCAGGCAATGAGAAGTTAGACATGCATGAAAATAAAGACTGGTGGGAACTGGATATTTTTGAAACATCTGTGAAAGATTTAGCATTGAGAAATTCTGAACAGGAACGGGTTGATGTGGAAGAAGCCAATCTCCCCGACATTCTTGACCCCAATGAAAACTTCACTTCTGTAATCCAGATTGAAGCGGTAAAGAATGAATCGGACAGGCTAGCACTCTTAGGTGGTATGAAGGGATTTTTACAGACACTAAAACAGAGGAAGATAAAACCGAACATAATAACTTATACCCAGCTCTCTCAGGTTGTACCAGATCATTTAGTGGACAGAGTTTTAGATGCGATGTGGGTTGCAGGGTTGCCCCCAGATATTGATTTCTACACCCAACTGATACGCAGGAAAGTCAGATATGACAAAGAGGGAGCATGGGTAAGCTGTACATATACAAGTATAATTGTTTCAGTGTTTATTCACCCTGGGGCATCCATAGATTTCTGTTTACTGCCTTACCCAGGAATATGATATTAAAGAGAAAATAATAATCTTAAGCATGTTTGTGAATTATATTTGCTGTGTATATCATATTATGTATGACATACGTGCGATAATTTTTAATGAGCTTTAGCACAACTGTCCGCCTCCGTGGTCAAGTGGTTATGGTCGCTGACTTGTATACCACTGTAACCTATCATCACTGATGGTCACGGGTTCGAGCCCCGCTCAGACCGTGTCTCATTTATATGAAAAAGTTGGCAGTTTCGTACGGAGGTTGGTGCACCCAAGTAATGGTTAACCGTTGGAGCCTGCCCAGGAAAGGTGTTGTTAGGTAAACTGCCCGCCGGCGATATAGCCCAAAATGGTGCTGATGCAGGCGTAAAACCCGAAATATAACATGATAATAACTTTAGCACAACTGAATGTTCACTTTTGCAGGCATTATACAGGAGACTGAACCTTGAGGAACTTTCACCCACTGTTTATACATTTTCTGCACTTGCATTAGCATGTAATCGAAGGGAGGATGGTATGAAGCTTCTACATGATATGGAAGTATGTTCTTATTTCATTATTGATTAATGTTCAGTATATGTTTTACGTTTATTTATCGTCGCTACCAGTTGCCCATATGAGCGACGCCTCCTGAAAAGATTAAGTCATTTTAGATTTTGGAGGATAGTGCATGATACAGACAGAGACCCATTCCAGGGTCTCCTCTGGTTCTTTTACGTGCATGGTGTAAAGCACCGACACGAGACCTCGGTTTAACGTCCCATCTGAAAGACTGTTAATTTTATTAGGGTCAGACAGGGGATCGAACCTGCGATCCCTGGATTACCAGTCCAGCGTGTTACCACTGGACTACAGATCCGTCTGTAATTAATGTTCAGATTCATTGTTATCTGTTTTAATAACCAGACATATGCCTAACTATTTTATGGTATATATTTTTTTACTAGCTGTGTTATGTCCAGACATATGCCTAACTATGTAATAATATGTAGATGTATTCCTAGCTATGTTATATCCAAACGTATTTGTATCCATGTTATAATATCCAGACATTTGCCTAACTATGCTATAATATGCAGATGTATTCCTAGCTTATAATATCCAGAAATATTCCTAACTATACGTATGTTATAATATCCAGATTCCAGACTTATGCCTATTCCTGGCTATATTATAAATACTGTCCAGACCACAGGGATTCGGCACGTTTGGGGGTATTAGTATATATATTTAAGTACAGGGATTCTACTCTGTGGGATGTCAGATTTCGCATCGATCAGTAAAATGGCCCTATCTGAAATAATTTTGTACAAAGCTGTCCAAATATAACGCCTATCCCGAGTCTTTATATTGTTCTTCAAATAAAACACAACTTTAAGCTGCATGCATGTATACTTTGCAAACAATTGCCACAGACATTGGCCATAGCAGGTCACATTTCCATACTAGGACACGGGTTCTGTCAGCAACAAAAAAAAATCTTCGACGGGAGAGTTTTAACTGTGAATAACATTATCAATAAAATGTGTTTCCACTAACGTGTAGGTTTATTCGGCAAAAAAGTACGTCAAAGAGATTTCGTAGCATTTTCAATTTGTTTTGAAAATTTCTAAAGCGGCGCAATTCGCGTTGAAACAAGCGTTCTGATTGAATTATTAGAATGTAACAAGATGGGGTTTTTTATATGAAGAATAATCATAATCCAATCAGAACGCTCGTTTCAACGCGAATTGCGCCGCTTTAGAAATTTTCAAAACAAATATTGAAAATGCTACGAAATCTCTTTTTGTAAGTATGTGAGATGGCACGGTGGTCGCCAGATCGGACAGGTGGGTTTTCTCCGGGTACTCCGGTTTCCTCCCACACGAATGACCACATATACGCTTTCATCCGCGCCAACGAGAGTGATTAATATAAGTTATTAGAACTTGCTTCGCAATCGTTGTAAAATAAATAAAGTTTAAAGTAGGCAAAAGTCACCTGAGACCATATAGTGGGATAAAAATCTTCGGGTGGAGCATGCCCCTGGAACCCCTAGGATGGTTCGTAATCCATATTAAGGCCTAGCTACGTGCCAGGACTATGCTATAATATCCAGACATATTTGTAGCTATGTTATAATATCCTGATATATTCCTAGCTATGTTATAATATCCAAACATAATGTCTAAAGCTTCTGTTATTGCTGGTCCATTTCATTGATATTTGATGGACATGTGTCTTCAATGTGTTGCCAATAATGGGTTGAAGTCAAAATCAATTACTGAAATAGACATTAATGAAGGAATATGACTACATCCCCGCGAGGGGTTCGACTCTAAGGCAAGAGTAAGAGGATATTTGTTTGCTTCAGTGTATGATCGTATTATATTGCACCGAGTAAATACTGAACCAATTGTCTTTCCGTATGATCAAGCATAGAGATCACAACTGTGGCTCTGGGTTCTACTGAGTCCGAGAAACTATCAAACTTGCTTGCAGGTGTTTGTCCATGTTGTCTCTAACTATATTTTGGACGAACACCCTGGATTTTTTTCTAAGCTGGAAAGTTGCTGTACAGTCTACATCCGTTATGTCGAATTCCGTCAGACCGAACAAAATACTTTGACATAACTGAAGTTTGACTTAGCGAAATTCGATGTAAACAGATCCGGTTATATGTAAAATGATAGTGTCTGAAACAGGACTTTGATTTGACTTCGAGATAACTGGAGAAATCGATATAACTGACTTTGACATATAACAGATGTAGACTGTCTATATATTGTGTATTCGGAGTACTTTCCACCAGTATAGGAGAACTGTAGTTCAGCAACCGTCAATAGTTTGTACACAGTATATATACCGGTACACCATCCTTCACCGTACACAGTATATATACCGGTACACCATCCTTCACCGTACACATACCGGTATACCATCCTTCACTGTACACAATATATATATACCGGTACACCATCCTTCACCGTACACAGTATATATACCGGTACACCATCCTTCACCGTACACATACCGGTACACCATCCTTCACTGTACACAATATATATATACCGGTACACCATCCTTCACCGTACACAGTATATATACCGGTACACCATCCTTCACCGTACACATACCGGTACACCATCCTTCACTGTACACAATATATATATACCGGTACACCATCCTTCACCGTACACAGTATATATACCGGTACACCATCCTTCACCGTACACATACCGGTACACCATCCTTCACTGTACACAATATATATATACCGGTACACCATCCTTCACCGTACACAGTATATATACCGGTACACCATCCTTCACCGTACACATACCGGTACACCATCCTTCACTGTACACAATATATATATACCGGTACACCATCCTTCACCGTACACAGTATATATACCGGTACACCATCCTTCACCGTACACAGTATATATATAGCTACACCATCCTTCACCAAAAAATTATTTCACAGACGTTAACATAGCTGTTGATACAACTCTAAATACAACGATCTAACAAACTGTGTTCCAGGTTGCAGATATTATGCCAGAGTACTATACAATGGGATCTCTCCTGTGTGCTTCACATTTTGATTTTAACTACAAGAAGGAGATTTTGAGAAGAATACAGGAACTAGGCATACACCCATCAGTCGGTGTTATAGAGATAGTTGAGAAACAAATCAATGTAGCCAAGACAGACCTAGCATCCATGGTAATGTAGCTAAACTTAGTAAATATACTTATAAAATATATTTAGGTATAATGGTTGAACCAATAAAACGGGTTTACGTAATTTGGTAATATGCCTTGAAACACTTCTTTGCAATGTTCTTGTTAGTTAACTGTTCACAAAGTGGTAAGCAAGCTAACTGTTCACAAAGTGGTAAGCAAGTCTAACTGTTCACAAAGTGGTAAGCAAGTCTAACTGTTCACAAAGTGGTAAGCAAGTCTAACTGTTCACAAAGTGGTAAGCAAGTCTAACTGTTCACAAAGTGGTAAGCAAGTCTAACTGTTCACAAAGTGGTAAGCAAGTCTAACTGTTCACAAAGTGGTAAGCAAGTCTAACTGTTCACAAAGTGGTAAGCAAGTCTAACTGTTCACAAAGTGGTAAGCAAGTCTAACTGTTCACAAAGTGGTAAGCAAGTCTAACTGTTCACAAAGTGGTAAGCAAGTCTAACTGTTCACAAAGTGGTAAGCAAGTCTAACTGTTCACAAAGTGGTAAGCAAGTCTAACTGTTCACAAAGTGGTAAGCAATCAATAATCAGTACACCAGAAGGGAACTACAATCTGATTTCCAGTCTTCTGATTTCCAGTCTTCTGATTTCCAGTCTTCTGATTTCCAGTCTTCTGATTTCCAGTCTGTTTTCTTAACTACATGATGAATACATTTTGTGTAGTTATAATCGTCCGCCTCTGTGGTCGAGTGGTTACGGTCGCTTCTCAGTGAGATTGCCCTGAAGTCCATACTTTCACTTCAACATGTGCTGAGTATGATGTGTTGCTATTAAGTATAATAATACTGTATTGGTGGACTTTCCGATTGTAATATTTCTTCTTCCTCTGTGTGTGTTGGATAATGTAGATTTATTTATACGTCTTGTCTAAGAACACCACAATGGTCCATACTGGACTCAAAATATCTTGGTTATGATGTGGACTCCGCATACATTACACAGTGGAAGCTCCACCAACAGGTGTTATAGAATTATCTGGAATATTGCTGAAGTTACCATTTGTGGAAGTCGTGATAGCGAGTTTGTTTCAGGTAAAGGACCGGAGTTCACGCCCAGCAGGAGCCGTTACGATTGAGCCCTTAGGCAAGACATAAGACATTTAAGCTCCACATCTCTCCCTCGTGGTGATGGATTCCATCAGGAATGAGGTCACAAGAGTGATTAATATAAGTTGTAAGAACTTTCACAATCGAGCTAAAATAAATAATTGTATATAAAGTTACCATTGAGAGCCTGTGTTGTTCTGAAACACATATATATACATACGTGCAAGGAACATTTTTTTTTAATTTGTTTTAGGAAAAGGGGGAATATGAAGGACGAATCCAGAACCCCAAACTATTTGGAAAGCAACTTGCCAGTTTCATGCATTTCTATGACAAGTGGTCACAGTACAACTACATGGAGGAGCCACAGCATCCGTGGAAGTCTTTCATTGATGAGAAGAAGGAAGACATTAAATGAATCGCCAACTTTCACAGGAGAATTGCATCCGACATAACTAAATTTATATTCAACCTGGTGTCAACATGACCATAAACTATTCATTTATTAACAGTAAAAGGAAGAAACTAAATAAAGCTACGACTGTCGTAGACCAACTTTAATTTATATACGGTGCAACCTGTGCTAAATAACCACCTCTGAATAAAGACTATGTACATACACTTTTGTCTAAACACTGCCATTTTAATCTCGCATCAAACTAAACTTTTATTAATGCAGTTTCACATGCATTGAGATACTATCTGCCTACAAACACCACAATTTGACAAAATAGACATGCAAATTAAGAGTTTTGCATGTATTTAAAGTTGATCTAATTTACACCATTAGTAAGCATACAAAAGGGGGGGATTTGGAACATAAGAGTGACATGTTCAACCTTTGTTAGATATACCAGGGAGGTTATGGTTTGTGGAGTGACATGTTCAACCTGCTGTCACAAAGTTGGTATACGGGCCTCAAGTTTGCATGATTATATAATAAGAGATTGCATCATACTATCGATATATTTTGAGTTAACGTGTAAATCGTTTTCTTGGTGCATTATTTACGGTATTAGAAACCATAAACGTACATGATATCAAGTTTGACCCAGAATTCATTTATATATCGTGCATAACTTTTTACTTATAGATATATATTTAAGAAATAATAAGTATCTTCGGCCTTCGTGATATATTTCTACGCATAAGAACTTCAAACTCGGGTTATTCTGCGATATACCACGGTCGATACTTATTATTTCGATTCTAACACGACTTACTTCTAATAATTTTAAAGGAGTATTTTCTTCAAACGCCGCTGCATTTGGCTTTCGAAATTTCTTCCTGCGTAAGGGATGATGTTATTTTTTATGGAAAATATCAATCTAGTGCATAAATGAACAAAAGTTGTAACTGATCAATCATTTTATTTATTTTGTCAAATAAAACTGTACAGAATAGTAACTGAAACGTTACTTAACAGAAAAACAAGACGGACAAGAGATTATCTGATTCTAAAAATAGCTCACTTCCGCGAATTCCCACGGTATTTTTTACAAATTTCACGTGACTTTCATTCATAAAACTTTACACGCATTGTATAAATGGAATAGCCAAAACACGGTGCGCGCGCAGCATAGTTCAAGGTAGGTATATCGCAGAATAACCCGAGGTAGATTTTACTCTACAAGTACCGGTATGTATGTTATTAGCTGGGTCGTGTTAGAATTATCAATACACTAGGCATGGCCTCGTTAGTTAACAAGTCAGCTGATAGCGCGATACTGAATTCCCGACTTGTGCAATTATCTTGCCTGCATGCATATAGTTAGTCCAATAAGGTATTAAAATAGATCTGTTCTATAATCGGACACTAGATTAGAACAATAGTGGATTCTAGTAGACCTAATTTGCGTTTGTTTTGTCATGATTATGTTATATTTCGGGTTTTACGCCTGCATCAGCACCATTTTGGGCTATATCGCCGGCGGGCAGTTTACCTAACACCTTTCCTGGGCAGGCTCCAGCGGTTAACCAGTACTTGGGTGCACCAACCTCCGTAAGAAACTGCCAACTTTTTCATATAAACGAGACACGGCCTGAGCATAAGCATACAATTCAATTCAATAAGCATACAATTCAATTCAATAAGCATACAATTCAATTCAATAAGCATACAATTCAATTCAATAAGCATACAATTCAATAAGCATACAATTCAATTCAATAAGCATACAATTCAATTCAATAAGCATACAATTCAATAAGCATACAATTCAATTCAATAAGCATACAATTCAATTCAATAAGCATACAATTCAATTCAATAAGCATACAATTCAATTCAATAAGCATACAATTCAATTCAATAAGCATACAATTCAATTCAATAAGCATACAATTCAATAAGCATACAATTCAATAAGCATACATGCCAGGATAGTGAATATAGTTATATTGAACGACATGTTCTACCTTCCTTAGATATAACTACAGTCTACATCCGTTATGTCGAATTCCGTCGGACCAAACAAAATACTTCGACATAACCGAAGTTTGACTTAACGAAATTCGATATAAATAGATCCAGTTATATAAAAAAATGATAAGTGTCTGAAACGGGACTTTAATCCGACTTCGAGATAACCGGATATGAACAGCAATATGACATCACAACAGTAGTAAAGTTTATTAGGCAGGCAGTATTTTACATGAATAAATTTACATTTTTCATTTCTGGCAATATAGACTAGCCTGAGACTATTATAATTAGGCCGTATTAAGATTCTGATAATATCAACTTTTTTTGCCATAAGTTAAAAATCGGACTGGAACCCACAAGATCTTGGTCTAAAGTCTCCATATAGTGGGGGATCAAACCTGTTACCCCAGGATTACAAGTCCAGCATGTTAACCACTGATCCGCTTCATGTAGGCCTACTTGAGTTGTGTGTCACTGTGTATGAAGTCAAATTAACATTCTACCTTTTGTGGCCATTTTTCAAACCTCGATGAAATGCAGAAAAAGAACATTAAATTGTTAATTAGATTTCCCAGATTATTTCAAATGTAGTTGTGGAGTGGTTACGGTCGTCGGACTTCAAATCACTTGCCCCTGACCGCTGCTGGTTCGAATCCCACTGAGGATGTAGAATTATTTCATGTGAGGAAGCTATGCAGCTGAAGTTTCTTCCCCACCAATAATAGCTGAAGTTGACCTAGATGACCTAAAGCTGTTAAACCCCAAAATTTCAAATATTCCAACTCGATGTGAAATTTATTGGTTAACGATATCTTTATATTAAATTTATTGGTTAACGATATCTTTATATTAAATTTATTGGTTAACGATATCTGTATGTTACGATGTCAGTTACGAGAAGGGGCTAAAAATGCACAAACAAGAGGATTTTTCTGTCACTGTTTTATTTTCAACCACATGTTTCTACACTCGATTTTATCCACCTCAAACCCACTGTTCCAATACTTAATCGAATAATCTGTGGTTAAGCCTCTAGCTCGGCACCCGAAATAGTGCTTTCGAACAATATCTTTATATTAAATTTATTGGTTAACAATATCTTTATATTAAATTTATAAAACGATATCTTTAATGTTGATTTTAGCAGAAAATCAGGACATAGAAAAATAATAAACAAACACGTATATAGTGTGCTTTTAATGCTTTTAATGCATTTACTCAGATTGTAACAAGTATATTTAGAGCTACAGCAAGTCAAATTTATACACCCATCTAAATACGCAAACTAGATCAGCTTCGATTTATGCCTTGTTTGCGAAATAAAAGAGAGGTATTTTGGAGGGTGTTATGATCGAGCTCTATCGTGTATATGGCTAGATCTATAATAAATAATGCAATGACCTAAACTTTGTATTTGATCGTTATTAGGACAAGTAAATAAATGCACGTTTTCTCAATCAAGCGTCGTATTAAACAATGAACAAGTATCGCCTATGGATATTAATGAGAATAGATATTTTTGCGTTTCATGGTGTTTTGAATGTGGGTTGAATGAGCCAATCAGAATCGCGACATTGCAAGATGTTGTAATTATAGAATTATGTAACTTGTCGTACTAATATAGCATATAAATGAATCCTAATAACATATAAACATATTAATGAAGCCTGTAAGCATAGAAAAATAAATGAAGACTATAAAATAGATATATGTAACCTGAAAACCCATACAAAAATGATGAAGCCTATAGTAAAATTATGATGCCTAAACAACAATGAAAGAAGCCAAGAATTGATGAAGCCTAGTGTGCATGCATAATGTTGTTGAAATTAATATTGCATGCAATTATAAATTCTGAGTCCGGCAAGTCCGACGATACACATTCCAACCATCATATAACAGTTCTGTCCCTTTATATAAATAGCTATTCTGCCCATTGAACTATGTATAGTCAAACCAAGATGGGCTTATCTTAATCAATAGATAAATTCATAAAGGGAGTCGATTTTTGTGACCTTTATTCTCATGTAGATCAATATAGGGATGTGGGTCTGGTTGACAGTACCATGGCTGTAGTGACAGTGACGTTGACACATTCTGTAAATGTCAAACAAACGTCGTAAATAATTAAATGCGCCAACTGACAATGTTACCATCCAGTTATACAACTGTGTACAATACTAACAACACATCACAGACGCGCTAATTTGTGTAGGCTAACAACGGAAAAAACACTATTATGCTGAAACACAACGAGAAAATAGGTAAAAAACGACCAGATCACATGTATGTCCTAGTGGTACCTGGCGACCTTATTCGAGCAACAAATACTTTATTTGATGGAGATCAGTCAAATGTTTCTAACCTCCAGTCCAGACCTTACCTCAGCATCAAGTTTATCCCTGGCCACTTGTTGAGCGAGGTAGCGAGCATGGTGGACTCGGACACAAGCTTGCTGTTATGGAGGTTCTGTTGTGTCATGGCTTTCTCGTAGTCCGTGCTGTGCAGGTTATCCACACGCTGTTTTTAGTTGCTTATACTCGGGAGGATAGCAAACCGTTCACCTGATTCAGTCAAGTCAGCTGACACTGCATCTATGCCTATAGGAGAATGAAAAGATACTGAGCACACTACTCCACCCTATGCAACCCATTAATAAGTTCACAAACACCGTCTTTACTGTGAAATGCAGCTGATTTGGAAGAGTTTTATTCTCGTTATTTTATATTTATAAGCATTACCAATTATTATTATCTGTATAGATGCGAGGCATCAGGACAGTTAGGATATATGATGCTTTCAAGGTATTGGTGATAAGCCTCTTTTGACTTTTTTTGTTTGAGGTCCAAGAACTTCTTACGATTTGAAGACGTGCTCGACTTCCTAGTGTTTTTAAGGCCTTATACGAACGTCGGGAAGGAGACGCAAGTCATGAGGGGGGGTTTTCCGTTTGGTTTATACAAATTTATTTTAGCTCAATTGCGAAACAAGTTCTTTCAACTTATATTAATCACTCTCGAGACCTCATTCCTGATGTAATCCATCGCCACGAGGGAGAGAGAAGAGGCAACGTGGAATATAAATTGCCTAAGGACACAATCGTAACGGCAGTGGGGCTCGAACTCCGGACCTTTCACACATGAAGCGAATGTGCATCCACTGCGCTATCACGACTTCCACAGGTTTACTGTTTGAAATATCCTATCTAAAATGGTAGTCACCGACTGGGACGACATGGAGAGGATCTGGCATCACACTTTCTACAATGAGATACTGATACGTGTCTTACCTCAGCATCAAGTTATTCCCTAACCACTCGTTCCATGAGTTACAGAGCATGGAGGACTCGCACACAAGCTTGCTGTTGTGGATGGTCTGTTGGACTTTGCCTTCCACAAGCTGTTTTAACGTCTCATTCTCGCTGGCTTGCAATCATTCACCTCCTTCAGTAGTCGAGTCTGCTGACATTGAAACTCTGCCTATAGGAGAATGAAAATATATTGATCAGGTTACTCCACCATATGCAAACCCGTAACCCATTCAACACCAAATAGCCGACATGGACTGGGGCATGATATTTTTAGACCAATAAATTAATAAGAAAATTAAATTTGGACCAGTTCATTTACGTAAGTTCATGTCTATATATTTATTTTACTTCTATTGTACCATGCCAGTGAATATACTATGTGTAAAATTAAGCGTTTTATCAAATTAAACAGTTTCATATGGAATGTAACAAACTATCGAGGCTGTACTCGTGATATGGAATGTAACAAACTACCGAGTCTGGACTCGTGATATAGAATGTAACAAACTACCGAGTCTGTACTCGTGATATGGAATGTAACAAACTATCGAGGCTGTACTCGTGATATGGAATGTAACAAACTACCGAGTCTGTACTCGTGATATGGATGTAACAACCTATCGAGTAGACTGTATGCAGATCTCTAGTCTCATCTTTCAACATATCTATATAACACATACCAGGTATTATACAGTCAAATAATCATAGAAACGTCTTCGATGCTAATCCACATTACCGATACGTACAATATTGAGTACGAAACATCGTACGCACAAATAAAAACGGCATTTATTCAATGATTAAAGATTTTCATATACATACAATACCTGTAGGCTTTCTTATTAACTAAAACGTACACTGTGTGTGGCTAATAAGACGAATTGTGATTTATTTGTAGAGTAATTTGTAGGTAGCTTTACGCAAGTGAGTTCCCGAGTTTTCTAGATAATAGACTCGTCAGTTGTCCTTAATGGTACTAGTTCAGAGGCCATTCTGGAGTCCCACAGGGATCCGTACTTGGACCCCTGCTTTTCCTAGCCTACATAAACGACCTCCCACAAAACATCAGTTCCAAAGTCCGCATCTTTGCAGATGATACTGCAGTATATCTATCACTGACATCTGCAAATGAATCGGTCACACTCCAAAATGATCTTAAGAGATTAGAAGAGTGGGAGTTGGAGTGGGACATGGAATTTAACCCCTCCAAATGTCAAGTTATCCACGTCACCAGAAGGAAACATCCTATTCCCAGCAAATATAAACTCCATGGAGTCCTACTTGAGTCGGTCACCTCAGCCAAATACCTTGGCGTGGATATCTCAAATAACCTGTCGTGGGACACCCACATAAAAAGGTCAACAAAGAAAGCAAACCAAACATTAGGATTTCTACGTAGAAACCTCCAGGTCAAATCTGAACCCCTTAAGACCATGGCTTACCAGACATTAGTGAGACCCCAGCTTGAATATGGCTCCGAGATCTGGTCGCCCCATACCCAAACATTGATAGACCAAATTGAAGGTGTCCAGCGAAGAGCAGCCCGTTGGATAAAGGCTGACTTCTATCGTACCTCTAGTGTTACAGACATGCTACATTCCCTAAATCTACGCAGACTAGATCAACGGCGTATTGACAATAGGTTATCCCTTATGTATAAAATTCATAATGATCTTGTTGCTATTCCCATTGAAAATTACCTAGTTCCCCTCTCCCGTCCTACTCGCCATTGCCATTCCTTAAGCTATAGGTTAATTACAGCAACTACAGACTACTACAAGTTCTCCTTCTTTCCAAGAACAATCTATCATTGGAACCACCTCCCTCCTGACATTGTCCATCTCCCTACCATAGAGCAATTCAATACGGCAGTTTGCCATATTGAACATGCCAGTCCCTAGTTGTTCTGCGTAGCTGCTTTTAAACTTTTACCACAACTTATTTTCATACCTTTTTAAATTATACTTTTAACTACTCACACTTTTAACTTCTTAGCGGTTTTTGACGTGCAACATGTCGACGTCCCCGCGAGGGGTTCGACATTAAAGGAAGATAGATAGATAGATAGTTTTGAGAGTATAATTAACGGCAAGAATCACAATCGAACCAAAGATTTAAGTTGTACAAAAAGACGGAAGACTATACAACGGAAGACTACACAGTTAAATTACATGTACCTAAATATAGTTAAGTTACTTAAAATCTACACACTGGTACCCCCAAACGCGCCATATTCATATGTAATGCTTTCGACCCAAATCTTGCATCGCAGGTTCACATAATTATGACGGGTACATTTCACGTGACACAGTTTAAATATTCCGAATGCGTGATGTAAACAGAAAATGACACCAACATAATACATGTTCTATTTAAGTTATTATTATCATCTTCTTGGTCGTATGGTGTTAAATGAAACATGGATCGCCGTGACAAGGTAATAATTTGTACTTTATTATCACTACTAGCGGATGGGACTGACTGAGATGAGAAAGTAGTTGGTCAAAAGTTAATCACTGCACAGGGTTTCGGCACTTTGTTGTGATATAACAGTATAATGGGTTCATAATGTATTTTTTTTTAGTTGAAGCTCCAGGACACAAAAATAAGACATTTTATCACCATCCTTTTTAAACTTTCTAACAACTTATATTAATGACTCATTGGCGCGGATGAAAGCGTAAAATTTAATGTGGTCATTCGTGTGGGAGGAAACCGGAGAACCCGGAGAAAACCCACCTGTCCGATCTGGCGACCACCATACCATAATGGCATTTCACATACTTCCTGGTCCGAGGATCAAACCCGAGTTGCATTGATGATAAGCGAGTGCGCTAATTGGACATCCCACAACGTGCTGACACCCTGTGGTTATAGGTTATGTTATTATATGGACTGACTATAAATAAAATATATCTGGAGCCAATTCAGATGCTGAAAACCGCCCTTCTGTTGCCCCGGTGCCTATTAATGCAGGGTTTTTGGGAAATTTGAAGCCTTTGGGCTGGCTTGCACCGTCTATGTCACACAAGATGGGTGGCGTCTGTTGTTCACTGATGTCCGTGGTCCAGTGGTAAAGAGTCGGATTTTGAAACGAACGGTCTGGGTTCGATACTCGATTAGGCCACGTATGTAGTGTCATTGAGCAAGGCACCTCACACACATTGCTTAGGTCGGCTAAGTCTGCCCATGACAACATGTGACAAGGGACATAAATGGAACATACATACATACAAGAGCAATTTGTTCACGTTTTGTTCATTTATTTATTACTGTTACATGTGTGGCTTTAATTTGTTCAAATATATTTTAGCTAGATTGCGAAACAAGTTCTTACAACTTATATTAATCACTCTCGAGACCTCATTCCTGATGGAATTCATCGCCATGAGGGAGGGAGAAGAGGCAATGTGGATTTTTAATGCCTTGCCTAAGAACGCAATCGTAACGGCTACAGCTTGGCATGAATTATGGGCCTTTCGCACCTGAAATAAATGCACTACCACTGCACTATCATAGCTTCCACTGACGGTGTGGCTTTGAATGATTTGTTTGTGTTTTAGGTTTATTTATTGTCGCTACCGGTTGCCCATATGAGCGACTGCCTCATGAAGAGATTTGTTATTTTAGATTTTTGGAGGATAGTGCAATAATACAAACAGAGACCCATTTCACTCTCCTCTGGTTCTTTTACGTGCACGGTGTAAAGCACCGACAAAAGACAGCGGCTTAAAGTCCCATCTGATTGACTTAATATTATGTCAGATTGGGGATCAAACCTGCGATCCCTGGAATCGCCATCCAATGTTTTAACCACTGGACTACTGACCCATCTATTTGAAGGCTTGTGTTATTACATTTACTTATCGTCGCTACCGGTTGCCCATATGAGCGACATCTCCTGAAGAGATTAGTCATTTTAGATTTTGATGAATAGTGCAATGATTCTGTTATATCTTGATATAATAATGAAACAAATGAAGCCGGCAGTGTTAAATAGATGGTATTTATTCTACAAGCGCTATATGTATGCTGCTGGATAAACTGCTATCAAAGTGGAACAGGCATATAGTATTACATGCTATGAATGAATCTAAAATACTACAGATACAGACCCATTCCAGAGTATCCTCTGGTTCTCTTACATGCACAGTGTATAGTACCGACACAAGACCTCGGTTTAATCTCCCATCTGAAAGAATGTTAATATCATTAGTGTCAGATGGGGGTCGAACCTGTGATCCCTGGACTTCCTGTCCAACGTGTTATCCACTGTACTACTGACATGTGTATGATTTTTAGCATGATCTGTATTTTATGCAAAATTTAAATCCGGAGCAATGGACGTGTCATGTCAATGATTTCTGACCAGACTAGTGCTAGTATGGTAGTCTCGCTTTAAATAAGGACACGTGTCTTTTCTTTCGTTCTAGCTATGTGTAACATGTACCGCCTGTTAATTCCAAAACAATGATACGTGGATATCATGCCTTATGTTCCATTGTTCCCCTGGCCACTTGCATACCAGGGTAATAATGTATAACCTGCTGATTATGTCACGCAGCATGTGGTATATTGGGACTGTTGACTGTTATTTATGATGCACTGCATTCCACAGTGCAGAAAGTTTGCAAAATTACTTGTTTTAAAAAGTTTTTAATTTGCTGAAAAAGTGGTCAGGCCCATGGCCGGACAGACCCGCGACAATGGCTTCTTTACTCGCTTATGTTCCTTGACACAAAGTACATGTACACGTAGTCCCACGACGATGGCCATTTTACCCGATTATGTTCCTTGACACAAAGTACATGTGTGACAGTATGTAAATAAGGGGAACTAATCTAGTTTTTTAAAAGGCATTTCATATAGTTTGTTATCTCCCTTATTTCATTATTTCATAAGAGTATGAATACATATTTGGGAATTGAAGTATGACTGGGGTAATTGGGTTTACCGCCAGATTTGATCTTCACTCAGTTGTCAGGTTCTTTGGAGATCAGTCATACATTTATTTACTTGCTGTGTATAGAAAGTTTTAACAATGATCTACAGTTTTATGCAGTAACAAGACTTAACACTACTGGCACTGCACGATTGAGAGGAACAGAGAGGCTGTGAAAGCGTAGACCCATAGTTTGAGTGAGGCTTATAGCCTTATGTACAGCTTAGCATCATCATCATCATATCATACCTACTCCTGGATCGCATACCAAATAAAGACAAGTTATATACGAACCCTCATATAGTTGTTGTTTATGGACATGAATGTAGAGTGAAGTACCCCATAACCCACTACTATAACACATGTACACGTAGTCCCACGACGATGGCCATTTTACCCGATTATGTTCCTTGACACAAAATACAATGTACATGTACACGTAGTCCCGCGACGATGGCCATTTTACCCGATTATGTTCCTTGACACAAAATACATGTACACGTAGTCCCACGACGATGGCCATTTTACCCGATTATGTTCCTTGACACAAAGTACATGTACACGTAGTCCCACGACGATGGCCATTTTACCCGATTATGTTCCTTGACACAAAATACAATGTACATGTACACGTAGTCCCACGACGATGGCCATTTTACCCGATTATGTTCCTTGACACAAAATACAATGTACATGTACACGTAGTCCCACGACGATGGCCATTTTACCCGATTATGTTCCTTGACACAAAGTACATGTACACGTAGTCCCACGACGATGGCCATTTTACCCGATTATGTTCCTTGACACAAAATACAATGTACATGTACACGTAGTCCCACGACGATGGCCATTTTACCAGATTATGTTCCTTGACACAAAATACAATGTACATGTACACGTAGTCCCGCGACGATGGCCTCTTTACCAGATTATGTTCCTTGACACAAAATACAATGTACATGTAGTCCCGCGACGATGGCCTCTTTACCAGATTATGTTCCTTGACACAAAATACAATGTACATGTACACATAGTCAACGGGTCTGCAGACACAGAGGACGTGTTTATAAGTGTTTGTGGTTTGAACCCAATGCATCTTCACAATATGAGCTAACAGTAACAATTTTAGGCCTACCCCTATCTGAAACTGTGGGTTATTATATATATCCCTGTACAAAATAATATACATATATAATTATATTTAACATATATTCCTGGTCATAAGTCGACCTTCTTCTCTTCCAGACATGTGATGAAAGTACTATGTCGACTTATGGACGACAAAACATGGGGGGGGGGGGGAGAGATATTTAAACAAGTTGACTTTTTTTTTAATTGTTGGAACTTTATTTATGTCTGTTTGTTTTATTCCATTTAATATAACAATTTTCTTAGACAATTATTTACATTATAAACCATAGAAAAGCTGATAAGCAAACTTCATAAAGTATTGTTGCGCATCAGTGCATTTTTTAGGATTTGTAATGAAATAAAGCCAACCTGTAATTTTAGCTCAGTTTCATTCAAAAATGAGAGAAAAAACCATTGTCGTAACAAATGTCATGAGTCCACAAAGTACCCTCGACTTAAGGAAGGATCCAGCTTAAAGTCAGCATTTTCGAGCCAAAATTTGGCCCTCGACTTATGGCCGGGAATATATGGTACCCTTCCCACATTCCCAGGCATATAAGCTGCATACTGCATATATGGGTTTCCCCCTCATAGTTGGGGGTACGGAGGTCTTCTCCCTGTGAATATTTTAAAATGTGGAACATCTCTGATGAGCTGTTTTGGCAAGCATTATTTCATTTACTATTTGTTTAAAAAAACCTTTATACAGTTTCTTGACTTGACACAGCTGCTGTTTCTATATATTGAAATCAAAGCTAGGCCAAGCATCTATTTTAACCCATTCAACACCAAGTAACTGACCTGGATTGGTGCATTATATTTTTAGGCCAATAAATTAATAAGGAAATTACATTACACTTACAACTAGGTCATTTATCAAAATAGGTCATTTTTCCTAAAAATAGTAATATTACTGGCAAAAAGTGCGGATCTTGATGAGACGGCTCATCATGAGCCGGTTCATCTGGATCTACACTATTTGTAAGCGTAAATGTGGTCATTCGTGTGGGAGGAAAAGCAGTAAAATCTAATGGAATTTTTTTTCACTGCAATGACAATCAATTTTTACTGCAGTGAAAATCAATTTTTACTGCAGTGAAAAAAAATGTCACCAGTGAAAATTTGTGATGCTTCAACTGTATTTCTCAATATTCCATAATAAGCTATGTAATACCTAGGTATTATCATTTATACGTGACTGTGTCTGAATTGGTATACATCATTAAATATGATACCCTACAGCAATTTACTCCCAATAATTTTCGTCACAGTATTGTTCATGTATAGAAATAAATTACCGTAAGACATATACATATACATTAGGTTGTACAAAGGTTTGTGCATGGACATGTTGGATACTTAATACTATTATATATTTATGAGAGGTTATCCAAAAGTAACTATATATAATGGATATGACAGATACAATGAATAATGCAAGTACATTTACCTGTACAACAATGTATTTAGAATTTGAACACAATTTTGTATAGATTTCAGATGATGTTTTAAGCATCTGGCTGATTAGTTTATACAAATTTATTTTAGCTTGATTGCGAAACAAGTTCTTTCAACTTATATTAATCACTCTCGAGACCTCATTCCTGATGGAATCCATCGCCATGAAGGAGAGATAAGAGGCAATGTGGAATTTAAATGCCTTGCCTAAAGGCACAATCGTAACAGCTCCAGTGGGGCTCGAACTCTGGGCCTTTCGCACATGAAGCGAATGCGCTTCCACTGCGCTATCACGACTTCCACAATCTGGCTGATTGACTTGTCTCAACCAAGAATCCACTGATACATATATTACAACATCACTGATTGTCATGGGTTCGAGCCCCGGTCAGACTGTGTCTCGTTATATGAAAATGTTGGCCGTTTCTTACAGAGGTTGTTGCTCCAAGTACTGGTTAACTGCTGGAGCCTGCCCAGGAAATGTGTTGTTAGGTAAACTGCCCCTCAGATGGGCAATAGGTAGCGACTATAAATAAACTTTAAAAAATTTACAACAACACACATTTAGCTGTTTATTATGTTTTCATCTGTTTGTTTTCACTTTATTGTTAAGATGTGTACACATTTAATCCACAAGATGACGGCACGTGGTACTTGGTCCTGAGATTGCAATTTGTATCATTTGTATAGAATACCACCATTATATAATCTATAATGTATAGGCATATTATTGTTAGATATTTCTACAATTAACAAAACACAAAATACTCTGAAATAACTACAACTCACCTGTAAGCATTTCAAATGTTTGTGTACCTTTGTATCAACCTTCCATTATAGCTAAGTCAAGTTGAACTACTGTTGCAAACTGTGAATAACCTATGATCTAGCAGAATGCCTTTAAAACCATATTTTTAAACAATTATATAAATGAATTGATAAACCAGCAGGATACCTCAACACATTGACATAATTCACTAGGGATATATAAAATCTGCCATAGACATTCATAGACAGAAAGGCATGCACATTGATAACATACGAGGTCAGGGCTATGACGGGACTGCGAACAAACATGGTAAATACCACTGTCACTGTACAAGCGAGGATAATGCAGATAGTTTCTGGGGCGGTATATACACATTGCAAGGAACACAATGTAAATATTGCGATTATATATACATGTAAGGAGCCTTTTGTTATCCCCCGCCGATCTGAAGAATCTCGGAAACGAAATAGTTTTGGCGTTGTCCGTCCGCCTGTCCATCCGGAGTCAGATCTCTACAGTCTACAGTATTCAATGGGTAGAATTTCATGAACTCCAAGTAGATATGTATCATCATAGAGCACAGATGCATGTATAACTTCCATCCATTGGGTCAGTAACACTAGAGTTATGGCCCTTTAATTGATTAAAAATTTAATAAATTCGCCATAACTAAGTAACCGATGTTTGGACTGTCATCAAACTTAAAATAATATACATCACCATTAAGGGGTAATGTCCTGCAAGTCTGACCCCAATTGCAATAATAAAACCACAGTTATTGCCCTTGGATTGATTAAATGTTTTCCCTTGAATTCATTAAAATTTCAATAACCAATTAACCGTAATGCCATCAAACTTATATTAAAAGCATATCACCATTGTGCGTTATCCCCCGCCAATCTGACCAGAGTTACTGCCCTTCAATTAATAAAATATGCAACAATTTGCTTAAAAATATACATATAAAACACATTGATGTCACAGCTAGCAAACCAGCTCATCTGGTCTCGGAAACTTGGTTCCCATTAAAGCAAGTTGTTCTACATTCGTCATAGCTCAGACAAAATCAGTTCCAGTTGAAACTCACTGTTCCCAGCGATTCTAGCCACAGACATTTGGGGTCTGGACAAAACAAAGCCAAGTCAAAACAACAAAACTAAGAACCTCTTTTTTATTTTTAAGAACACTATGATACACTATAGGCTTGACACTATGCATAGCATTTTTTATGCCATTCCAAGGGCAAGTTTAAAAATCACACCCCATCACTATCAAGGCCAAACATTTGTCCAGACCCCAAGCATCTGTGATTCTAGCCTATGCACTTACAGTACACAAATTCCAAGGAACCACATACACTCAACTGAGTGCAAACTTGAAGTAACCACAAAAACCTCCTAACATGAAAACACCACAGGGGCTAGTGTAATTGTTGGACCGGTATTAATTGTTGGACCGGTATTAATTGTTGGACCGGTATTAATTGTAGGACCGGTATTAATTGTAGGACCGGTATTAATTGTTGGACCGGTATTAATTGTTGGACCAGTATTAATTGTTGGACCGGTATTAATTGTTGGACCAGTATTAATTGTTGGACCAGTATTAATTGTTGGACCAGTATTAATTGTTGGACCAGTATTAATTGTTGGACCGATATTAATTGTTGGACCGGTATTAATTGTTGGACCGGTATTAATTGTTGGACCGGTATTAATTGTATAACCGGTATTAATTGTAGGACCGGTATTAATTGTTGGACCGGTATTAATTTTTGACCGGTATTACCTGTTGGACTGGTATTAATTGTAGGACCGGTATTAATTGTAGGACCGGTATTAATTATAGGACCGGTATTAATTGTTGGACTGGTATTAATTGTAGGACCAGTATTAATTGTTGGATTGGTATTAATTGTTGGACTGGTATTAATTGTTGGACTGGTATTAATTGTAGGACCGGTATTAATTGTTGGATTGGTATTAATTGTTGGATTGGTATTAATTGTTGGACTGGTATTAATTGTTGGACTGGTATTAATTGTTGGACCAGTATTAATTGTTGGACTGGTATTAATTGTAGGACTGGTATTAATTGCAGGACCGATATTAATTGTTGGACCAGTATTGTAGCACTGGTATTAATTGTAGCACTGATATTAATTGTTGGACCAATGGTAATTGTAGGACTGGTATTTATTGTTGGACTGGCATTAATTGTTGGACCGGTATTAATTGTTGGACCGGTATTAATTGTTGGACCGGTATTAATTGTTGGACCAGTATTACTTGTTGGACCAGTATTAATTGTTGGACCGATATTAATTGTTGGACCGGTATTAATTGTTGGACCGGTATTAATTGTTGGACCGGTATTAATTGTAGAACCGGTATTAATTGTAGGACCGGTATTAATTGTTGGACCGGTATTAATTGTTGGACCGGTATTACCTGTTGGACTGGTATTAATTGTAGGACCGGTATTAATTGTAGGACCTGTATTAATTATAGGACCGGTATTAATTGTTGGACTGGTATTAATTGTAGGACCAGTATTAATTGTTGGATTGGTATTAATTGTTGGACTGGTATTAATTGTTGGACTGGTATTAATTGTAGGACCGGTATTAATTGTTGGATTGGTATTAATTGTTGGATTGGTATTAATTGTTGGACTGGTATTAATTGTTGGACCAGTATTAATTGTTGGACTGGTATTAATTGTAGGACTGGTATTAATTGCAGGACCGATATTAATTGTTGGACCAGTATTGTAGCACTGGTATTAATTGTAGCACTGATATTAATTGTTGGACCAATGGTAATTGTAGGACTGGTATTTATTGTTGGACTGGCATTAATTGTTGGACTGGTATTAATTGTTGGACCGGTATTAATTGTTGGACCGGTATTAATTATTGTGGACCGGTATTAATTGTTGGACCGGTATTAATTGTTGGACCGGTATTAATTGTAGGACCGGTATTAATTGTTGGACAGGTATTAATTGTTGGACCGGTATTAATTGTTGGACCGGTATTAACTGTTGGACTGGTATTAATTGTAGGACCGGTATTAATTGTTGGACTGGTATTAATTGTTGGACCAGTATTAATTGTTGGACTGGTATTAATTGTAGGACTGGTATTAATTGTAGGACCGATATTAATGGTTGGACCAGTATTGTAGCACTGGTATTAATTGTAGCACTGATATTAATTGTTGGACCAATGTTAATTGTAGGACTAGTATTAATTGTTGGACTGGTATTAATTGTTGGACCAATGTTAATTGTAGGAAGGGGACTAATTGTTGGACCAATGTTAATTGTAGGACTGGTATTAATGGTAGCACTGGTATTAATTGTAGGACTGATATTAATTGTAGGACCAGTATTAATTGCAGGACTGATATTAATTGTAGCACTGCTATTAATTGTAGGACCGATATTAATTGTAGGACTGATATTAATTGTAGCACTGGTATTAATTGTAGGACCGATATTAATTGTAGGACCAGTATTAATTGTAGGACTGATATTAATTGTAGCACTGGTATTAATTGTAGGACCGATATTAATTGTTGGACTGGTATTAATCATAGGACCGATATTAATCATAGTACCGATATTAATTGTGGACCTACAGTATGTGTTTATTCTATTCTAAATGATTCTCACGGATACATCCCGATCTACAGTATGTGTTTATTCTATTCTAAATGATTCTCACAGATACATCCCGATCTACAGTATGTGTTTATTCTATTCTAAATAATTTGCATGGGTACATCCCGATCTACAGTATGCGTTTATTCTATTCTAAATGATTCTCACAGATACATCCCGATCTACAGTATGTGTTTATTCTATTCTAAATGATTCTCGCGGATACATCCCGATCTACAGTATGTGTTTATTCTATTCTAAATGATTCTCACAGATACATCCCGATCTACCGTATGTGTTTATTCTATTCTAAATGATTCTCACAGATACATCCCGATCTACCGTATGTGTTTATTCTATTCTAAATGATTCTCACAGATACATCCCGATCTACAGTATGTGTTTATTCTATTCTAAATAATTTGCATGGGTACATCCCGATCTACAGTATGCGTTTATTCTATTCTAAATGATTCTCACAGATACATCCCGATCTACAGTATGTGTTTATTCTATTCTAAATGATTCTCACGGGTACATCCCGATCTACAGTATGTGTTTATTCTATTCTAAATAATTTGCATGGGTACATCCCGATCTACAGTATGTGTTTATTCTATTCTAAATGATTCTCACGGATACATCCCGATCTACAGTATGTGTTTATTCTATTCTAAATGATTCTCACAGATACATCCCGATCTACCGTATGTGTTTATTCTATTCTAAATGATTCTCACAGATACATCCCGATCTACCGTATGTGTTTATTCTATTCTAAATGATTCTCACAGATACATCCCGATCTACAGTATGTGTTTATTCTATTCTAAATAATTTGCATGGGTACATCCCGATCTACAGTATGCGTTTATTCTATTCTAAATGATTCTCACAGATACATCCCGATCTACCGTATGTGTTTATTCTATTCTAAATGATTCTCACAGGTACATCCCGATCTACAGTATGTGTTTATTCTATTCTAAATGATTCTCACAGGTACATCCCGATCTACAGTATGTGTTTATTCTATTCTCTACGATTCTCACAGATACATCCCGATCTACAGTATGTACTTTTATGACTAAGAAGAATCATCTCTTCTCCACTTGAAATAATAATAATGGCAGTGACTAATTTCATGATTAAGATGGAGACTTCAAGTTTTTCTGATCATCATTAAACTTATTGTTTTCCTCACATTGCTGTTGGATTTTTGAGATGTCTATGACCCCTTAAAAACCTTGTGACCGGCTCCTGTGCTTGAAGAAACAGAGTGTATCGTAAACAAGTGTAGTTCTATGATTATAATATGACAACAATTATAAACTAATTATAACAACCATAATTTTTAAGAAAAAATATATTTGTTTTCCAGTATAATATTGAGCCTTATTACACTAAGCTGCAGCCGTAGTAAATAGTCCCTGATAATCAAACAACTGCATGTAAATAATCGCCACAATTGTTTTAATCACTGTATTCCGCTTGTTCATATTTCGTCCATTAATTGATTGCAAGCAGTTGATTTGCAACAAATAAAGCATGAACACTAACAACATGTAATGTATATTGCAAGCTGTCACTGTGCCATGCAGTGACCAATCAGATTCCTTCCAGGTGTTGCTAAACATGTGGTCATATAAGAATTTTTCAAATGACTGTTTTACACTGAATACAAGCAAAGTTATGTGATAAAGGATTATACAGTATTATTATTATTATATACTTTAACCCTTTCAACCCCACAGGCCTCTAAATAGGCTTATGAAAAGTGTAGATCCAGATGAGCCGGCTCGTGACGAGCCGTCTCATCAGGATCTGCACTTTTTTGCCAGTAATAATTATTACTATTTTTAGATAAAATTACCCATTTTGATAAATGAACTGGTCCAAAGGTAATTTTCTTATTAATTTATTGGTCTGAAAATATCACGCACCAGTCCATGTCAGTTACTTGGGGTTGAATGGGTTAATGGATAATGTCCAATTTATACAGATCTGATTAAAGTTTTTTGAGTTACAAAGACACGAGTTATAAAAGTTCATTATTCACAGCTTTCTAGGATTATGGCATCTATTCAGGTATATGTTTGAGACATATAATTAAATTATTTGTTTAAGTACTTCATTATTACTTTCCTATTATTCTCACACCAGCTTGAAGTACTTGAATACTTGCAATTTATGTTAAATGATATTGAACAATTCTGTGCAAATTGGAGTCTGACATTAAACATAAATAAAACAAAAATTATGATCTTTGAAAAAGGTCGGCACACAAATTATGATTTTTACCTTAATAATACTAAAATTGAGGTTGTTGCTTCATTTAAATATCTAGGTGTACTTCTTTTTAAAAATAATAGCTGGCATAGGTCACAAAAGAGAACAGCACAACATGCAGCCTTTTCACTACACAATCTGTTTATTGTCTATAATCAGCTTGAATTGCCTACTTCCGAAAACTCCAAACTGTTTGATTCACTAGTAGCCCCGATCCTTAATTATAGTGCGGAAGTATGGGGACATTATGAAGGTAAAGACATTGAACTTATCCACACCAAATTTTGCAGAAAATTGTTGGGAGTAAAAAAATCGACCAATCTAGACGCACTATATGGGGAATTAGGAAGGATATCACCAATAATAATACCAATGAAAGTAAGCCGACAAATAATAATGATAAAATACTGGATAAAAATATTGTCATCTAAAGAAAATTCAATCATAAAAAAAGTTTATAATATGCTTAAGAATGATACTAACAATGGAGAAACGTATAGTGGTTCTAACTGGGCGTTTCAAATTAAGCAATTACTCGACCATTGTGGAATGTCACAGATTTGGCAAACTCAGCTGAATTATCCTGTTAATTTTTTCCCCATAAAACAAAGAATCATTGATATGTATCACCAAAGTTGGTACGCAGGTATAAATAATTCTAACAGGTTAGAAACATATAGTATATTCAAGCACGAATTCATCATGGAAAGTTATCTTGACTTCATAAAAGAGAAAAGATTCCGCTTTGCATTGTCAAGATTTAGAACATCTTCCCACCAATTAAACATTGAAAACGGTAGATATAACAATATCTCAAGAGGTCAGCGAGTATGCATTAACTGTAATTCAAACTTGATAGAAAATGAATATCATTTTCTTATGGTTTGCCCAAAATACAGAGATTTAAGAATAAAATATGTTAAGCGATACTATTGTCAATGGCCTAATATACATAAATTTGAAAACCTCTTGTCTAAAAGCTCTAAACATGTAATAGAAAATACAGCAAAATTTATATATTATGCAAGTATTATACGGACAGGAAACTAATTACAGCTAGATAATGGACATATGCATTCATATATCACACAACAGTTATTTAACAACATAGAGATCAGTATAATCGTTAATATATGTGTCTTTATCTTGTGAAATGCAGGACAAAATTGTACAATATTATATACAATTAAACCGATGTTAGCGTTCACCTCTTTTAAGCAGCCAATCCGTATTAATAAGCCAGTTTGGATATTCCCAATATATGTTATACATTTTACCTATATTAAGCAGTTTCTGTAACTGTCTGTGATTCCCTGGGCCGGCTGCTTAAGAAAGGTTTGTCTAAAGTGCTGAATGGAAACTACACTACTTATAAATACATTAAAATGTCATGTATGTCATTCATTAAACCAATGTATTGCAACACTATAATATATAGATATTTTATATTTTAGTACACTAAATATCCAAAATACAATCAATCATTCAATAAACGAGCACATCCGTTAACCGCGACGTAGTAATTGATAGTACCAGGTAAATCAAAAAACTCGTGCGAACATTTTTCTACTTCATTGAAGTATAAGGCGATCTAAAGATAACGACCTATATACTACTGGTAGTATTTAACTGATAGTACTACTTTCCTCTAAAATCTCGTGCAAAAAATAATTTATTCATTGAGGCTCATGAATGAAATTACACAACGACCTACAGACGACATTTTTCATAAAGTTTGATTTTTCATACATATGAATGAGCTAGCATGAGAAATACTCATATATTATTCATTTATTTGCTTTCAAATTATCCTTTTCAAAGTTCATACGTACACGCTTCTCCGAAACTACTCCATTATAAACCATGTTTTCACTTTTTCACAATACATGTATATGTATTTTATCTGTATGCTATAAGCATCAGCTGATGTCTTAATGCAATAAATGTTGTTGTTGTTGTTGAATACAATAGGAAACATTATATGTTCAGTCCTATGTGTTTTACGTTTATTTAACGTCGCTACCGGTTGCCCATATGAGCGACGCCTCCTGAAGAGATTAGTCATTTTAGATTTTGGATGATAGTGCATGATACAGACAGAGACCCATTCCAGAGTCTCCTCTGGTTCTTTTACGTGCACTATGTCTGAAACAATTGGCTTCTAATAATGTGTAATGGAGGTTTCAGAGAGTGTACACAAAAGTAAAGTGTTTGTTTATTATTATAGTGTCACCCCTAATTTAAGGGGCCAGCCATTTCTGACATGTGCTGCCTATTAAATGGTAACAGGTGACTAAATATGGTATGAGCCTGGTGTATGTTACACATCGCCAACTATCACTATCTTATCAATCGTAATTTTACTTTATCAACCATTGTTGTTTGTCCATCACGTATCATTTTTAGTGATAAATAAACATTTACATGTAGATATTACAAATATAAAATTATATATATCATTTACAATGTTAAGCGTACAAAATAATATGTTCATGCTATGATACAGCTGCACACACCCACCTTAGTTTAAACTTTATCTATTTTACAATGATTACGAAACAAACCCTAACAACTTATATTAATCACCCACTTTAATTATAACATTTCGCCTTGCGAGTCATTTAGTGCTAAATATATGTTTATTGTACATATTATTGAATATGTGACATGTATGTCGCGGTAAGGACTTAGTCATCATCGGGAGGTTATGTGTAAGCGGCCCGGCTAGCTCAGTTAGTAGAGCGTTCGCCATGTAAGCGAAAGGTCCCAGATGAGCCCCGGGTTGGCTGCATATTTTTCTCACCCTGTGACATTTGGCGCCCAATGAGGGACGACGCGACTTAAGAGATATACATGGAGATCATGTTCACCTTGTTCTCTATCCCTTGAAATTCTTTGAAGAATTCCAATTTGGTGGGGTAGTATGTCGCGGTACAGACTTAGTCATCATCGGGGAGATTATATGTATGCGGCCCAGCTAGCTCAGTCGGTAGAGCGTTTGCCCGGTAAGCGAAAGGTCCTGGGTTCGAGCCCCACGTTGGGCACCAAATGTCACAGGGTGCAGCCAACTCGATCCCCCGTCTGACCCTAATAAAATTATCAGTCTTGGACAAAGAAAATTCAGCCTAACTCAATGTTCCAGAAGTCTAATAATATTATATGATGAAGAAGAAGAATGCTTTATTAAGACTTAAACTTTACAGTTTCTCGTCTGTAACATTTAAACATATTTACAGTATAGATAGTACAATATTATGATATATGCAATCATGATGAGGATGGACAATGATGTAATGATTATTGACATACATGGAAAAATCATAATGACAATGTCATGATGGATTTTAGACTATGCAAAACATGATCATGACTGTATTAAGAGTGTAGGGAGTATTCAATTGGTAACTCATATATCCTAAACAAGTGAATTACGTATTATGATGTATCTGTAATCTATTCTGAATTTCAGTAATGTGGTTTATCAGATTTCATCACCTGATTATAACATGAATGAGCATAGAAACGAGGCAGTCGGTAGTGGCCTAAAATTATGAGGCTGGATTCCCCCGGATCCCACAGCATACCATGTGAGCTCCCAGCTACTGTTTTTCATATATTAAAATCACGCCAGCCTAACATATAATATAAATGACATAGACTTACGGTAGTTATATATGTATGGACGGAGCATGTAATACAGTCTGATGAAGTCACCTGCAGCAGAACACCCTTGACTCTACCTGCCAATTACCAGCAGTAGTACTGCACTACACCAATATGTACAGGGAGGAGAACACCCTTGACTCTACCTGCAATACCAGCACCACACCAATATATTCAGGGAGGCGAACACCCTTGACTCTCCCTGCCATACCAGCACCACACCAATATGTACAGGGAGAACACCCTTGACTCTACCTGCCATACCAGCACTACACCAATATGTACAGGGAGAACACCCTTGACTCTACCTGCCATACCAGCACTACACCAATATGTACAGGAGAACACTCTTCACTCTACCTGCTATACTAGCACTACACCAATATGTACAGGGAGAACACCCTTGACTCTACCTGCCATACCAGCACTACACCAATATGTACAGGGAGAACACCCTTCACTCTCCCTGCCATACCAGCACACACACAATATGTACAGGGAGAACACCCTTGACTCTCCCTGCCATACCAGCACCACACCAATATGTACAGGGAGAACACCCTTCACTCTCCTGCCATACCAACACTACACCAATATGTACAGGGAGAACACCCTTCACTCTACCTGCCATACCAGCACACACCAATATGTACAAGGAGACCACCCTTCACTCTCCCTGCCATACCAACACT
Organism: Archivesica marissinica; assembly: GCA_014843695.1. Classification (NCBI taxonomy): domain Eukaryota; kingdom Metazoa; phylum Mollusca; class Bivalvia; order Venerida; family Vesicomyidae; genus Archivesica; species Archivesica marissinica. The sequence goes on along the minus strand of CM026390.1, from coordinate 85,236,801 downwards.
ACACCAATATGTACAGGGAGAACACCCTTCACTCTACCTGCCATACCAGCACCACACCAATATATACAGGGAGGAGAACACCCTTGACTCTCCCTGCCATACCAGCACCACACCAATATGTTCAGGGAGACCACCCTTCACTCTACCTGACATACCAGCACCACACCAATATATTCAGGGAGGAGAACACCCTTGACTCTCCCTGCCATACCAGCACCACACCAATATGTACAGGGAGAACACCCTTGACTCTCCCTGTCATACCAGCACCACACCAATATGTGCAGGGAGACCACCCTTGACTCTACCTGCCATACCAGCACCACACCAATATGTACAGGGAGAACACCCTTGACTCTCCCTGCCATACCAGCACTACACCAATATGTACAGGGAGAACACCCTTGACTCTCCTGCCATACCAGCACTACACCAATATGTACAGGGAGAACACCCTTCACTCTCCCTGCCATACCAGCACTACACCAATATGTACAGGGAGAACACCCTTCACTCTCCCTGCCATACCAGCACCACACCAATATGTACAGGGAGAACAGTTCAACACCCTTCACTCTCCCTGCCATACCAGCACCACACCAATATGTACAGGGAGAACACTCTTCACTCTCCCTGCCATACCAGCACCACACCAATATGTACAGGGAGAACAGTTCAACACCCTTCACTCTCCCTGCCATACCAAGCACCACACCAATATGTTCAGGGTGACCACCCTTCACTCTCCCTGCCATACCAGCACCACACCAATATGTACAGGGAGAACACCCTTCACTCTCCCTGCCATACCAGCACCACACCAATATATACAGGGAGAACACCCTTGACTCTCTCTACAAGACGTGCACCACACCAATTTTCAAGTTTTTGCTACAACCCGTGTTGGCAAGTCAAATAATTATAAGCAGCAAAACTTTAAATATATATATTTTATTTTTAAAAATTTCACCCGTCCTGGGTCACCAGGGGATATGGGAATGGTCTCCATCCCTCTTGCCACCCATCCATCCCACTAGCGGATCCAGGGGTGCGCATCATCCCCCCTAAAGTATGTCAAGCATAGGTTCAATATGAGCTACAAGATTTTCTCACAGAGTATAATTATAATGTTACATTTTGCAAAGTTTTCTAACATTTCATCTCTCATTACTCTCTCTTTGTCGAGAGTAAATCAATTATTCTCTAAGCTCTCATAACTGAATAAAAGACAACAGACACAAACAATTTAGGAATAAGACTCGTATTTGGCAGCATATATCTGTACAAGAATTTCACTTTGTTTTATTTTCTTCTTGCTTGTCAGCCTAGGTTGGCTTGTATGATCTGTAACTCATTGTGTTTTCCGGTGTATATGTCTGAAAACGACTGATTAATACTTGAATATCTATGTTCAATTATTCAGTATCCATAATCGGTGGTGTGTGCATTCTTGTCCCCCCCCCCCTCCCCACCCTGTTGGAAGTATCACTCGTATAACACTAAATCTACAAAGAAAAATGTAACACAATATATTTCATATTAAATCTTTGATACAACAATTCCATGTTTATCGTTGTACTTTCTGCAACTCGTGCTACATTCTGCGCACCTCTATATCCCCGAATATCCAGAAGAACATTAATAATTAGCATAATATCCTGTAACAGATTTAAATAAAATCGTCTTCCTTCATATATGAAACCGAAATTCTGCCGCCTTTCTTTCTATATTTAATAATTTAAGTTGTATCGAAGGCCATGAAATGTGTGCGAGTACAAAGAAACGTGTATCTTGCTACCTGTATCTATTTTATAACTGAATAATTTTGATATTTAATATAACCTAGATTTTCGATTTTCTCTAGATGACTGAAAACCTGTATCGCAAGCTTATGTACACCCCAATGCGCAAACCGCACGAAATACACAAGGAAATTACCCAACTAAAACCGATACTGTAAACCCAGTTATTTTCGTAAGGAGAATAATTTCATTTAATTACAATGTAAAAAATGTTCATCTGTACAATATACAGGTATTAATTTTAGAATCTATATCATTGTGTAATATTTTAAGCTTGCGATCATCATCTATTCATAATATTATATGTATTTTTTCACTGTTATTTGGCACAAATAAATCACCCTGATGTGCACCAGAATGCACCAAGTGCAATGCTCCCATAAAATATCAATATTTGTCACGGGGGACATACTCTCGCACCCATCTCACTTCCACCCTCTAACACCAATTCCTGTATCTACCCCTGCATCCATCTGTCCGAATCATATTTATGTACCGGTAGAATTTTCAAATAACAGTTAGCACAAATTGTCGAGTGTGTGTTTCACGTTTATTTATCGTCGCTACCGGTTACCCATATGAGCGACGCCTCCTGAAGAGATTAGTCATTTTAGATTTTTGGAGGATAGTGCAATGATACAGACAGAGACCCATTCCAGAGTCTCCTCTGGTTCTTTTACGTGCACCAATACGAGACCTCGGTTTAAAGTCCCATCTGAAAGACTGTTAATTTAGGTCAGACGGGGGATCAAACCTGCGATCCCTGGACTACAGATCCGTCTGTACTATGTCGAGAGGATGTGCAGAGCGCTTAGTTACTGAGCCATGCATGTCGGTACAAGGTGAATTATCACACTTAGAACTAAGAGATGGCTACCCCGGTATGTTTCATGTCTGCTCCATAACTCGTGATCTGCTCCAGGAATTGCTTACACTTTATTGATCTTTTAATATTAAAGATTTTACATTCTTTTTATATGTTGTCTTGTCAGTCTTGTTAATTGACCTCTTCTGCTTATCATAACTTCGATAGCAAATACATGTATGTACTTAACTGTTATATTAAAGGGACATACCCATAAGTAATCATACGTTGCTAAAACTAACAGTGTCATTGTATTGAACTATATATCATTTTATTCTCTACCCCAAGTCACATATATATAGCCTTCAAGATAGTGACCGGGTGTCGATCCCCCGTCTGACCCTAATAAAATTAACAGTCTTTCAGATGGGACGTTAAACCGAGGTCTCGTGTCGGTGCTTTACACCGTGCACGTACAAGAACCAGAGGAGATTCTGGAATGGGTCTCTGTCTGTATCATGCACTATCCTCCAAAATCTAAAATAACTAATCTCTTCAGGAGGCGTCGCTCATATGGGCAACCGGTAGCGACGATAAATAAACGTAAAAACACACACGACCGGGTGTCATTTTTAATTTTGCTTGGAATGGCAAAATAATTGTACCGGTATGTATAATTCTTAAAAACAAAAAAAATGTTTTCTAGTTTTGTGTGTTTGAACCCGAAGACATTTGTCCAGACCCCAAGCGTCTGTGCCCCAAACATGATCATCCTTTTCCATTTGTTATTATGTAAAAGTTCATTTTAACCCTTACTGTGTTGGAAATGAGTAAATTCGTTATTGCAAACAGCATACAGCCAAATCAGATAGCACAGAATGTACACATAATGTGGCATCTGATCAGAATCTATGTTGTTTGCACATTCCTTTCAATTTATTCAGTATTTGTGATAATTTGTCACTTGCCTAGGGTGGAACAAAATAACATTATTTACAAAAGTCGTTCATGGATTTGTAGAAGATTGATGATATGGCATGTACATACATTCTATCACAAGTTAGGAAGTGCTACGGCGTATGAAATTTCATATTTGGCACTACTACTCCATTAAGTGGAACCTCCGTAGTGTAATGAATACTGTGTCCGCCTTGTAACCTGATGGTCGTGATAGCGCAGTGGATGCGCGTACGCTTCAGGTGCGAAAGGTCCGGAGTTCGAACCCCGCTGGAGCCGTTACGATTGTGCCTTTAGGCAAAGGCATTTAAATTCCACGGTGCCTCTTCTCTCTCCCTCGTGGCGATGGATTCCATCAGAATACGGTCTCGAGAATGATTAATAATATAAGTTGTAAGAACTTGTTTCGCAATCAAGCTAAAATAAATTTGTACCGTCATTTGCTATGTATAACGCGCACTTTTATTACTGAAATCCTTGAGGAATTTGTCTAGTGCGCATTATACACGGGTACAGCCTTCACAACATGGGTGCGCGTTATACATGATAGTGCGTTATACATCGATAATTACGGTATAAACTAACCTGGAGGTCGTGAGTTCTAGTCCCATCAGAACCTGGGTGCGCGTTATACATCGATAATTACGGTATAAACTAACCTGGAGGTCGTGAGATCTAGTCCCATCAGAACCATGATTAGGCAAGATAATTAAATCCACATTGCTCGATCTTCTGTCTCCATTTTGGCAATGGATATCCATCAGTAATGAGGTCTCAAGAGTGGCTAATCTAATGTTGTAATGTCTTGTTTCGCAATCAAGCTAAAATAAAATTGTATCCATTAAAGTAATATTATGTCATGATGTGCTGTAAAACAAACTCATAAATCCCATTCTACTAATAACAATGTTTTCATATTCTCAAAGATTTGTAATGAATTGTACATGTATATCACGTATTTTACACTGACCTGGTTCATTTTGAATTCAATTATTTTAACCACACTGGGTGAAAGGGAGAAGAAATATATAAGTTTTCTTTCATTCTAATCCCTTTCAGTCTACTGCTGTTAACCCTTTAAACACCAAGTAACTCACATGGACTGGTCCATGATATTCATAAACCAATAAATGAATCAGAAAATCACATTTGGACAAGTTCATTTATCAAAATGGGTAATTATGTCTAAAAATAGTCATATCACTGGCAAAAAGTGCAGATCCTGATGAGATGGCTCGTCACGAGCCGGCTCATCTGGATCTACACTTTTTGTAAGCCTATTTAGAGGTCTGTGGTGTTGAAAGGGTTAAATTATATGTAAAATGTTCATTTCTTGATTACATGTACAAATACTGAAATAAATAATGTTTAAACTAAAAGTATGGATGTATCCCTTTAATATATACTTGTCCGGTATATCTTGTAGCATTCCAATGTTGGTAAGATCTGTCACTAGTACCCTGTATTCAATCAGTGCTTATCATTTGTTTACCAGCATGATAGCGATGGAAGTATTTCGGGGGACGAGGAGTCCTTTGGTGGAGAATCTCGACCATTGCTGCGCGGATCAACAACGGGACAAGAACCCAGCACAAACATGCCGGAGAAAAGTACCGTGGAAGTGTCGCAGAAGCCCAAAAGTAAAATAACCGGGCAGAGACTGTTTGTGGTAGCAAGTATTTTGGTGACGGAATTGTGTGAACGGTTGACATACTACAGTGTTGTTGCAAATATGGTGTTGTTCTGTACATCTGAGCTAAATTACACAAGTGAACAGGCTTCAATGGTTACTCTTCTATTTTCGGGTAAGTTATTTCAATATATATATATATATATCACGCTTCAATAGTTACCCTTGTATTTACAGGTAAATTATTTCAATATATATCACACTTCAATAGTTACCCTTGTATTTACAGGTAAGTTATTTCAATATATATCACACTTCAATAGTACCCTTGTATTTACAGGTAAGTTATTTCAATATATATCACACTTCAATAGTTACCCTTGTATTTACAGGTAAGTTATTTCAATATATATATCACACTTCAATAGTACCCTTGTATTTACAGGTAAGTTATTTCAATATATATCACACTTCACTAATACCCTTGTATTTACAGGTAAGTTATTTCAATATATATATCACACTTCAATAGTACCTTGTATTTACAGGTAAGTTATTTCAATATATATCACACTTCAATAGTTACCCTTGTATTTACAGGTAAGTTATTTCAATATATATCAGACTTCAATAGTACCCTTGTATTTACAGGTAAGTTATTTTAATATATATCACACTTCAATAGTTACCCTTGTATTTACAGGTAAGTTATTTCAATATATATCATGCTTCAATAGTACCCTTGTATTTACAGGTAAGTTATTTCAATATATATCAGACTTCAATAGTACCCTTGTATTTACAGGTAAGTTATTTCAATATATATCAGACTTCTGTGAGTTTCCTTGTATTTGCAACAACGTTATTTCACTAGGGAGCATGCCTAACAGTAATACAGTGGGTGGCGTAGCTTCCAATACTGTACTGTAGGCACATACATGTACCTACACATTGTCTTCCAAAACTGAAAATGTGAAAACTTTCTCAATTAAGAAATGAAAGCTACTTAGGGGCGAAAGGCCCGTAGTTCAATCCCCACTGGAGCCATTACGATTGTGCCCTTAGACAAGGCATTTAAATTCCACATTGCCTCTTCTCTCTCTTTCATGGCGATGGATTCCATCAGGAATGAGGTCTCGAGAGCGATTGATATAAGATGTAAGAACTTGTTGCGCAATCAGGCTCAAATAAATGTGTAGATACTAGGGTAAGTGGTGGAGGTGTACGATAAGCAGCAGCAAGCCCATCAAATATGAAAACCTGTCGTATTTCTTTACTTTTTAATTGATAAAAGATTTTCAGAACTGCACAAATACATATTCCTTTATTATTTCTCGTCAAATTAATTACTTTAAAAGCCTCCGAATGCACCTGCGGCGATATAGACTTTCAAAATCTTCCTCATGAGATACCCCCTTAACCCGATGCTGCATACACATATATCAAACTACCCCCTTAACCCAATACTGCATACACATATATCAAACTACCCCCTTAACCCAATACTGCATACACATATATCAAACTACCCCCTTAACCCAATACTGCATACACATATATCAAACTACCCCAGTAACCCAATACTGCATACACATATATCACATATATCAAACTACCCCCTTAACTCAATGTTGCATACACATATATCAAACTACCCCCTTAACCCAATACTGCATACACATATATCAAACTACCCCCTTAACCCAATGCTGCATACACATATATCAAACTCCCCCCTTAACCCAATGCTGCATACACATATATCAAACTACCCCCTTAACCCAATGCTGCATACACATATATCACATATATCAAACTACCCCCTTAACCCAATGCTGCATACACATATATCAAACTCAAGCTACGCTCCTGAAATTGTAATGCACTTCATTCTTGGACCACATTGTCTAACTTAGCGTAAAACACTGTCGTGATGTCACACCTTAAAACACTATGGTGACGTCATACCTTTGTACTTGCAGTCCATTGTTATTAATATTGGACTTGTGTCAAAAGGCTACAGTATTATATTAAATACAATGCGTAAATGTACGAAATTAACAATTTTAATTAGTAGGATCTTGTTATATACGGTAAATGTGTGTTTTAAGTACAATATAATCCTCAAACTGATCCAATATGTAAAATATTGGTACTGTCTTCGACGCAACTCGCCTCACACAGTCCAATATTTTACATATTGGATCATTTCCGACTTAATTAATGTTGCTCTCAATTCTCAGGTCATTGTATGGCTGGCAGCACTAAGGATTCACTACGTTTGAGGGATACCAGTATATAAATTTATATACTGGTACCCTTCAAATGTGCTGAATCCCTGTTCATGGCATTGGTATGATACTGTTTCACTCATTTATTTAATGTTCATCTTTCCATCATTTCCAACATTAATATCCTAGATCAGGTGCAAAATGACATACATGTACATGTTTTGTTTTTGAGCAGCATAGTTTGGTTGCTAGGAGGGAAGTTTGAATGTTATCCTGTTATCAGACACTTAGTTTAACATATTTGAACTATGAAGATATTTACAAACTGTATGTTAGGTTAAAAGAAATATAAACCATTGTACACTAACAAATGGTTGAACAGTAACAAGGTGTGGAGCAAGAATTTTGGGTGAGGGGGTGCACGTTCGTAGTAATGTGCGGAACAGCCCGACTGCTGTCAATATGATTTTGCAACCTTTCGTACTTACTATTATTTCTTTGAATAAACATAGTCAAGTATAAATAGTATGTACATACATGTAGCATTAACGTCCCATCTGAAAGACTGTTAATATCATTAGGGTCAGATGGGGGATCGAACCTGCGATCCCTGGATTACCAGTCCAGCGTGTTACCACTGGACTACAGATCCATCTGTAAAACAAGGAGTCTTCATCCAGCACTTAAAGCTGGAAAGTTGCTATGCAACCTAGCAGGTTGCGCAACACTAAACCCATGAACAAATTGTTTAAATGTACAAGTAGAAAAGTTACATCTCAATTTTACACACAGGTACTGTCTACTTGATTCCGGTGTTTGGAGGTGTTGTGGCTGACACCATGGCTGGAAAATACAACACAATCCTTGGTTCCGGGCTCATCTACGTGTTAGGTACTATATATTATATTACAATCATAATCTACAATTCTCATATTAATTGGAATCATAAATTCGAACGATAAGAATATTTCTTAAAACAGGAATAACCCCGTTTCATCTGTTACTGCAGTTGAATTTATTTTATTTGTTTTAACCCTTTCCCTCATAGAAGCACCTCTTGACGCCATTACCAATACTACATACATTGACAATGTAGTAGCCAAACCAATGTTCATATAAGCTTTCCCTCATAGAAGCACCTCTTGACGCCATTACCAATACTACATACATTAACAATGTAGTAGTCAAACCAATGTTCATAAACCCTTTCCCTCATAGAAGCACCTCTTGACGCCATTACCAATACTACATACATTGACAATGTAGTAGCCAAACCAATGTTCGTAATAAAGGCCAGAATAGCATGTAGTCCCAGTAATATCTATGGAGGTGGGATAGATATGGCGACTACTTATCCACTGCATGATGGCTGAATGGCTGTCGTTTGTATGGAGATATAATAGTATATTAACCTAAATCTCTATGAAGGAAAGGGTTAAATGGCTGTCATTTGTACCTATTCTGCAAACTTCTACTGATTTTACAATTTTGGCGTTACATTAATAATCTGGCTACATGACACTGCTTCATTCAGCTTTGAAAGCCTGTGTCACCTTACCTCCACTGTCCCTGCCTGTTTCACACCCTCTGGGTGCTGCAGTTACATGTAAACATGTTACCAATAAGTGACTCATTTTGAAAAATATGTACGTAGACATTATAAATGTCCTATTAGCGCAGTGGTTAGCACGCTCGCTTCTCACCAATGCAACAAATATGTGAGATGGTATGGTTGTCACCAGATCGGACATGTGGGATTTCTTCAGGTACTCCGGTTTCCTCCCACACGCATGACCACATTTACGCTTTCATCCGCACCAATGAGAGTGATTAATATAAGTTGTTAAAACTTGCTTCCAATCTCCACAATTGTTCTAAAATAAATAAAGTTTAAACTAAGCTTTATAATATAGATTTTTCTTTGGTCTGGCAGTATAATAAAGCATGTGGATTGTTTCATCTCCAAAATTTATGCAGTACTGTTTCGGGAAAGTCATATACTGACATGCTGTAAAACACACTTCCATCCAACTGAATACACATTTGTTTATATAAATCACTTTGCATGTTCACAATGATAATAATCCCCATCCTACTCTTGTGATAGCTCATTCATTTCCCGGAAAGATGATAGTACATGTATTACACAATGCAGCAATTGAAAGTGGAAGTATTTTGTTGTCTTCTCAGTATCAACCACTTTGTTTGCTTGTGACCATGACTCCTGTAGTAAACCATCACAGCTAGAAGGCAGTAGGTCTGTAGATGCCCAAACTGGTATTGAAGTAGGTGTGTGGATACCCATGACTAATGGCCAAAACTGGCATTGAAGTAGGTGTGTGGATACCCACAACTAATGGCCAAACTGGCATTGAAGTAGGTGTGTTGATGCCCACAACTAATGGCCAAAACTGGCATTGAAGTAGGTGTGTGGATGCCCACAACTAATGGCCAAACTGGCATTGAAGTAGGTGTGTGGATGCCCACAACTAATGGCCAAACTGGCATTGAAGTAGGTTTGTGGATGCCCATGACTAATGGCCAAACTGGCATTGAAGTAGGTGTGTGGATGCCCATCACTAATGGACAAACTGGCATTGAAGTAGGTTTGTGGATGCCCATGAATAATGGCCAAATTGGTATTGAAGTAGGTGTGTGGATGCCCATGAATAATGGCCAAATTGGTATTGAAGTAGGTGTGTGGATGCCCATGAATAATGGCCAAATTGGTATTGAAGTAGGTGTGTGGATGCCCATGATAATGGCCAAATTGGTATTGAAGTAGGTGTGTGGATGCCCATGAATAATGGCCAAATTGGTATTGAAGTAGGTGTGTGGATGCCCATGAATAATGGCCAAATTCGTATTGAAGTAGGTGTGTGGATACCCATGAATAATGGCCATATTGGTATTGAAGTAGGTGTGTGGATGCCCATGAATAATGGCCAAATTGGTATTGAAGTAGGTGTGTGTATGCCCATGAATAATGGCCATATTGGTATTGAAGTAGGTGTGTGGATACCCATGAATAATGGCCATATTGGTATTGAAGTAGGTGTGTGGATGCCCATGAATAATGGCCAAATTCGTATTGAAGTAGGTGTGTGGATGCCCATGAATAATGGCCAAATTCGTATTGAAGTAGGTGTGTGGATGCCCATGAATAATGGCCAAATTCGTATTGAAGTAGGTGTGTGGATGCCCATGAATAATGGCCAAATTCGTATTGAGTAGGTGTGTGGATACCCATGAATAATGGCCAAATTCGTATTGAAGTAGGTGTGTGGATACCCATGAATAATGGCCATATTGGTATTGAAGTAGGTGTGTGGATACCCATGAATAATGGCCATATTGGTATTGAAGTAGGTGTGTGGATGCCCATGAATAATGGCCAAATTCGTATTGAAGTAGGTGTGTGGATACCCATGAATAATGGCCAAATTCGTATTGAAGTAGGTGTGTGGATACCCATGAATAATGGCCATATTGGTATTGAAGTAGGTGTGTGGATGCCCATCACCAATGGCCAAATTGTCATTAATGTAGGTGACTACTTCACAGTACAGTCAAACCTTCCTTAAGCAGCCAGCCAAGGTAATCACAGAAAGTGGCTGCTTAGCACAGGTGGCTGCTTAATAGTAGTGCTCTATAGAATAGATAATGGCGTGGAACAGCAGCTATATGTTGGAAACAATGAAGTGGTTGTATGGTGTTTCTATGGAGTAAAAAAGTACATCCTTGAAATATGAGCATGCATGGCTAACAATATTAAACAGTCAAACCTGTCTTAAGCAGCCAGCCATGGGAATCACAGAAAGTGGCTGTTTAGCACAGTTTGTTGCTTAACCCATTCAACCCCAAGTAACTGACATGGACTTGTGCATGATATTTTTAGACCAATAAATTAATAAGAAAATTACCTTTGGATCAGTTCATTTATCAAAATGGGTAATTTTATCTAAAAAATAGTAATACTTATTACTGGCAAAAGTGCAGATCCTGATGAGACGGCTCGTCACGAGCAGGCTCATCTGGATCTACACTTTTTGTAAGTCTATTTAGAGGCCTGTATTTATTTGGAATATGGAAACTTGCTGCTTAACCTTTCAACCCCACAGGCCTCTAAATAGGCTTATGAAAAGTGTAGATCCAGATGAGCCGGCTCGTAACGAGTCGTCTCATCAGGATCTGCACTTTTTTGCCAGTAATAATTATTACTATTTTTAGATAAAATTACCCATTTTGATAAATGAACTGGTCCAAATGTAATTTTCTTATTAATTTATTGGTCTAAAAATAGCATGCACCAGTCCATGTCAGTTACTTGGGGTTGAAAGGGTTAATACAGGTTGGCTGCTTAATAGAGGTGACCACTAACACAGGCTTGACTGTAAATTAATTTGTTTATCTCTTTAAGATAGCAGTTTCAAGCATAGTGCACTAAGTAAGGTGTATTGTTTTTCCCTATATTATATTATTTAAATGCGTGTTTATTCAGGTCTCTTTCTGCTCCCGGCGTCTGCTGTGGATTACAGATCATGGTTTGGTGGAGATGAGGACCTCAGTCAGGTGTGGCCCTATTTTCAGACCCTACCTGAGGAATGTTGTTCTGTTTATGACTTACATAAGCACGTTTCTGACCACCCAATGTCCGACTTATATCAATATATCTGTCCGTCTGCAATTAACTTGAATGACATCTCCTCCCATATCACTGTGGCATTTCTAAATATGTACAGGTATGATCCTCGGATAGTCCTATACCAAAGTAGTAAACACTGCATGCAGATTTATTGTTAACCCGTAACATGTCAATCATGACAAAAGTCGATTTTGCAAACAGCATAGAGCCAGATCAGAAGGCACGTTACAAAAAAATAAAAGCCAGGGCATGCCTTGTCGTACTTGATCAGGTGCTATGCTGTTTGCTATTCGGATAGTGGAACTAAAACAATTGTTTGAATAGCAAACAACATAGATCCTGATCAGACGCGTTATGGCACAGCTGATCTGGATCTATGTTCTTTGCACATTCTGTCCAATTTATTCGGCAGGTTACGTGTTAATATTGTTTTAATTTTCAAAGAGAAGTTTATCAATAGTCATTTCTCACTTAACACTGGTTACTAATCTTCTATACCCAAATACTATGGCACATTAGTTCATACAAAAGAATAACTTTTCCATCTCTTCTCCTCAATAAATTACATCAGGCTGGACTTTGATATTGTTAACATATAGAGTTACGTCATTCATGACCAAATCAGCTTTTCTGTCTTTCATATTAATTGTCTAAATGTCACGCTCTTGTAGGAAGCCAGAAAAGCGTATTTCTTCAGTGGCCTGATGTTTATAGCCATAGGAACTGGAGGGATCAAGGCCAATGTGGGGCCATTTGGGGCTCAACAGGTGGATGACCTTGGATCCGATGCAGTCCAGTCTTTTTTCAATTGGTAAATAAATATATCTCTAATTTAAATCCTCTTCAAGTGGTAAATAAATATATCTCTAATTTAAATCCTCTTCAAGTGGTAAATAAGGTCCTGAGTTTGAGCCCCGCTGGAGCCGTTACGATTGTGCCCTTAGGCAAGGCATTTAAATTCCACATTGCCTCTTCTCTCCTTCATGGCGATGGATTCCATCAGGAATGAGGTCTTGAGAGTGATTAATATAAGTTGAAAGAACTTGTTTCGCAATCGAGCTAAAATAAATTTGTATAAACTAAGTGGTAAATAAATATATCTCTAATTTAAATCTTAAAGCATATTTTTAGAATGCAATGCACAAAGTTATATAAAAAGGAACAGATGCTTGCAAATGAACAAACAAATTATTGTCCAATTTAATAAAAATGTTGTAAGATTTTGAAGCCCGAATAAAGGTCTGGAAACAAGATTGAATACATGTAGTGATGTACTTTCTGGTTTTAATATTATTTTCAGCTGAAACTATATAATAATATCTTAAAAACATATAAATGATATAGATCTTAAATTTCTTATACACGATTACACATACACATAAATATTTTAAATGTTTGTCAATATTTCCTTGAGTTTGCTCCTAACATTTCCTAGAATTAAGTTTAAACTATTTATTTTACAACGATTGCGAAGCAAGTTTTAACAACTTATATTAATCACTCTCGTTGGCGCGAATGTGTAAATGTGGTCATTTCATGTGGGAGGAAACCGGAGAACCCGGAGAAAACCCACCTGTCCGATCTGGCGACCATCGTACCATCTCACATGCTTCCCTGTTCGAGGATCGAACCCAGGTCGCATTGGTGAGAAGCGAGCGCGCTAACCACTGCGCTAATCGGACAGCCAAATTCCTAGAATTAGATGTGGTAACAATTATCAATTTACTGACAAATTCTTGCCAAATTATGGTAATGGCAGTGTTATGTTCTGTCCGCATGTGCACTTTAGAGACAGTTGTGTTAAATTGAGAAGGTATGAAGTATTAGGCGTGTCTATCATTTGTTTGTCTAGGTTTTATTGGTTCATCAACGCTGGAGCCGTGGTTGCGTACTCTGGTGTGGCCTACATACAACAGGAGATCGGGTTTGACTTTGGTTTCCTGATTCCGCTCGTCAGCATGATCATCGCACTCATCATCTTCATGGCTGCTAAATCAAAATATAAACATACACCCATAGGAGGTAAGTACAGTGTACCGACACAGTCGTTTGTTGAATGTATTAAAGGCAGTGTACGTACACAGTTGTTGTTGTGTGTATTTCAAGCAGTGTACTTACACAATTGTTGCTGTGTGTATTTCAGGCAATGTGCTTACACAGTTGTTGTGTGTATTCAGGCAGTGTACTTACACAGTTGTTGTTGTGTGTATTTCAGGCAGTGTACTTACACAGTTGTTGTTGTGTGTATTTCAGGCAGTGTACCGACACAGTCGTTTGTTGAATGTATTTCAGGCAGTGTACTTACACAGTTGTTGTTGTGTGTATTTCAGGCAGTGTACCGACACAGTCGTTTGTTGAATGTATTTCAGGCAGTGTGCTTACACAGTCGTTTGTTGAATGTATTTCAGGCAGTGTACCGACACAGTCATTTGTTGAATGTATTTCAGGCAGTGTACCGACACAGTGTTGTTGTGTGTATTTCAGGCAGTGTGCTTACACAGTTGTTGTTGTGTGTATTTCAGGCAGTGTACTGACACAGTTGTTGTTGAATGTATTTCAGGCAGTGTGCTTACACAGTCGTTTGTTGAATGTATTTCAGGCAGTGTACTGACACAGTCATTTGTTGAATGTATTTCAGGCAGTGTACCGACACAGTCATTTGTTGACTGTATTTCAGGCAGTTTACTTACACAGTTGTTGTTGTGTGTATTTCAGGCAGTGTGCTTACACAGTTGTTGCTGTGTGTATTTCAGGCAGTGTACTTACACAGTTGTTGGTGTGTGTATTTCAGGCAGTGTACTTACACAGTTGTTGTTGTGTGTATTTCAGGCAGTGTACCGACACAGTCGTTTGTTGAATGTATTTCAGGCAGTGTACTTACACAGTTGTTGTTGTGTGTATTTCAGGCAGTGTACCGACACAGTCGTTTGTTGTGTGTATTTCAGGCAGTGTGCTTACACAGTCGTTTGTTGAATGTATTTCAGGCAGTGTACCGACACAGTTTTGTTGAATGTATTTCAGGCAGTGTACTGACACAGTCATTTGTTGTGTGTATTTCAGGCAGTGTACTTACACAGTTGTTGTTGTGTGTATTTCAGGCAGTGTGCTTACACAGTTGTTGTTGTGTGTATTTCAGGCAGTGTACTTACACAGTTGTTGTTGTGTGTATTTCAGGCAGTGTACTTACAGTCGTTGTTGTGTGTATTTCAGGCAGTGTGCTTACACAGTGTTTGTTGTGTGTATTTCAGGCAGTGTACTTACACAGTTTTGTTGTGTGTATTTCAGGCAGTGTGCTTACACAGTTGTTGTTGTGTGTATTTCAGGCAGTGTGCTTACACAGTTGTTGTTATGTGTATTTCAGGCAGTGTACTTACACAGTTGTTGTTGTGTGTATTTCAGGCAGTGTACTTACACAGTTGTTGTTGTGTGTATTTCAGGCAGTGTACTTACACAGTTGTTGTTGTGTGTATTTCAGGCAGTGTACTTACACAGTTGTTGCTGTGTGTATTTCAGGCAGTGTGCTTACACAGTTGTTGTTGTGTGTATTTCAGGCAGTGTGCTTACACAGTTGTTGTTGTGTGTATTTCAGGCAGTGTGCTTACACAGTTGTTGTGTGTATTTCAGGCAGTGTGCTTACACAGTTGTTGTGTGTATTTCAGGCAGTGTGCTTACACAGTTGTTGTGTGTATTTCAGGCAGTGTACTTACACAGTTGTTGTTGTGTGTATTTCAGGCAGTGTACTTACACAGTTGTTGTGTGTATTTCAGGCAGTGTACTGACACAGTTGTTGTTGTGTGTATTTCAGGCAGTGTACTTACACAGTTGTTGTTGTGTGTATTTCAGGCAGTGTGCTTACACAGTTGTTGTGTGTATTTCAGGCAGTGTGCTTACACAGTTGTTGTGTGTATTTCAGGCAGTGTACTTACACAGTTGTTGTTGTGTGTATTTCAGGCAGTGTACTGACACAGTTGTTGTTGTGTATTTCAGGCAGTGTACCGACACAGTTGTTGTTGTGTGTATTTCAGGCAGTGTGCTTACACAGTTGTTGTTGTGTGTATTTCAGGCAGTGTGCTTACACAGTTGTTGTTGTGTGTATTTCAGGCAGTGTGCTTACACAGTTGTTGTGTGTATTTCAGGCAGTGTACTGACACAGTTGTTTGTTGTGTGTATTTCAGGCAGTGTACCGACACAGTTTTGTTGTGTGTATTTCAGGCAGTGTACTTACACAGTTGTTTTGTGTGTATTTCAGGCAGTGTGCTTACACAGTTGTTGCTGTGTGTATTTCAGGCAGTGTATGTACACAGTTGTTGTGTGTGTATTTCAGGCAGTGTACTTACACAGTTGTTGTTGTGTGTATTTCAGGCAGTGTGCTTACACAGTTGTTGTTGTGTGTGTATTTCAGGCAGTGTACTTACAGTTGTTGTTGTGTGTATTTCAGGCAGTGTACTTACACAGTTGTTGTTGTGTGTATTTCAGGCAGTGTGCTTACACAGTTGTTGTTGTTGTGTGTATTTCAGGCAGTGTACTTACACAGTTGTTGTTGTGTGTATTTCAGGCAGTGTACTGACACAGTCGTTTGTTGTGTGTATTTCAGGCAGTGTGCTTACACAGTCGTTTGTTGTGTGTATTTCAGGCAGTGTACTGACACAGTTGTTTGTTGTGTGTATTTCAGGCAGTGTACTTACACAGTGTTTGTTGTGTGTATTTCAGGCAGTGTACTTACACAGTTGTTGTTTTGTATTTCAGGCAGTGTGCTTACACAGTTGTTTTGTTGTATGTATTTCAGGCAGTGTACTGACACAGTTGTTTGTTGTGTGTATTTCAGGCAGTGTACTTACACAGTTGTTGTTTGTGTATTTCAGGCAGTGTGCTTACACAGTTGTTGTTGTTGTATTTCAGGCATGTACTGACACAGTTGTTGTTGTGTGTATTTCAGGCAGTGTACTTACACAGTTGTTGTTGTGTGTATTTCAGGCAGTGTGCTTACACAGTGTTTGTTGTGTGTATTTCAGGCAGTGTACTTACACAGTTGTTGTTGTGTGTATTTCAGGCAGTGTACTTACACAGTTGTTGTGTGTATTTCAGGCAGTGTGCTTACACAGTTGTTGTGTGTATTTCAGGCAGTGTGCTTACACAGTTGTTGTTGTGTATATTTCAGGCAGTGTGCTTACACAGTTGTTGTTGTGTGTATTTCAGGCAGTGTGCTTACACAGTTGTTGTGTGTATTTCAGGCAGTGTACTTACACAGTTGTTGTTGTGTGTATTTCAGGCAGTGTACTGACACAGTTGTTGTTGTGTGTATTTCAGGCAGTGTGCTTACACAGTTGTTGTTGTGTGTATTTCAGGCAGTGTACTTACACAGTTGTTGTTGTGTGTATTTCAGGCAGTGTACTTACAGTTGTTGTTGTGTGTATTTCAGGCAGTGTGCTTACACAGTTGTTGTGTGTATTTCAGGCAGTGTGCTTACACAGTTGTTGTGTGTATTTCAGGCAGTGTACTTACACAGTTGTTGTTGTGTGTATTTCAGGCAGTGTACTGACACAGTTGTTGTTGTGTGTATTTCAGGCAGTGTGCTTACACAGTTGTTGTGTGTATTTCAGGCAGTGTGCTTACACAGTTGTTGTGTGTATTTCAGGCAGTGTACTTACACAGTTGTTGTTGTGTGTATTTCAGGCAGTGTGCTTACACAGTTGTTGTGTGTATTTCAGGCAGTGTACTTACACAGTTGTTGTGTGTATTTCAGGCAGTGTACTTACACAGTTGTTGTTGTGTGTATTTCAGGCAGTGTGCTTACACAGTTGTTGTGTGTATTTCAGACAGTTTGCTTACACAGTTGTTGTGTGTATTTCAGGCAATGTACTTACACAGTTGTTGTTGTGTGTATTTCAGGCAGTGTACTGACACATTTGTTGTTGTGTGTATTTCAGGCAGTGTGCTTACACAGTTGTTGTGTGTATTTCAGGCAGTGTGCTTACACAGTTGTTGTTGTGTGTATTTCAGGCAGTGTGCTTACACAGTTGTTGTGTGTATTTCAGGCAGTGTACTGACACAGTTGTTGTTGTGTGTATTTCAGGCAGTGTGCTTACACAGTTGTTGTGTGTATTTCAGGCAGTGTGCTTACACAGTTGTTGTGTGTATTTCAGGCAGTGTACTTACACAGTTGTTGTTGTGTGTATTTCAGGCAGTGTGCTTACACAGTTGTTGTGTGTATTTCAGGCAGTGTACTTACACAGTTGTTGTTGTGTGTATTTCAGGCAGTGTGCTTACACAGTTGTTGTGTGTATTTCAGGCAGTGTACTTACACAGTTGTTGTGTGTATTTCAGGCAGTGTACTTACACAGTTGTTGTTGTGTGTATTTCAGGCAGTGTGCTTACACAGTTGTTGTTGTGTGTATTTCAGGCAGTGTGCTTACACAGTTGTTTTGTGTGTATTTCAGGCAGTGTACTTACACAGTTGTTGTGTGTATTTCAGGCAGTGTGCTTACACAGTTGTTGTTGTGTGTATTTCAGGCAGTGTACTGACACAGTTGTTGTTGTGTGTATTTCAGGCAGTGTGCTTACACAGTTGTTGTGTGTATTTCAGGCAGTGTACTTACACAGTTGTTGTTATGTGTATTTCAGGCAGTGTACTGACACAGTTGTTGTTGTGTGTATTTCAGGCAGTGTACTTACACAGTTGTTTTTGTGTGTATTTCAGGCAGTGTACTGACACAGTTGTTGTTGTGTGTATTTCAGGCAGTGTGCTTACACAGTTGTTGTGTGTATTTCAGGCAGTGTGCTTACACAGTTGTTGTTGTGTGTATTTCAGGCAGTGTGCTTACACAGTTGTTGTGTGTATTTCAGGCAGTGTACTGACACAGTTGTTGTTGTGTGTATTTCAGGCAGTGTGCTTACACAGTTGTTGTGTGTATTTCAGGCAGTGTGCTTACACAGTTGTTGTGTGTATTTCAGGCAGTGTACTTACACAGTTGTTGTTGTGTGTATTTCAGGCAGTGTGCTTACACAGTTGTTGTGTGTATTTCAGGCAGTGTACTTACACAGTGTTTGTTGTGTGTATTTCAGGCAGTGTACTTACACAGTTTTGTTGTGTGTATTTCAGGCAGTGTACTTACACAGTTGTTGTTGTGTGTATTTCAGGCAGTGTGCTTACACAGTTGTTGTGTGTGTATTTCAGGCAGTGTACTTACACAGTTGTTGTGTGTGTATTTCAGGCAGTGTACTTACACAGTTGTTGTTGTGTGTATTTCAGGCAGTGTGCTTACACAGTTGTTGTTGTGTGTATTTCAGGCAGTGTACTTACAGTTGTTGTTGTGTGTATTTCAGGCAGTGTACTTACACAGTTGTTGTTGTGTGTATTTCAGGCAGTGTGCTTACACAGTTGTTGTTGTGTGTATTTCAGGCAGTGTGCTTACACAGTGTTGTTGTGTGTATTTCAGGCAGTGTACCGACACAGTTGTTGTTGTGTGTATTTCAGGCAGTGTACTTACACAGTGTTTGTTGTGTGTATTTCAGGCAGTGTACTTACACAGTTGTTGTTGTGTATTTCAGGCAGTGTGCTTACACAGTTGTTGTGTGTATTTCAGGCAGTGTACTTACACAGTTGTTGTGTGTATTTCAGGCAGTGTGCTTACACAGTTGTTGTTTGTGTATTTCAGGCAGTGTGCTTACACAGTTGTTGTTGTGTGTTTCAGGCAGTGTCTTACACAGTTTGTTGTGTGTATTTCAGGCAGTGTACTACACAGTTGTTGTGTGTATTTCAGGCAGTGTGCTTACACAGTTGTTGTTGTGTATTTCAGGCAGTGTACTACACAGTGTGTTGTGTGTATTTCAGGCAGTGTGCTTACACAGTTGTTGTGTGTATTTCAGGCAGTGTGCTTACACAGTTGTTGTGTGTATTTCAGGCAGTGTGCTTACACAGTTGTTGTTGTGTGTATTTCAGGCAGTGTGCTTACACAGTTGTTGTTGTGTGTATTTCAGGCAGTGTGCTTACACAGTTGTTGTGTGTATTTCAGGCAGTGTACTTACACAGTTGTTGTTGTGTGTATTTCAGGCAGTGTACTTACACAGTTGTTGTTTGTGTATTTCAGGCAGTGTGCTTACACAGTTGTTGTTGTGTGTATTTCAGGCAGTGTACTTACACAGTTGTTGTTGTGTGTATTTCAGGCAGTGTGCTTACAGTTGTTGTTGTGTGTATTTCAGGCAGTGTGCTTACACAGTTGTTGTGTGTATTTCAGGCAGTGTGCTTACACAGTTGTTGTGTGTATTTCAGGCAGTGTACTTACACAGTTGTTGTTGTGTGTATTTCAGGCAGTGTACTGACACAGTTGTTGTTGTGTGTATTTCAGGCAGTGTGCTTACACAGTTGTTGTGTGTATTTCAGGCAGTGTACTTACACAGTTGTTGTTGTGTGTATTTCAGGCAGTGTGCTTACACAGTTGTTGTGTGTATTTCAGGCAGT
>CM026390.1:85186640-85215273 GCA_014843695.1 Archivesica marissinica | reverse complement strand
CGCAATTGACAGAGTGACGATAAATAAAGACAAATATACACACACACGCTGACATGTCTGTAGTTGACGTCAACTACGGGAAATGAACATGCTTCGTGTCGTATTTTTATGCACAGTAAAACTCTACCCCCTCCTCTTATCCGGAATCCCCTCCAAACCGGACTTTTTCTCTTGACCGGAAGTTTCCCTCTGTAATATCAATGTCTAGCATAAATGACAATGCTCTAGTGGCTGCTATAGTACAAGAACACGTGTTCAAACTACAAGTAAGCTACTTCATAGCTATCGTATAATCTAATATAGCGACACGCGATATGGTACAGTGATGTTGAACAGGGTTTTGGGTTTGTGGATATGGTGCTGGCGCTCTGGATATGGGGCGGGCGCTGTGGATATCGGGCTGGAACTGTGGATATGGCGCTGGCACTGTGAATATGGTGCTGTCACTGTGGATATGGGGCTGGCACTGTGGATATCGGGCTGGAACTGTGGATATGGTGCTGGAACTGTGTATATGGGGCTGGAACTGTGGATATGGTGCTGGAACTGTGTATATGGTTCTGGCACTGTGGATATCGGGCTGGAACTGTGTATATGGTGCTGGAACTGTGTATATGGTGCTTGCACATTGGATATTGGGCTGGAACTGTGTATATGGTGCTGGAACTGTGTATATGGTGCTGGAACTGTGTATATGGTGCTGTCACTGAGGATATGGGGATGGCACTGTGTATATCGGGCTGGAACTGTGGATATCGGGCTGGCACTGTGGATATCGGGCTGGAACTGTGGATATGGTGCTGCCGCTGTGGATATCGGGCTGGAACTGTGCATATCGGGCTGGAACTGTGGATATCGGGCTGGCTGTGTGGGTATGGGGCTGGAACTGTGTATATCGGGCTGGAACTGTGGATATGGTGCTGGCGCTGTGGATATCTGGCTGTAACTGTGTATATCGGGCTGGAACTGTGGATATGGTGCTGGCGCTGTGGATATGGGGCTGGAACTGTGGATATCGGGCTGGCTGTGAGGATATGGGGCTGGAACTGTGGATATGGGGCTGGAACTGTGTATATCGGGCTGGAACTGTTGATATGGGGCTGGCGCTGTGGATATCGGGCTGGCGCTGTGGATATGGGGCTGGAACGGTGGATATGGGCTGGCCCGTGATATCGGGCTGAACTGTGGGTATGGTGCTGGCACTGTGGAAACCGGCTGGCGCTGTGGATATCGGGCTGGAACTGAGGATATGGGGGCTGGCACTGTGGATATCGGGCTGGAACTGTGGATATCGGGCTGGAACTGTGGATATCGGGCTGGAACTGTGGATATCGTGCTGAAACTGTGGATATGGGGTGGCGCTGTGGATATCTGGCTGGAACTGTGGATAACGGGCTGACGCTGGGATATCGGCTGGAACTGGGATATGGGGCGGCGTGGATATGAGGCTGGAACTGTGGATATGGGGCTGGCACTGTGGATATCCGGCTGGAACTGTGGATATGGTGCTGGCACTGTGGATATCGGGCTGGAACTGGGGATATGGTGAGGAACTGTGGATATCGGGCTGGAACTGTGGATATCGGGCTGGAACTGTGGATATCGGGCTGGAACTGTGGATATGGTGCTGGCACTGTGGATATCGGGCTGGAACTGTGGATATGGTGAGGGAACTGTGGATATCGGGCTGGAACTGTGGATATCGGGCTGTAACTGTGGATATGGGGCTGGAACTGTGGATATGGTGCTGCACTCTGGATATCGGCTGGCGCTGTGGATATGGGGCAGGCGCTGTGGATATCGGGCTGGAACTGTGGATATCGGGCTGGAACTGTGGATATCGGGCTGGAACTGTGGATATGGGGCTGGCTCTGTGGATATGGGGCTGGAACTGTGGATATGGTGCTGGCACTGTGGCTATGGGGCTGGCTGTGTGGATATGGGGCTGGAACTGTGGATATGGTGCTGGTACTGTGGATATGGGGCTGGCGCTGTGGATATCGGCCTGGAACTGTTGATATGGAGCTGGCACTGTGGACATCGGGCTGGAATTGTAGATATGGTGCTGGCACTGTGTATATGGTGCTGGTACTGTGGATATGG
Organism: Archivesica marissinica; assembly: GCA_014843695.1. Classification (NCBI taxonomy): domain Eukaryota; kingdom Metazoa; phylum Mollusca; class Bivalvia; order Venerida; family Vesicomyidae; genus Archivesica; species Archivesica marissinica. Next base: position 85,213,170 of record CM026390.1, on the reverse strand, counting down.
GGCAGGAACTGTGGATATGGGGCTGGAACTGTGTATATGGTGCTGGAACTGTGTATATGGTGCTGGCACTTTGGATATCGGGCTGGAACTGTGTATATGGTGCTGTCACTGTGGATATGGTGCTGGCGCTGTGGATATCGGGCTGGAACTGTGTATATCGGGCTGGAACTGTGGATATGGTGCTGGCGCTTGTGGATAGGGGCTGGAACTGTGGATATCGGCTGGCTGTGAGGATATGGGGCTGGAACTGTGGATATGGTGCTGGAACTGTGTATATCGGACTGGAACTGTGGATTGGGGCTGGCGCTGTGGATATGGGCTGGAACTGTGGATATGGGCTGGCACTGTGGATATCGTGCTGGAACTGTGGGTATGGTGCTGGCACTGTGGAAATCGGGCTGGCGCTGTGGATATCGGGCTGGAACTGTTGATATGGGGCTGGCGCTGTGGATGTCTGGCTGGAACTGTGGATAACGGGCTGGCGCTGTGGATATCGGGCTGGAACTGTGGATATGGGGCTGGCGCTGTGGATATGGGGCGGGAACTGTGGATATGGGGCGGCACTGTGGATATCCGCTGGAACTGTGGATATGGTGCTGGCAACTGTGGATATCGGGCTTGAACTGTGGATATGTGCTGGAACTGTGAATATCGGGCTGGAACTGTGGATATCGGGCTGGAACTGTGGATATGGTGCTGGCACTGTGGATATCGGGCGGAACTGTGGATATGGAGCTGTAACTGTGCATATGGTGCTGGCACTGTGGATATCGGGCTGGCGCTGTGGATATGGTGCTGGCGCTGTGGATATCGGGCTGGAACTGTGGATATCGGGCTGGCGCTGTGGATATCGGGCTGGATCTGTGGATATCGGGCTGGCACAGTGGATATCGGGCTGGAACTGTGGATATAGGGCTGGAACTGTGGATATGGTCTGGCACTGTGGCTATGGGGCTGGCGGTGTGGATATAGGGCTGGAACTGTGGATATCGGGCTGGCTCTGTGGATATCGGGCTGGCTCTGTGGATATCGGGCTGGAACTGTGGATATGTGGCTGGAACTGTGGATATGGTGCTAGAACTGTGGATATCCGGCTGGAACTGTGGATATGGTGCTGGCTCTGTGAATATCGGGCTGGAACTGTGTATATGGTGCTGGCGCTGTGGATATGGGGCTGGAACTATGGATATCCGGCTGGAACTGTGGATATGGGGCTGGCTCTGTGGATATGGGGCTGGAACTGTGGATATGGTGCTGGCACTGTGGCTATGGGGCTGGCTGTGTGGATATGGGGCTGGAACTGTGGATATGGTGCTGGTACTGTGGATATGGGGCTGGCGCTGTGGATATCGGCCTGGAACTGTTGATATGGAGCTGGCACTGTGGACATCGGGCTCGAACTGTGGATATGGTGCTGGCACTGTGTATATGGTGCTGGTACTGTGGATATGGGGCTGGAACTGTGGATATTGGGCTGGCACTGTGTATATGGTGCTGGCACTGTGGATATCGGGCTGGAACTGTGTATATGGTGCTGGAACTGTGTATATGGTGCTGGCACTTTGGATATCGGGCTGGAACTGTGTATATGGTGCTGGAACGGTGTATATGGTGCTGGAACTGTGTATATGGTGCTGTCACTGTGGATATGGTGCTGGCGCTGTGGATATCGGGCTGGAACTGTGTATATCGGGCTGGAACTGTGGATATGGTGCTGGCGCTGTGGATATGGGGCTGGAACTGTGGATATCGGGCTGGCTGTGAGGATATGGGGCTGGAACTGTGGATATGGTGCTGGAACAGTGTATATCGGACTGGAAATGTGGATATGGGGCTGGCGCTGTGGATATGGGGCTGGAACTGTGTATATCGGGCTGGCACTGTGGATATCGTGCTGGAACTGTGGGTATGGTGCTGGCACTGTGGAAACGGGCTGGCGCTGTGGATATAGGGCTGGACCTGAGGATAGGGGCTGGCGCTGTGGATTTCTGGCTGGAACTGTGGATATCGGGGCTGGACTGTGGATATGGTGCTGGCACGGTGGATATCGGGGCTTGCTGTGGATATGGTGCGGGCCTGTGAATATCGGGCTGGAACTGTGGATATCCGGCTGGAACTGTGGATATGGTGCTGGCACTGTGGATATCGGGCTGGAACTGTGATAGGGGCTGTAACTGTGGATATGGTGCTGGCACTGTGGATATAGGCTGGCGCTGTGTATATGGGGCTGGCGCTGTGGATTATCGGGCTGGAACTGTGGATTCGGGCTGGAGCTGTGGATATGGGTGCTGGAACTGTGGATATCGGGCTGGAACTGTGGATATCGGGCTGGCGCTGTGGATATCGGCTGGAACTGTGGATATCGGGCTGGCACAGTGGATATCGGGCTGGAACTGTGGATATAGGGCTGGAACTGGGGATATGGTGCTGGCACTGTGGCTAGGGGCTGGCGGTGTGGATTATAGGGCTGGAACGTGGATATCGGGCTGGCTCTGTGGATATCGGGCTGGATCTGTGGATATCTGGCGGGAACTGTGGATATGTGGCTGGAACTGTGGATATCGGGCTCGAACTGTGGATATTGGGCTGGAACTTGTGATAGGTGCCTGGACTGTGGATATCGGGCTGCAACTGTGGATATGGTGCTGGCTCTGGGAATATCGGGCTGGAACTGTGTATATGGTGTGGCGCGTGGATATGGGGCTGGACTATGGAGATCGGCTGGAACTGTGGATATGGGGCTGGCTGTGTGGATATGGGGCTGGAAACTGTGGATATGGTGCTGGCACTGTGGCTATGGGCTGGCGGTGTGGATTGGTGCTGGAACTGTGCTAGGGGCTGGCACTGTGGATATCCGGCTGGAACTGTGGATATGGTGCTGGCACTGTGGATATCGGGCTTGACGTGGATAGGTGCTGGAAACTGTGAATATCGGGCTGGAACTGTTTGATATCGGGCTGGAACTGTGGATATGGTGCTGGCACTGGGGGGGTGGATATCGGCTGGAACTGTGGATATGGAGCTGTAACTGTGGATATGTGCTGGCACTGTGGATATCGGGCTGGCGGCTGTGGAAATATGGTGCGGGCGCTGTGGATATCGGGTGGAACTGTGGATATCGGGCTGGCGCTGTGGATAGCGGGCTGGATCTGTGGATATCGGGCTGGCACAGTGGATATCGGTCTGGAACTGTGGAAATAGGGCTGGAACTGGGATATCGGGCGGGAACGATGGCTATCGGGCTGGAACGGTTGGATTCGGGCTGGACTGTGGATATCGTCTGGCGCTCTGAGGATATTGGCTGGCGCTGTGGATATCGGCTGGCGCTGTGGATATCGGGCTGCGCGTGTTGATATCTGGTGGAACTGTGGGATATCGGCTGGCGCTGTGGTATCGGGCTGGTGCTGTGGATATTGGGCTGGAACTGTGGATATCGGGCTGTCGCTGTGGATAATGGGGCTGGTGTTGTGGATATGGGGCTGGCGCTGTGGAGTCGGACTGGCGCTGTGGATATCGGGCTGGCGCTGTGGATATAGGGCTGGAACTGTGTATATGGTGCTGGAACTGGTATATGGTGCTGGCACTTTGGATATCGGGCTGGAACTGTGTATATGGTGCTGGAACTGTGTATATGGTGGCTGGAACTGTGTATATGGTGCTGTCACTGTGGATATGGTGCTGGCGCTGTGGATATCGGGCTGGAACTGTGTATATCGGGCTGGAACTGTGGATATGGTGCTGGCGCTGTGGATAGGGGCTGGAACTGTGGATATCGGGCTGGCTGTGAGGATATGGGGCTGGAACTGTGGATATGGTGCTGGAACAGTGTATATTGGACTGGAAATGTGGATATGGGGCTGGCGCTGTGGATATGGGGCTGGAACTGTGTATATGGGGCTGGCACTGTGGATATCGTGCTGGAACAGTGGGTATGGTGCTGGCACGTGGAAATCGGGCTAGCGCTGTGGATATCGGGCTGGAACTGAGGATATGGGGATGGCCTGTGGATGTCTTGCTGGAACTGTGGATATCGGGCTGGAACTGTGGATATGGTGCTGGTACTGTGGATTCGGGCTGGCGCTGTGGATATGGGGCTGGCGCTGGGATATCGGCTGGAACTGTGGATATCGGGCTGGAACTGTGGATATGGTGCTGGCACTGTGGATATCGGGATGGAACTGTGGATATCGGGCTGGGAACTGTGGATATCGGGCTGGCGCTGTTGATATCGGGCTGGACTGTGATATCGGGGGCTGGCACGTGGATATTGGGCTGGAACTGTGGATATAGGGCTGGCTGTGGATATGGTGCTGGCAATCTGGCTATGGGGCTGGCGGTGTGGATATGTGGCTGGAACTGTGGATATGGTGCTGGAACTGTTGATAGGATCTGGAACTGTGGATATAGGGCTGGAACCTGTGAGTATGGTGCTGGCACTGTGGCTATGGGGCTGGCGGTGTGGATATGGGGCTGGAACTGTGGATATGGTGCTGGAACTGTTGATATGGAGCTGGCACTGTGGACATCGGGCTGCAACTGTGGATATGGTGCTGGCACTGTGTATATGGTGCTGCTACTGTGGATATGGGGCTGGAACTGTGGATATGGGGCTGGCACTGTGGATATCGGGCTGGAACTGTGGATATGGTGCTGGAACTGTGGATATCGGGCTGCAACTGTGGATATCGGGCTGGCTCTGTGGATATCGGGCTGGCTCTGTGGATATCGGGCTGGAACTGTGTATATTGTGCTGGCGCTGTGGATATGGGGCTGGAACTATGGATATCCGGCTGGAACTGTGGATATGGGGCTGGCTCTGTGGATAGGGGCTGGAACTGGGATATGGGGCTGGCTCTGTGGATACATGCTGGAAATGTGGATATGGGGCTGGCCTGTGGATATCGGGCTGGAAATGTGGATACGGACTGGAACTGTGGATATCGGCCTGGAACTATGGCTATCGGGCTGGAACTGTGGATATCGGGCTGGCGCTGAGGATATTTGGCTGGCGCTGTGGATATGGGGCTGGCCCTGTGGATATGGGGCTGGCGATGTGGATATCGGGCTGGCGCTGTGGATATCGGGCTGGCGCTGTGGATATCGGGCTGGAACTCTGGATATCGGCTGGCGCTGTGGATATCGGCTGGTGCCTGTGGATTTGGGCTGGAAACTGTGATATCGGGCTGGCGCTGTGGATATGGGGCTGGTGTTGTGGATATGGGGTGGCGCTGTGGATATCGGGCTGGCGCTGTGGATATCGGGCTGGCGCTGTGGATATCGGGCTGGAACTGTGGATATCGGGCTGGAACTGTGGATATCAGGCTGACGCTGTGGATATCGGCTGGCGCTGTGGATATCGGGCTGAACTGTGGATATTGGGCTGGCGCTGTGGATATAGGGCTGGCGATGTGGTATGGGGCTGGCGATGTGGATATCGGCTGGCGGTGTGGTTATCGGGCTTGCGCTGTGGATATGGGGCTGGCGCTGTGTATATAGGGCTGTAACTGTGTATATTGGGCTGGAACTGTGGATATTGGGCTGGCGATGTAGATATCGGGCTGGCGGTGTGGATATGGGGCTGGCGCTGTGGATATGGGGCTGGCGCTGTTGATATGGGGCTGGAACTGTGTATATCGGGCTGGAACTGTGGATATCGGGCTGGCGCTATGGATATTGGGCTGGCGCTGTGGATATCGGGCTGGCCCTGTGGATATGGGGCTGGCGCTGTAGATATCGGGCTGGAACTGTGGATATCGGGCTTGCGCTGTGGCTATGGGGCTGGTGGTCTGGATATGTGTTCTCGGTCAAGACGAATATGTCACACGGACATTTGAATAGGCGATAAAAGGTGGCATGAAATAAAGATAAATTCGTCGGGTTATTTGAAAGTCCTGCCATATCAGCCCCTGTTGAATGCCCCCAGTGCAGAGCCAATAGGTTTGTAAAAGTAACAGAACATCATTTTGCAACATTAAAGCTCTGGTAATGTCCTCGCAGTGTGGGCTATCAAGGAAGGTTAAATTCCCGGAAGGGTTGTGGGGATTTATAATCAATTTCACTAGACTAACGTATCCACACTGACATAATGACTCGCTGGATACGGTACACTATGATGCAATAATTTCCAAGTGCAAATTATACATATCATGTCCGGGCAATGTGTAGATTACAAACATCACAGTGTCAGAGGTTATAAACCTTTCCTCAGTTCTCAAAGTTTTATAACCTCCAGGCCAGTTTTCTTCAATTCTATAAAACTGGTCTTCTAGTAATTACTTTATTTATCTTGTGTTCATACTGGATATTGTAGTCTATAATATTGTAGTTTATAATATTGTAGTTTAGTCTATAATATTGTAGTTTAGTCTATAATATTGTAGTCTATAATATTGTAGTCTATAATATTGTAGTTTATAATATTGTAGTTTAGTCTATAATATTGTAGTTTAGTCTATAATATTGTAGTCTATAATATTGTAGTTTATAATATTGTAGTTTAGTCTATAATATTGTGGTGTATGATACTGTAGTTTATAATATTGTAGTCTATAATATTGTAGTTTATAATATTGTAGTTTATTATATTGTAGTTTATAATACTGTAGTTTATAATATTGTAGTTTATAATACTGTAGTCTATGATTGTGTTTATATTGTAGTCTATGATACTGTAGTTTATAATACTGTAGTCTATGATACTGTAGTTTATAATACTGTAGTCTATGATATTGTAGTTTATAATACTGTAGTCTATGATACTGTAGTTTATAATACTGTGGTGTATGATATTGTAGTTTATAATACTGTAGTCTATGATATTGTAGTTTATAATACTGTAGTGTATGATATTGTAGTTTATAATACTGTAGTCTATGATACTGTAGTTTATAATACTGTAGTCTATGATACTGTAGTTTATAATACTGTAGTCTATGATACTGTAGTTTATAATACTGTAGTCTATGATACTGTAGTTTATAATACTGTAGTCTATGATACTGTAGTTTATAATACTGTAGTCTATGATACTGTAGTTTATAATACTGTAGTCTATGATACTGTAGTTTATAATAGTGTAGTCTATAATGTTGTAGTCTATAATATTGTTATTGTAGTTTATAATACTGTGGTGTATGATACTGTAGTTTATAATAGTGTAGTCGTGTGCATGTTGGTATATCAGATACGTCTAAGTCAATAATTTACACTCCTATGCGTTTTTTAAAGTTTATTTATCGTCGCTACCGGTTGCCCGTATGAGCTATGTGCAGTTTACCTAACAATACATCATGGACAGGCTCCAACGGTTAACCAGTACTTCGTGCATCAACCGCCGTAAGAATCTGCCAACATGTTCGTATAAATAGACACGGTATGAGTGGGGCTCGAACTCGTGACCATCAGTGATGATATGTTGCAGTAGTACACACGTCAACGACCTTCTCCAGCACTGGACCAAGGATGCGGACTCTCTCCTATGTGTTATTATCTAGTGTTTCTTTTAGTGTTATACGCTATGTGCAGAAGTAGCACACTGAAACGAGACATGTTTGACCCTGGTTTGTATTTGTCGCGTTCGGTGATACACTTAGGATGGCAAACAAACACAATCAATCTTGAAAAAAACTCTTAAGAATGACTAGATATTGAGATATTGATATTTTAGCAGAACTGTGCAAAATATTGATATAAACTGTTCATTACTTATGGAGGCTATTGTTCTAGAGATTTATTAATTAACATAATTCGCATGAATTCACAAGTTTTAGGTATACGTCTATTATGAAATATATAGTTCAATAAAGCATGCTAAATTTGATTTGCTACAAATAAAAATCCCTTGAATTATAGTGATATAAATATTAAAGCGACAGTACATCAGTAAAAACGCAAATGTCTGCAGAATGTAATTTCCTATTATATAGTATAATTGTTTTACCTCAATACATGATACATTTTCAGCAAATAAACAAACGTCGTATAGGCGGTTTATGACATAACAAAGTAATGTAAATAGGGTCGACATTCATGCGTAATACAATGAGTGTATCCTGAATAAGTTATTGTACAAATTTACCATTATATCTCACATTTGTGCCTATTGTAAATTTATTTGTAGACTAATCTTAGTTAAATTATCTCTAAACGACAATATTAAGAGGTTATTATTGACTCCAATGACAAACAAACGTCAATTCAGGAGCGTGAGTGACCATTATATGAAACCCTACGTTCACTTTTGGAAGTTGATAGACCACAAAAACACTGTTTATTGATTCAATGTTAGTGTTCGAATGTATTTGGAAGAATTTGTAGTAGCAATGCATTTAAAAAAATATTTTTAATTTCTTATTGTGATTTGATATAATGTCGCTTTAAAAGTCACGGTACACTATAGATACGATTTGCTACAGAAAGTATAATATTAAGAAGCAAACATATCTATTTTGCTTCGTATTAACGTATATGGACTTTATGCAGAATATAATACAAGTAGTGAATGTTAACATTTCTGTTATTACGCCCATCGGCACAGGATGTATGACATATGTCACCATGATAAAACTGTGTATAATTTGAATTCCATCCTACGACTAGTATATCGACTGGAAAATAATAATAAACAATAGAAATGTATCAGTTCAGTGGTAGGCATATATCTAATATATCGTGTTTCCTGGAAATGATTCCTGTAGTTAATTTTCTGGAATTTACTTCTATCTCCATCAGTATTCTATGTCTATATTAATCAGAACTATATTGACAGATTACAAGAGAGTATTTTAGTGTCTATGTTTACTTTTGCAATGTGTAATCGTTGATTAACCTTGACTCTGTTGCAGGTAAGCAGCTCTTTGACTACGCATAGATCATTTGGAAGAACACCAAAGTAGTCCGTAGCCAATTATGATTCGCTTGGGAACACACCGAAATTTCTCCGCGCCAGTGGATTTGCCGCAAACAGACTGGCAAATAGAACTCGCTCTGTTTGAACGCAACCAGATTTATGCAGTATTATCGGATAATACAGACTTGAGCCATCGCAATGACAAGATGACTGAACTGTCGCAAGAAAATTCAAGTTTGGAATTTAATAAGTGGACTAACGCGAGTATTTATGATAATGTTGTTAATCAGACAAGTAACTTTACTGAAATCATGTTCACGGGCACTCCATTGACAGCCCATGATTATGTTTTGGTGTTTTTATACAGTGTGACAACATTATTAGCAATAGTTGGAAATTCGTTAGCAATAGTGATATTTACCAACGGGAAGAGGTCAAAGACGGATTTAAGACCTTTCTTAATTAATTTAGCGGTAGCAGATTTAATTATGGCAATATTCTGTATACCATTCACCTCTACATATCAGCTTCTCAATAATTGGATATTTTCAAGACCTATGTGTCCCATTGTAATGTTCCTGCAAACAGTGTCTGTAACCGGAAGTGTCACAACAAACATGGCGGTAGGGATTGACAGATTGTGTGCAATTGCGTTTCCATTAAGTGCAACGAGAAATAGATCTTTACGTTATCGTATTATCATTTTAATTATTTGGATTATATCTGTAGCATTTGCTGGGGTGCAGCTCTACGTTGGGGACACCCAGTACTACCCAGAAACCGGATATACCGAATGCAAAGAGAACTGGGGAAGTGATGAACTTGCAATGTTTTATACAATTCTGGTGTTAATTTTGACATACTTAGTACCTGTGGTTATACTAACAGTTACTTACAGCATAGTCGGTTATATTCTCTGGAAACGTAACCTACCAGGAAATGCTGATGCCAGCCGAGACAAAGTGCAGCTGCATTCAAAAGTCAAGGTAAACATGCGCATTGTGTTAATTAGCTTTATCCTCATAATAATTTATGCAAATTTTAACTCCATTGCTAAATAAGGTCTGTCAATATTAGACTATGGCTTCTGTTTCTACATGTTCATGAAACATGTGTCCAAATGATATTTAATGCATTGATTAAACGCAGAAAATACAACGTTAGTTTATACAAATTTCGTTCAGCTCGATTGCGAAACAAGTTCATAAGACAGTAATTCATCGTTTTTGAGATCTGATTCATGTAGGCAATGTGGATTTACTACCTAAGGACATCAACACATTGACTCTAGCAGGATCCCACCTCACAAGTACACGGTTACGAGACGGATATCGCATCCATGACATCAGGGATATACTATATAACTATTTCATCTGGGTAAGTGTGACAGTGGATATTGTCAATCCGAGGAAAATAACGTCGACCGAGGCGAAGTCGAGATGAACTATTTATTTTGTTATGCCGAACAATCGGCTGTTCTGGCTTTATATTGTTTGGCAATCCTGACATTTTCTCGTTACAAAGTTACAGTTTATATCACACAACGTTGCAGTGTATAAATACCGCTACGGGTGTACGAACTGTGTTGACTGATAACATAATTATCTATAGTCTATTTAGATTTTTCTGTTTTACCGAACAATTTTTCCACAAACATTATTCGAGATTACATGTAAACAAGATGGCAGCATAATAAATAGAATCACATTGAAATTAAACGGTAAAGTCCGAGTAGCTTGATTTTGTTCCGAATGAAGCTATTCAGTGGTGAGACATTGCCATGATACATTGAAACATGTCGACCGCTCGGGTACGGCACATTTTGCAATGGGTAGTCACGTGATGTACAACGATATCCTATATTAAACACTAGTGGGTATGATAGCCACTATACAAACGGTCAATGACACAATGTCGCATACAATGAAAAGTAGTCAATGTACCTTTGCAATTATTTGAAAGATATTTCAATTAAGATGGAATAGTATAATAAATATTGGTAACTACAACTATTTATTGTGGATGAGTAGTGGAAGGCACGTATAATAACATACGTTTAGTTTAATCATATTTTATTGCATTCTTTATATTCAATGTACAATACAACTCAAATTTACAAACATGTTATGGATGAATTAAATAAGATATATGGTACAAACATTATCAGTATGTATAGATATGGAGAAGCAAAAGGGTTGGGCCACAAGTTTTGTGAAAGACTGTTGATGACATTCACTCTTTCATCATTTCACGATTTAAACTTAATGACATTGCAGTTGAACTATATAATTCATGAAGTTGAATTGTGAATTTGTACAGTTGAAATCGTGAATTCGTGCAATAGAAATGATGAACTCATCAAATAACTAATGCCACTGCCGTCCGTTTGGTAGTTTCTCCGGGAATGAAATAATTACATCATTGATGATTTTTGCATTGATAATACCTCATTTAAACGTTGAAAACGCGGACATATTGCATTAGAGTATTGGACCACACGGATCCTAATTCAATATACATGTCATGATTTCGTGTTCAATATAACTTCATAAATAGCACTGAAGAATAATGTCTTGAGGATTTCTTGACTGTCGTTATGGGAATTAGTGATTTCGAACAAGACTGACTCTATTGTAACGCTTTGCCGTTCAATACTGTTTGTCCTGTTCGGCTGTCCGATTAGCGCAGTGGTTAGCGCGCTCGCATCTCACCAATGCAACCCGGGTTCCATCCTCGGACTGGGAAGTATGTGAGATGGTACGTACGGTGGTCGCCAGATCGGACAGGTGTGTTTTCTCCGGTTACTCCGGTTTCCTTCCACCCGAATGACCACATATACGCTTTCATCCGCACCAACGAGAGTGCTTAATATAAGTTGTTAGAACTTGCTTCGCAATAATAAATAGAGTTTAAACTTTAAACTTTCAAGACCGACTCTATGGTAACGCTTTGGAGATTACTTTCAAGACTGACGTTATAGTAACGTTTTAATGATTTCCAGGCCACACTGCTGACGTTATATTAAGGTTTGCTTGAAACGCTAATGTTTCTGTAACATTTTGGAGTGTTCTTGCAAGGCTAACCATACGGTGTGTGTGTTTTACGTTTATTTATCGTCGCTACCGGTTGCCCATATGAGCGACGCCTCCTGAAGAGATTAGTCATTTTAGACACGTTTTTGATAAAATCACAATTATCATACCACAACATCTGGTTAGGGCACAACAGTAAAAACAAATGATTCTAACTAAAAGGACCTATTCACATTTCGGAATAAATCAGACTGTATCGGCCAAGGGAGGTAATAGAAAAGTACAGATGTCTCTCATTGATAAAGCATATCATTACAGAGCTGTGGGCTTCGTTAAATATTGTGGGTGTTTTACGTTTATTTATCGTCGCTACCGGTTGCCCATATGAGCGACGCCTCCTGAAGAGATTAGTCATTTTAGCTTTTTGGAGGATAGTGCAACAACCCATTCGAGAGTCTCCTCTGGTTCTTTTACGTACACGGTGTACAGCACCGACACGAGACCTCGGTTTAACGTCCCATCTGAAATACTGTTAATTTTATTAGGGTCAGACGGGGGATCGAACATGCCATCCCTGTATTACCTGTCCAGCGTGTTACCACTGGACTACAGATCCGTCTGTGACCATACGGTAACGTTTGGAAAATGTCTTGAATGGCTAGCATTACGGCACCGTTTGTTGATTGTGTGAACCTATCAGCGCTACGGTAATAAGATTGAGCTTTTGTTTACAGTAACGTTTTGGAAATGAGTTGCTAGGTTGACATCATAATAAATTATATAAACAACTTGCAAGGCGGACGCTACAGTAACGTCTTGTTGGTGGTTTGATTTGTGGTCTACTAGATCAATAGCCATGTACCACCGTCTGTAGTACATTTAAATATCAATTACGCCATGAGTATGAAACGACACGATAGATAAAAGACGCATCAACACCTTTGTTGTCTGCTATTCCCCTAATCTAAACCGATATGATCATGACATCAGCACAATTGTGACGTCCGACTCCGTGGTCGAGTGGTTACGGTTACGGACTACACATGTAATCTATCATACTGATGGTAACGGGTTCGAGCCCCGCTCAGACCGTGTCTCTTTATATGAACAAGTTCGCAGTTTTTACGGAGGTTGGTGCACCAAGTACTGGTTGACCGCTGGAGCCTGTCCATGAAAGATGTTGTTAAAGGACGACGTTTAATAAATAAAGTATTTGTTTGGCAGTATGTGTTCCACTAGCTATATGCTGACGAGGTTATGCATGCTAACCATTACATGTAGTTAGTTGAAGAGGTCGAACATCACGTCAGCTGTATCAGATGTACCGTTGCAATTATGTATGCAGACGTTATAGATATTGCTTGAATGTCATGATATTTCCCCCTGGTTTTAAAATTGATATTTGAGACATAGATAATACATCGTAAATATAATAATGCGTCTGTGGTGCATAAATATAGAACATATAGAACAATGTGTATACACACCTACGTAGCAAGCTTAGCTTAATATAGAACATATAGAACAATGTGTATACACACCTACGTAGCAAGCTGCGCTTAATATAGAACATATAGAACACTGTGTATACACACCTACGTAGGAAGCTTAGCTTAATATAGAACATATAGAACCATGTGTATACACACCTACGTAGCAAGCTGGGCTTAATATAGAACATATAGAACAATGTGTATACACACCTACGTAGCAAGCTTAGCTTAATATAGAACATATAGAACACTGTGTATACACACCTACGTAGGAAGCTTGGTTTAATATAGAACATATAGAACCATGTGTATACACACCTACGTAGCATACCTACATTATATGCTTATTATTCTAGAGGACATAGAAAAACGGATACCTACATAGGAAGCTTAGTTTAATAATATACTAGAAGACATAGAAAAAGTTCATACCTACTTTATATGCTTATTATCCTAGAGGACATAGAAAACGCCTACCTACATTATATGACTATTATACTAGAGGACATAGAAAACGCCTACCTACATTATATGACTATTATACTAGAGGACATAGAAAACGCCTACCTACATTATATGATTATTATTCTAGAGGACATAGAAAACGCACACCTACGTAGGAAGCTTAGTTTAGTACTATGCTAGAATACATAGAAAACGCATACCTACATTATATGCTTATTATTCTAGAGGACATAGAAAAACGCATACCTACGTAGGAAGCTTAGTTTAATACTATACTAGAAGACATAGTAAAAGTCCATACCTACATTATATGCTTATTATACTAGAAGACATAGAAAACGCACACCTACATTATATGATTATTATACTAGAGGACACGCACACCTACATTATATGATTATTATTATTATTCTATGTCCTCTAGTATAATAATTTATTATACTAGAGGACATATAAAACGCACACCTACATTATATGATTATTATACTAGAGGACATAGAAAACGCATACCTACATTATATGATTATTATACTAGAGGACACGCACACCTACATCATATGCTTATTATACTAGAGGACATAGAAAACGCATACCTACATTATATGATTATTATACTAGAGGACATAGAAAACGCATACCTACATTATATGATTATTATACTAGAGGACACGCACACCTACAGCATATGCTTATTATACTAGAGGACATAGAAAACGCATACCTACATTATATGATTATTATACTAGAGGACATAGAAAACGCACACCTACATTATATGATTATTATACTAGAGGACATAGTGAGACGAAAGGTGACCTCAGAAACGACGAAGCCAGTATTCAAGTCAATGTGACACACGTGCCAGTAGTACGCAATCTACTTTCAAATCAAGGTGTTCGTTATTAGAATAATACATATACTTCGTTAAATATTTGCAGCTGTCTATTAGAGCAAAACATGCAAAACATTAGTCGCTTCCTTTTCATCACTTAATTACAAGAACAATTAGCAGAATATATGACCAATTAGCGGGACACGTTCACGCCTCGAAGGTGATTATAATACATGTGTTTTACGTTTATTTATCGTCGCTACCGGTTGCCCATATGAGCTACGCCTCCTGAAGAGATTAGTCATTTTAGATGTTGGAGGGTAGTGCAATGATACAGACAGACCCATTCCAGAGTCTCCTCTGGTTCTTTTACGTGCACGGTGTAAAGCACCGACACGAGACCTCGGGTTAACATCCCATCTGAAAGACTGTTAATTTTATTAGTGTCAGACGGGGGATCGAACCTGCTATCCCTGGATTACCAGTCCAGCATGTTACCACTGGACTACAGATTCGTCTGTTTATAATACATAATCTGATAATCGCATTGTATAAATCTCATTTACGTTCACAATACGTATCTGTAGTCCTGTGGTTAACACGTCGATCCCACGTCTGACCTTAATACAATGAACAGTCTTTCAGATGGGACATTGAACCGAGGTCTCGTGTCGGTGCTTTACACCGTGCACGTAACAGAAACAGGAGGCGACTCTGGAATGGGTCGCTGTATGTATCATCCAAAATCTAAAATGGCTAATCTCTTCAGGAGGCGTCGTTCGTATGGGCAACCGGTAGTGACGATAAATAAACGTCATACACCCACACAATATGCTCTGACTCTGATAAAAAAAAACACACCGAAGGATATTATATACATAATGCATGCATGAGTGGGCAATATGAAATATACCACCCCGAGAACATGACTATTGACCGATGAGTGAGCCGAGGTTAATATTCATGTTTCGAGGGATGATATTGCGAAACTGTCTCATTCAGTTATACTATTGGTTTACTAAGTTATGGCAACAATATTGAAAAACATATATCTGTCTGTCTCGTAAAGACTACGGTAGTTTGCATAAGTCTATATAGTTTACACGTCGATAGCCACTCCATGAGGAACTTGCATAACCTTGTTTGTAAATAGTTTAATAGTGTAGTGTTAGGTGGATAGATTGACGTCAGCGTAGGATATAGCCACTCCACGAGGTACATGCATAACCTTGTTTGTAAATAGTATACTAGTGTAGTGTTAGGTGGATAGATTGACGTCAACGTAAGATATAGCCACTCCACGAGGAACATGCATAACCTTGTTTGTAAATAGTTTAATAGTGTAGTGTTAGGTGGATAGATTGACGTCAGCGTAGGATATAGCCACTCCACGAGGTACATGCATAACCTTGTTTGTAAATAGTATACTAGTGTAGTGTTAGGTGGATAGATTGACGTCAACGTAAGATATAGCCACTCCACGAGGAACATGCATAACCTTGTTTGTAAATAGTATACTAGTGTAGTGTTAGGTTGATAGATTGACGTCAAAGTAGGATATAGCCACTCCATGGGCAACATGCATAACCGTGTTTGTAAATAGTATGATAGTGTAGTGTTAGGTTGATAGATTGACGTCAACGTAGGATATAGCCACGCGGTACCGTACCTGTATTCCCCAAGCATGGCCCAGTAGTTATGGCTGTCCGATTAGCACAGTGGTTAGCGAGCTCGCTTCTCACCAATGCATCCCGGGTTCGATCCTCGGACCGTGCAGTATGTGAGATGGTACGGTGGTCGCCAGATCGTCTCTCTCCTTCATAGCGATGGATTACACCAGGCATGAGGTCTCGAGAGTGATTAATATAAGTTGAAAGAACTTGTTTCGCAATCGAGCTAAAATAAATTTGTATATTTATCTTACCGACTGGTTTAATTTCTACGAGCATAAATACATAAATCTTATTTAGGGCAACACATTATTACTATTATGTCTGTAATTTAACATCTATTTATGTCTGTACTTTAATAACTATTATGTCTGTAATTTAACATCTATTTATGTCTGTACTTTAATAACTATTATGTCTGTAATTTAACATCTATTTATGTCTGTACTTTAATAACGATTATGTCTGTAATTTAACATCTATTTATGTCTGTACTTTAATAACTATTATGTCTGTAATTTAACATCTATTTATGTCTGTACTTTAATAACTATTATGTCTGTAATTTAACATCTATTTATGTCTGTACTTTAATAACTATTATGTCTGTAATTTAACATCTATTTATGTCTGTACTTTAATAACTGTTATGTCTGTAATTTAACATCTATTTATGTCTGTACTTTAATAACTATTATGTCTGTAATTTAACATCTATTTATGTCTGTACTTTAATAACTATTATGTCTGTAATTTAACAACTATCTATGTCTGTACTTTAATAACTATTTATGTCTGTAATTTAATAACTATTTATGTCTGTAATTTACTCATATTTTATGCGTTTGCAGTATACAATTTTCTATTTTGTTTAGTTTATACAAATTTATCTTAGGTCGATTGCGAAACAAGTTCTTTCAACTCATATTAATGACTCTCGAGACCTCATTCCTGATGGAATCCATCGCCACGAGGGAGAGAGAAGAGGCAAAGAGGAGTTTAAATGCCTTGCCTAAGGACACAATCGTAACGGCTACAGCGTGGCACCAACTCCGGGCCTTTCGCACCTGAAGCAAACGTGCATCCACTGTTTTATTTACATTGGTAGCAACCTTTTGCATGGAGTATCTACAGCGTAAATGTGCAGTCAGTGTAGATAATAAAGCATTTATTTGCATCACATGCACACTACTGGGTATCATTTATCCAGTTGAGAGCGTTCGATTTCTACTGTCATTGTGTTTGCAGAACTTCCTTCCAAGGGAATATTGAATTGCCAAACATCTATTTATCTTTGCCTACACGCTGTCAGGACACAGACAATGTCACATGACGCATATGGAACTCAGCTAACTCCTAAGTACTTGGCTAATGTCAAATAGGTCATTCCATACACGCATATACGCTATGTGTTTGACAGTGCTATTAACAGCTACATCTAAGTATATATAACTTCAGTGATTTCTTTTGTAAATCAATTCTAAGGTTACCATCGCGTAATTGATGAGGATGTTTCAGTTTATTTATCCTCGCCTCCGGCGAACCATGTGGGCGAGCGTTCGAAAATTATTAGTAGTTCCAACATGGTCAGTAGTTCGTGCCTTGCGCCATCGACTGTTCGTGTTGATATGTAGCGTAGTGTTCTTGTTGTGTCCGATGATAGTGCGATAAAAGATGACATCGTGAGGCGGCGTTTTCTTCCTTTCATGGTGACAAATCCCGAGGTCTTGGTAGTTTCTTTCCAAAAAGGTCCCTTTTAGGCAACCATTCTCACTGTTGGACCTCCCGCAACTGTATATAAACGGATCTGACAGTTAGACATCTTGCCGTCTCGGTCGCTCCAGGGTCAGTCCATACCTCCACCAACTCCGTGTTCAGCGACCGTGAAGCTTGTGTCCCTTGTTGCAAGTTCGATGGCCAGAAGATCCCAGTATCCTAAGTATCCTTAAATGACATGTAACTCATAGTATATAGAAACTATGACGTCATGCAGTCCTTATTCGTTTAAAACAAATAAATACTCATTATTAATAGCTAACTAAATAACTAACTATCATAATACAACCCATTCAAGCATGTGCCCCTTGTTAATACACATAGACACCATTTACTATAACTTTAATCTGCAGATTGATGACATCTGGAAAACACATTTTTTAGTTCCCCGTGATGTTCCAATAGAGAAACAAGTTTGGTTTGTGACTGTACGTCCGCATATATTAACACAGATACGGTACATATGTGCTTGTCGGTGTGACTTGATCTGTCACGAATGTACATGACATACAAACTTCGAAATCTAGAACTAATTTCGCCGATTTGTCACGAATGTACATTGGTTTAAACATATTTATTCGTCAAAATATACACACTTACATATACATAATTTACACAAATATATTTACAATGACTAGTGGATTGAATTGGAAGCTACAATAGCTTATTGAAATTCTCTCCACAATGTACGAATGTACATTGAAATTTATTCGCCAATGAATGTAGATAAACAAGATGAAAGCGCTAGCAGTTATGTAATTCCATACGTGCTCTCAGATCATTGTCTTGTAATACTGTTCTACAATATCACAACTGCAATGCTCTACAATCCCTATAGGTCTTAGACCATTATAAAAGCCATAAGAGAAATGTAAACACGTTTTGTCGCCATTTTGCCGGAAGTCGATCTCCTTTGAGACCAACAATTGTGTTAGTAGTAAATAATTTACCAGCCCTGTTAGTGAATACTTTATTGTAATCGCGCACTTAAACGTCTTTATCACATGACTATGCTTGTATTCAGGTTCATACAAGCAGCACATATTTTCCTACATGTACACACGTGTAATACAACCTGGAATGATTCTGATTGGTCGAGAGAATAATCTTTCTAATTTGTAAATTAATCTTTAAATTCTGCATATTTCTATGTGAATTGGTACATAACGTTAACGACGATTTAAAAGAAGTATTGACTTAATTATAACGATGATTAAAACGTAAATATAATGCAGTTTTGCGTAATGATGTCATAGCCATTGTGTGACATCATCACACTTTGCGATGACGCTTTGCGCCAAAATGAAAGCAGCACCGTTAGTTTGTGCAAACATATTATTAAAACGACCGCTTTATATATCGTAATGTGATCACAAGGATCTTATAAATCTTATAATCATGATGATTGCATGGGAAATTGTATAGTATGAAATCACCACTCATGTATGATTCTATATATAGGTTATTGTACGAAATTATTCTCCCGTTTGTACCAAGTTCTAGTTAATTTGACAGTAATTTCTAAAATAAATGTGGACGAACGTCACTGCCTATCGTTTAATGTTTTCTTCTGAAAAACAAATACTTAGTCAGTGATGCAGATACATTTGTAAAGTACACACTGCTCTGTCACAACTAGCACGATGATACCGCTATAACACCCTGATCTATTATTAATTCAGACAATTTCACACATACTGTTATCTTTTCAGCACATTATAACGATTTATAGGCGAATACAATTATTGATAATCCTCAGCGTATCATGTTTCTTAGCATGTGTTGTATTGTCGTGTTGTTTGTCTGTTAATGTACATATTTGTTTGTTGTAGCTATTCGCAACATCCTATATTCACGTTTGCAGATCGCAAATAAACCATCTTTTATTGATAACAAGAAAAATTACATATAAATATAAATATGTAATAGAAGAAGATTGAAAACTCACTCATAATGCACACTCGGATAGTGTATTGAGTGAATGTATTTAAATTATAAAGTGCATAGTTTTGTCAATTGTCAAATGTTGACAATAACATGAAACCCTGTCCAACATAATAGTATATACAACATCCCTGCTGGAACATCCGCGAATCATATGGGAACCAATTATTGTTGCAGAATTTCAACTACGTAAATACATGGCTATTTCTGGATTCCAGCTCAAGCCTGTATTTCTATGTGCACACCAGTGAAAGCTTGGAACTAGTTCCCTGAAAACAGTTGGACACTTTTAATACCTATAATACGAACACATAGCAGCAATTCTTATCACATACATTCGCATCCGTCCAGAAAAAATAATTGTTCACATTATTTCGTAAGGTGTAATAGCATTGTTGTTTATACTTACACACATATATTGTTTTGTTTATTTCGATATGTTGTCTCTTTAAGCTAAGTTGAAGTCGTGATAGTGCAGTGATAGGGTGTTCGCTTCAGTTGCGAAAGCCCCAGGGTTCTAGCCACGTGTGAGCCGCTACGAGTGTGCCATTATGCAATGCATTTTAAATTCCACATTGCCTCTTCTCTCTCCCTCGTGGCGCTGAATTACATCAGGAATGAGGTCTCGAGAGTGATAAATAAAAGTTGTAAGAACTTGTTTCGCAATCGAACTATCGAGCTGATATAAATTTGTATAAACTAAACTAAAAGTTCAGTTTGATTAATTACATTAGTGAGCTTAAGGTCAGTTCATGTCCTCTGATTTCTCTTTGGACTCTTTAGACTAAGTACGCTTTGCTTAAAACACATTAATAGTGAATTAGACTCGGTGCATGTGATCTAAGGCGATTAAATGGACTAGTTAGTTTAGTATGTTAAGCTTTTGATGCGCTTGCTATATTTCTTGCCAATACCATTGAGTATGTGCCACGTGCATAATCCAATATTTAGTGGAGGACACGTGGTTTAGTTTTGCTCAATGATAGGAACACTTCCGGTGATCACCAACGGAATCCAATCAAATGCTGTTAAATGATGATATAGAACAGAACAGAAGTGTATTTAGACGTATACATAATATAGTACATAGTCATACTTATATACAGATGGATCTGTAGTCCAGTGGTTAACACGTCGGACTGGCAATCCAGGGCTCGCGGGTTCGCCCCCGTTTGATCATAATAAAATTAACAGTCTAACACATTTTAAACCTATGTCTCGTGTCGGTTCTTTACACCATGCACGTAAAAGAACCAGAGGAGACTCTGGAATGAGTCTCTTTCTGTATCATTGCACTATCCCCCATAATCTACAATGACGAATATCTTCAGGAGGTGTCGCTCATATGGGCAACCGGTAGCGACGATAAATAAACGTAAAACACATTATATTCATATTATGCATACTATTTACACGTGATCAATGTAATACAAGCACGTTAAAATAATCATGTTGTTTTGAGTAGAATATTTAGAATATAATTAACAATAGATATATATCGTTTTTAAAGAGGATAAACTTTAAATTTACAAGCTGCTTATTTAATATGTAGGCATATATACATGTACATGTCTACTTGTTTCTTCTGGGATACAAGGTAAGTATGAGATGGTACGATGGTCGCCAGATCGGACAGGTGGGATTTCTCCGGGTACTCCGATTTCCTCCCACATGAATGACCACATATACGCTTTCATCCGAGCCAACGAGAGTAATTAAGTTGTCAAAACTTGCTTCGCAATCGTTGTAAAATAAATAAAGTTTAAAAATAAAATAGAAAAAAAGGTAAGTATAATGAAAGTTACTGACTGCTTATTCTACGTACAGCTATATACAACATGATCAACAACAATGTTATACTGTATATAATAACCTATTATAGAGGTTAATGCAATTATATGATATTATATATCGAAGTTCGTATGGCAACAGCTTATTGTAGTATGCTTGTTGTCTTCAATAACGAACATTTCAAGGATGTAGCACGCTATTTATTGATGTAGCAAATCACACCTGTTTGCAGCAAGACTCGTGGGAACAGTCACATTTCCCCACATTCTCCTAATTATTTCGTCCAATATATTGACTGCTACTGTAAGTGTCTACTTATTCCATTATTCACATGCCTCTGACAACAAGTGTTTACACTTTATCCAGCAGGTATCCACATACATCTCTGACAACAAGAGTTTACCCTTTGTTCCTCATACAGCCACATACATATCTGACAACAAGTGTTTACACTTTATCCAGCAGGCAGCCACATACATCTCTGACAACAAGAGTTTACCCTTTGTTCCTCATGCAGCCACATACATCTCTGACAACAAGTGTGTACCCTTTGTTCCTCATGCAGCCACATACATCTCTGACAAAAAAAGTGTCTACCCTTTGTTCCTCATGCAGCCACATACATCTCTGACAACAAGTGTTTACCCTTTGTTCCTCATGCAGCCACATACATCTCTGACAACAAGTGTTTACCCTTTGTTCCTCATGCAGCCACATACATCTCTGACAAAAAGTGTCTACCCTTTGTTCCTCATGCAGCCACATACATCTCTGACAAAAAGTGTCTACCCTTTGTTCCTCATGCATACACATACACCTCTGACAACAAGTGTTTACGGTACACAAATTAGTTAACATGGTGTGGGTTAGACTTAAATACGTTGTGATGGTTGCGGGTAGTGGTTTAAAATCGCACAAACAGATTAGGTCATATGTCGACTCTCCAGTATTGGTGGAGGAAGATCCCCTCGGAGCAGTAGTTCATGCATGGACGGGCACGTGGCTAGAACCACCGACCTTCCACAAGCCAGATGGATGGCTTCATCACAGGAAATAATAGGATTCGAACCTATTGCGGTGAGAGGCAAGCGATTTCACAGCAACTGGCTAGAACCGCAGACATTCCACAAGCCAAATGGATGGCTTCATCACAGGAAATAATAGGATTCGAACCTATTGCGATGAGAGGCAAGCGATTACGGAGGCCGCATGCATATTCCCATTGCATACCAATCTAATGGTATAACAGTTGTTACATACACACGTAGAGAGAATATAGCCGTATAAACAACGCTATCCCATGTCAAACCGTCCCAATTCGATAGTGTTAATTCCTTCAGATTAGGCATGAATTATTCTCTTTATTCCCAATTATCTACCATCACGTTTGTTTAAAGCTTATTGAATGTTTCTCCTCTACATGATACGTGTAGATAGATATCAGTACAGGGTGTAATATGGCGATATAAATATTAACTACAACTTGAAGATCGTGACCGGTGCACATCCCGCAGCAGCAGCGTAGGATACTGGGATCTTCTGGTCGTCGATCTTGCGAAGGGGGAATCTCTCCAGTATGTGGATCCATGGCTATGGCACATCAGGACAGATCTGCCGTCTCTTCTAGATAGTGTTTGAGGTGAACACTGGTATTTTCGATCTTTCTCCACCGGCGTTTAGAAGAGATGGCGGACCTGAGGGAGCGGCAACGGTCGTGGATCCACGCTCCCCCGATCTATATTTGAGTGACCGTAGACTCTCTTGCGACAATCGACGGCTAGATGTCTAACTGTCAGATCCGTATAAATGCTGCTGCGGGGTGACCAACAGTGAGGAGGGTGGCCCTACAAAGGACCCATTGGAAAGAGGAAACAGGACTTGTCACCCTGCGAAGAACGAGGATGCCTTCACAGCTTCGTCAACATAAACAACTTAGAGAGAAATCAACATAAACACCTTAGAGAATACAGTCGCCCAAATGCATTTATGCGGTGGCGACTTTAAATAAAACTACATCATCAAGAACGATATATTACACTATAAGAAAAGTGGTAAGAATATATATAAGGATTATAATCGCGAAGTAACTGACATGGACTGGTCCATGATATTTTTAGACCAATAAATTAATAACAAAATTACATTTGGATCAGTTCATTTATCAAAATGGGTAATATTTTTTCTAAAAATAGTTATATTACTTGAAAAAAGTGCAGATCCTGATGAGACGGACCGTCACGAGCCGGCTCATCTGGATCTACACTTTTTTGTAAGCCAATTTAGAGGTCTGTGGTGTTGAAAGGGTTAACTATTAAACTAAGCATGCTAAAACTATAAAGGTACAAGATAGTTTAGTAGTTTATACAAATATATTTTAGCTCGATTGCGAAACAAGTTATTTCAACTTATATTGATCACTCTCGAGACCTCATTCCTGGTGGAATCCATCGCCACGAGGGAGAGAGAAGAGGTAACGTGGAATTTAAATGCCTTGCCTAAGGGCACAATCGTAACGGCTCCAGCGGGGCTCGAACTCCGGAACTTTCGCACCTGAAGCGAACGCGCATCCACTGCGCTATCACGCCTTCCAGATATATATATATTATGCCATCGCATAAGACGGGGTCCTCCTCGGTCGTGGTTAAGGTCGTTGACTTCAAATCACTTTGCCGCTCGAGGTTTGAATCCCAGAGTGGTGTCGAATTCTTTCATTTAACGAAGCTCTCCAGTTGGCTTGCGGAAGGACAGTGGTTCTACATGGAAATACTGCTCGTAGGGGCATCCTGGGTCGTCATCGACCAATAATAGCTGGAGCGTTGCCATATGACATAAGCTGTTGTGCGACTTGAACCACAAGATACAAACAAACAAATCATATAAGATGATTGGTAAACAGATTACGCAAACCGATAGGTCGGTCGTCCAGTTCGACCCCCCCCCGTCTAGCCCTAGTAATATTAACAGGATTTCAGTTGGGACTTTAAACCGAGGTCTCGTGTCGGTGCTGTTTTCACCGTGCCAGTAAAAGATCCAGAGGAGACTCTGGAATTGGTCTCTCTCTCTGTATCAGTGCAACATCCTCCAAAATCTAAAATTACTAATTTCTTCGGGAAGCGTCGTTCTAACTGGCAACCGATAGCGACGATAAATAAACATAAAACACACCAGACACACACATATAACACGGTTACGAGGCCACGACTAGCCACACTGAAGTCGATGCTGAAATCCTAGAAATCTTGTATTTGTCAGAGGATTCGTTCGTAAACATTGTCTGATTGAATTAGTTTCTGAAGAGAATTACCCTTAAAGATGCACATCAATATGAACGAATCACATGTACCAGTGATTGCCTTATGTTCATGCATCGCACACCAGAATAACTAGTGCGGGCTGGTGTTCTTTAGCAACATATGTACCAGAGGGTATAGAATAATGTAATGTGAAAGTATAGTGTGTTGGAAGTCGAGTTTGTCGAACTTGAGGTGTCTGTATTCCTAACAGAAATAGAATGAGATTTTATCTGATTAATATAATTATACAACATTACCTGTTTCTTGAGGAAAGACAAGATACACTGTTCTGGCTTCTCTCTCTCTCTATCTCTCTCTATCTCTCTCCCCCTCTCTCCTCTCTCTATCTCTCTCTATCTATCTCTCCCCCTCTCTCTATCTCTCTCGCGCTCTCTCTCACTTTCTCGCAAATTGGTTACGCTAATGATGGTAGGTGTTTCTCTCCTAACAATAGGCGCATGCTGATCAGAAATATAGAAATATGTCATGCTGGACATCATCAAACATTCAAGCATGTGTTTATGTTTCTGCGGTTTGGACACAAATCCAACTTCATTAACTTTAAGAACATTTGTAACCAGACAGTCGTTGCAGCACTTGAGACTGTATGGGCATTCTAATTGTGGATTATTTCAAGCTGTACTCATACATATGACAGGCTCATGTTCAAGAATTGATCGAAACACATAGTAAACGAAGTAGACCTGTTCTAAGGGGTTAGTTATGTTTAATCATATTTTATTTTATGCTAATTGATGAAATACAGTGTTCTATCAGTGAGATATAATCCATGTCACTCACTGTATTTTGTCGGACTACTTTTTTATTATCTCCCTTCCCAATACACTATTCTTCACCGTGTCATTTAATTTTCACCGTTTACCTGGCTTCAATGACACTATTTACCTGTATTATTGTTTTTGTTATGAAACAAATCAAAAGTGAAATACAACTGACAATGTCTCGAATTTTGTCACTGCAAATTGTAACAATAAATCCAATAAATATTTTCATGTATTTTTCCTCGATTCAACTTTAAATTCAAGATGGCGGCAGATTTGTGTATCGACTCACGACGTATAGTCGTCAATGTATTCATCCGCGCAAAAACACGGCGGCCAGTTTTTTTTTTTTCCATTTTGTGTTTGTTTTTCACCAATTAGCATACAATAAAAAGAAAATTTGTTTGTTTTGAGTGAATATGGAATATATCTCATCTTGAAATGTGAAAATTTTCATATTTGAAATGTTCTCACTTCTCAGTGAGATATATTCCATATTCACTCAAAACAAACAAATATCCTCAGTGTATTGTATAATAATAAAGCTCAATCACAACCATACACATATTACATACATACACAATTTATAACATTAGATTCGATC
>CM026390.1:85111640-85181640 GCA_014843695.1 Archivesica marissinica | reverse complement strand
ATCCATACAGTGATATATGGGATTGTAGTCCCGCTGGATCCCATCCATACAATGATATATGGGATTATATTTCAGCAGAATATCATACTGTATTATTGATCAAGAAAGACATTGTTAGAGAATTTCTGTAATACAAAGGTTTTTTCATATAATTTGCTAATTTAAATTAAAAAGTTTAAACATTATTTATTTTACAACGATTGCAAAGCAAGTTTTAACAACTTATATTAATAACTTTCGTTGGCGCGGATGAAAGTGTAAACTTTTTAATGTGGTGTGGGGGGATACCGGAGTACCCGGAGAAAACCCATCTGTCCGATCTGGCGACCACCGTACCATCTCAAATACTGCCCCATCCGAGGATCGAACGCGGGTTGCATTGGTGAGAAGTAATCGGACAGGTATTTTTAAAAATAGGTTTGTCTTATCGGATGCTTTTAATAGTTCTAGATATTCATTTTCTGTGATGCTAAGACTTTAAATACGTTTTTCAAGTATTAATGTAGCATGCACTAACATATAAAAAGTGGTATTCATCTTCTATAGCATTCGTATTGCAGTAACTGCATTATCGTTCCTTTCCATGTATTCCATTTCGTGCAAAGCCCCCAGTTTGCATTGTTAGAGAATGAGCAGATACTCGTAATCTAGATATGTAAAACGTCATATTACTTGGCAAAACATCCAAGTTAATCCCATGCTCAATTTGAAGTTAAAATAATTTATAAATCTCAACTATTTGCGAAGGAAGTTTCGAGAGAGACATACATCGGCTGTATGCATGAGACACTTATGCTTTGTCTGAACACACTGAATAAGAAAGAATGATTATCTACGCGTTTTCCCCCCAAAACATAATCAACGTCATAGTTGCATAGCAACCTTTTAACACTTGCCACCCAATTTGTCTAGAGCCTGAACACCCATTGAATGTAGTCTTATTCTCCAAGAAAACATGCACTTGTATAACCCAACCATTTCAGGCTCAACATAGATAAGGGCTATACAGACTTGTTTAGTAAGCGCAAATAAACAACGCTTCAATGTAATTATTCCCTTGTTCATTTTTCAAAACACTACATTGGTATTGTTAAGATGCTAGCCAATTATAATTGCTTCGACAAACCACATACTGTCAATAACTGTCTGTTATTCAGTATACACACTATGCAGCTTTTTCCGAGTTATTGTTTCCATAAACTCGGTGCAGATGGTCACTGGCCTGACATGAATGAACTGTTAATCAATTTTATGATTTTATTATGTTTATTTTGTTAACAACTGAGCCCCGCTCAGGCCGTGTCTCATTTACTCAAGTACTGGTTAACCACTGGAGCCTGCCCGCACAGGAAAGATGTTGTTAGGTAAACTGCCCGCCGGCGATATAGCCCAAAATGGTGCTGATGCAGGCGTAAAACCCGAAATATAACATATAACATAAATTGTTAACAACTGGACTACGTATCGGGAGGTGTCTCCCTTGCTTCATATCACATATTCACATATACATATCAAGTAGGACGTGTGCAAGTCGTGATAGCGCAGTTGTAACTCTTTCGCGTTATGTGCGGAGTTCGCGCCCAGCTGGAGCCGTTACGATTGTGCCCATAGACAAGTCATTTAAATAACACATTTATCTCCCCCTTGTGGCGATATATTCCATCAGGAATGAGGTCTCGGGAGTGATTAATATAAGTTGTAAAAACTTGTTTCGCTATCGAGCTAAATTAAATGTGTATAAAATAAGTAAGACTTGCGTCTCTACGAAACAATGGTTATATTTGGAACAGGTGATGACGACGCGGGGATGTCACTGACATTATTATCAATCGGGGGCCATGCATGCCACGCCGGCGTATTGACTCGGTGCCATGTCGGTTGTCAGGTAAAAGAACAAGCTGTAATATTGTACATGCTATAAACATGGTCAGATAACGAATGCGCCTACCACAGTCCAATATTTTACATATTGGATCGTTTTCTGCTTAGATCCTATACATACTTGAATTAATGTGTTGCGACTTGTGGAAGTTACGATGATGATGATTGAGTTTATTTACCCTCGCCTCCGGCGAACCATATGGGCGAGCGCACTAAGAAGATTAGTAGATATCTAAGTTGTTTATGCAGACAGCTGGGAAGGCATCTTCGTTCTTCGCAGGGTGACCAGTCCTGTATCCTCTTTCGAAGGGGTCCCTTGGAGGGCCACCCTCCTCACTGTTGGTCACCCCGCAGCAGCATTTATACGGATCTGGCAGTTAGACATCTGATCGTCGGTTGTCACTCAGGGGAGCGTGGATGCCACGATCGTTGCCGCTCCCTCAGGTCCGCCGTCTCGTCTATCCGCCGGAGAAGTAGAAGGAGGAGAAAGATCGAAGATGCCAGCGAAGATATAGTGTGTATTTCAAACACTATCTAGAAGAGACGGCGGATCTGTCCTGATGCGCCATAACCGTGGGTCCACATGCTGGCGAGCTTCCCCCTTCGCAAGATCGACGACCAGAAGATCCCAGAATCCTACGCTGCTGCTGCGGGATGTGCCCCGGTCACGACGTGCACGTCGTGAGTGGATCGACCGGGTGTGGAAGTTACAAAATGTCTTGCCTGTTATATAATATAGCTCTACCACCCATGCCTGGGTAGCTACTGATGTTAAACAGTGCCTAGCAACAGCCTGTGACCTAGCTAGCACAGTTGGTACCATGCTTTCATATTTAAGATGTCATTCACCTATACTTCTATGATTGATCGCTGTTGCATGTATTGCTCACAATTGAAACGGATATGCTCCATATCGCATGTGATGCAGCATGTTGCATGCTGCTCATATACGTGTCTGTTGGTGTTACCAATGGTAGCCATGCCATGGTTTGCAGTGTGCACATATTTAGTTGTTCAATATTGAGAAAGCATTTCTGTCAGTGTCATTGAAACTCTCTCATTATTATGGCTTCAGATAAGTACTGTACTCGAAAGGGGTGGCCCTGGATCACTGATCGCCTGCTTCCAAGTCCATGTATCTATGATATATTGCCTGCATCCGGAAGGCTGTCCGATTAGCGCAGTGGTTAGCGCGCTATCTACCCACCGGGTCGATCCTCGGACTGGGAAGTATGTGAGATGGTACGGTGGTCGCCAATTCGGACATGTGGGTTTTCTCCGGGTACTCCGGTTTCCTCCCCATATGAATGACCACATTTGCGCTTTCATCCGCGCCAACGAGAGTGATTAATATAAGTTGTTAAAACTTGCTTCGCAATCGTTGTAAAATAAATAAAGTTTAAATTTTCCCTCCTCTCTACCAGATTGCAAATGTGTCTTCTGATGCACCTTTCTGTACTCGTCTGTATTCTAACTCCAGTGCGGTGATCTCTATTTGACCCGTTACCGAATGCATTTTTGAGATTTATTTTCTCATTATGTATATGTTATTGATGAGGTTGGTAGTACGCTCTCTATATGCGTCATCAGACGCTGTACATCATGACTGGAGATCGGTAAATATGTGGAGGTGTTCCTATTCACGTCTTGACATTCACACACACATTCTACTGGTATGATATCTGCATATCAATCAGTAAACAGTGCCATTTGATTTCTTACTGACTTCTTCACAGAGGCATACTCTTTGTCATACCGCCGCACCTGGTCGTCTTGGTTTCGAGTAATAAATGTGCCCGATGATGAACTGTCTGTGAATATATTTCCGTATTTTGTTTTCTTCCAGATGAGTCTTCCTTTAGGTATTTGGAATGTGTTAGACTTCAGATGGGCTATCTAGCTTGTTTGCGGACTGTTTGTGGTTCTACCCGGTGCCTTCCGTGCCTGTCATGAATAATGCTCGAATAGACATCAGGAGTATTTCTCCACCACTTCGAAACTCCCAAAATAAATTAAATAAAAACATCAGTTGATCTTTTATTCTGAGACGTCACAGCTAAAGCGATGTTAATAGTTTTATCATGTTGACAGTTTGATCTCTAGTAAATATGTGTCGATGTTCAGTAGCTTGGGGCAGGTTCAACATTTCAAATAAACAGTTATTTTGCTATCCAGGCGCGTAGAGTAGATTGACAAGCTAAATATACCACTATTATTTCATATCCAGTCACTTAGAGCAAATTGTGTAAACCTATGTTTGATGTTCAGTCCCGTGTTGCCTGCTGACCAGTTAAATAACGGATACTTCAGATCCGACCACATAGAGCAAGTTGACCAGTGAAATAAACGGATGTTTACTATTGAGTCGCTTGTAGCATATTGACAGGTCAAATAAACTGGTGTTTGATATCGAGTTGCTTGTAGCATGTTGACCAGTGAAATAAACGGGTGTTTGATATCGAGTCGCTTATAGCATTTTGACCAGTGAAATAAACGGGTGTTTGATATCGAGTCGCTTATAGCATGTTGACCAGTGAAATAAACTGGTGTTTGATATCGAGTCGCTTATAGCATGTTGACCAGTGAAATAAACTGGTGTTTGATATCGAGTCGCTTATAGCATTTTGACTGGTCAAATAAACGGGTGTTTGATATCGAGCCGTTTGTAGCATGCTGACCAGTGAAATAAACGGGTGTTTGATATCGAGCCGTTTGTAGCATGCTGACCAGTGAAATAAACGGATGTTTGATATCGAGTCGCTTATAGCATTTTGACTGGTCAAATAAACGGGTGTTTGATATCGAGCCGTTTGTAGCATGCTGACCAGTGAAATAAACGGGTGTTTGATATCGAGCCGTTTGTAGCATGCTGACCAGTGAAATAAACTGGTGTTTGATATCGAGCCGTTTGTAGCATGCTGACCAGTGAAATAAACTGGTGTTTGATATCGAGCCGTTTGTAGCATGCTGACCAGTGAAATGAACGGATGTTTGATATCGAGTCGCTTATAGCATTTTGACTGGTCAAATAAACGGGTGTTTGATATCAGGTCGTTTGTAGCCTTTTGACATATCAAATACATGTGTGATTTACACGAAGTCTCTTGGAGCAATTTGACAAGTTCAAATAAACCTGTGTTTGATATACAGTAGTTAGTCCGGTAATTAAAGTAAAGAGGTTCAAACAAATTGATGGGAAAGGTTTTTCAATGGATATGACTTCAATGATACCTCTATAGTGTGTAAAAAAAAGATCCATGAAATCCAGCTATGGAAAATACCTTAAAATTGACGAAATCCAAGATGGCCGCCATCCGGATGACGGAAATAGGAAAATGGTCATAATTATGTACCTAATCATGATACAATCAAGTGTAATATGTCTATTCATACTAGCATCTCATGAGGCATGCGATGGACACTGTGTTGGCTTCGTAGAGCCAAACAAAAACAAAATGGCGGCCATATATGACCTAAATGGTAAGTTTTAAACCTTGGTACAATATTGCTGATGAAAAAAATAACAGACACATTTTTCAAAATTTTTCAATATGTTTATCATGTTCAATACTGTATACAACTTGTTAATACTAGTACAACACGTTAAGTTTCAGAGTCAGTGTCCGAGTCATCAGGAATTGGCCCATTGATGCCCTTGCACTGTCCACAGCCAAGCGTGCACTGGAGTCCATTTTTACCTGCATGAACACGTGTTCTTTCCACAATTTCCAGTGCATTTACACCGGATCATCTTTAGGAGGGAGGCAGGCATGCAACCTGCTCCAAACTATTTGGTTTCAGTACAGTCCATAGCCTTGTCATGCGTAGGACCCATCCCCACTCAGTGACCTCCATGCTGTTCCCCAACCAGGTCTGTACTTGGTGGTAGACCCTTCTACTGTGAAATCTAGCAGCATCAGTAGTTGGTAGAAGACGTTCAGGAGGTACATAGCTTGAGATTGAAGCTACCTTCTCAGAGAACATGGATGCTCGTTCGAGATTGAGGTATGTGCCCTGCTTACAAGCATATAGCACTGCCAGTGCTATGTTTCCCGCTGCTTCAACTGCTTCCTGGCTTTTCTCGGGCGTTATGAACACTGATGATGGTCCTTGCACATCTTTATATTTCCCCATTGCAGATACTGGTCCTATTGCATAAGGTCTTGAGGTTGTATCGCAACCAGATAAGGCGTGGATGAAGAGCAATGATTCACTGAGGCCTGGATCCAGTGAACTGTGGAGGCTACCTATGTTGATGAGTTTAGAGCTGGTCTGAAGATAAATACTCCGGTGTTCAGCAGGGTTGAAATCGCTCGCCCATATGGTTCGCCGGAGGCGAGGGTAAATAAGCTCAATCATCATCATCAGGGTTGAAATGGTGCTGTAGAATTATCAGCAAGTCAGTGTCATCACCAACAACTGCCACAGGTTTCGTTCGGGCGAGGGCACATGCAGACATTGCGATGTCATTATCAGCATCTCCAGAGGACTGCTTCACATGGATGCTTTCTTTCTCCATCTGTGACGAGAGGCTATTGATGAACTTTTGCTTGTTCTTGGAGTTAGCGAGAAAAGGTTTTTTCTTCATTTTGAGAATCATGTCGTCCGTGAAATCGACATCCACTCACATCTCGCTTCCAGACAGCCGTTCGTGAGTCTCATCCTTGGTAGACGGGTCACTTCCATAGCCATCAAACACGACTAGCACGCGCTGGTAATGTCTCTGAATGAACTGGATGTAGAGTTTGCAGAGATTGAAATATGAGGTGGACTTTGACCAGGGTATACGCTGCAGCATTGCACCTACATCTACAACATTAATCACTTCAAGCATGTCAAGTGGTTGGTCAGAGACAACATACGCTGGGATCTTCTTAACAAGGCCATTCTGGAGATCAGCTTTGTCTGGAAGCCGCATAAGCAATTTGGGGTCGAACAGCGAACACAACTCGTACTGGAACAATTCCGTGAGTTATTGCCGATACCTGCAACGATTAGGCTGATGGAAACATACACTGAGGAAGCCAGAGTACGGACCTGATCTTTCTTCACAAATTTGTGTTGCGAGACAGACTTTCCTGCCATAGAGGTCAGAATAGCATCCCCTATGGTCTTAGCGCTGTCAACGTTAACTGACCCTTCTCCAATGATCCCAGATGAGAGACTGTGGAGTTCCTTACTGTTTTGTGTGAATGGTTTTCTTTCTTGTAGATAGTCAAGGACTGTCTGGAGGTCTTTTGCATCCCGCTTCAATCTTGATTGGGAAAGATCTTTGTGCACCACATCACCACCAGTCCGTGAGAGAACAGTCACTTTATGTAGGGCCTTGTGGACTTCCCCACATGCTGGCATTGATAACAGCCATAGCAAACTGGTTGACTCCTGAAATCCTCGTCCTCGGGTAAGCCCATCAACTGATTTAATGCTTCCCATCAGTACCTGCTCGATGCACATGTCGCTGAATATTCCGGACCAATAACTGTCACTGTGGCGGATGACGAACAGTCCCTCTAGGAACTTGCTATAAACAGCTGGGTGTGTCTTCTCGAGCTTTTCCATCTTCTCCAAGTATAGAACGAGTGGCTTGGTGTAGTTATTATGACCTGAAGCAGCTAGGAATGGGAGCATATCGTGAAGGGATTGAAGATAGAGCTTCCAGTTCCCGCCACGGGAAGATTGGAGCAGAGATCGGAGGATGCTAACCAGATGCATATACAGGATCCAGAGGTTGGCTGTGCGATATGGTTTCATCATCGCACACCAGGTCTCTAACGCTAACTGTAGTTGTGAAATGACATCCGAAGCTAGGGCATCACTAGACTCATGCGACCGTCGCAAACGTTCGAGAACACAATTTTGTTTAAAATTGAAAGCTGTGGCATGCGATCGTAGATGGCGGGAACCAGTTGAAGGACTCTGTTGCTGAGATGCCCTGATACTAGTTGGATGCGTATGCAAGCATCTGCACTCCTTGGAGTCGTTCATTCGGATTGTACTTTATTTCGGGAATATTAATGTTTCGAGCTTTCGTAGATTCGTTGATTGTCCTGCAGCCTTTTTATCGCAATTGTGAATATTCTTGAGGTTTATCCATGTCGACTGTCTCCATGCAAAATGCACAGGTAAACTTGTCCGATAGGGTGGCCATGTTTCATGAATCAGAATCGTTCAACTGCAAATACATCGAAAAACGAGTATTTTTTAGTAATATATGGCGGCCATTTTGTTTTGGCTTTGTCATGTTGGTTTTACGAAGCCAACACAGTGTCCATCTCATGCCTCATGAGAAACTAGTACGAATAGACATATTACAGTTGATTGTATCATGATTAGATACATAATTATGACCGTTTTCTTATTTCCGTCATCCGGATGGCGGCCATCTTGGATTTCGTCACTTTTAAGGTATGTTCCATAGCTGGATTTCGTGGGACTTTTTTTTACACACTATAGAGGTATCATTGAAGTCATATCCATTGAAAAACCTTTCCCATCAATTTGTTTGAACCTCACTGCATATCGCCACCTTTAATTACCGGACTTAGTTTGATGTAGGTAAACGGAATGTTGATAGGCTGACTAGTCAAATAAATGGAAGTTTTATCATATCCAGTCGTGTCTGTGTAGTAACCTACGGCGAGTATCCAGTAAAATATGATTGCTCTGACGTATGCTCTGAGGTATGCACACAGTGCGATATTAATGTAAATAAGGGCATGTGTTATTCAATATAATGTATGCTTAATTTCAATTACGTATAGGATATAAGCCGATCACAATCCAACATTGGACTGCGTGAGGTGCGTAGCGCATAATACAGTACACACACGTTACATATTGGATCCGTTTGACGCTTATATCTTAATTAAAAGAAACACTTATATAACAAGATCTTACTATTTAAACTATATTCGTATATTTACGACAATGATTTGATATAATACTCTGGCCTTTTGAAACCAGTCCAATATTACAACAACAATATTTTATTGCATAAAACATCTACAATATACTTAGAGCAAATACAATACTACTAGTCTAGTATTAAACTAGTAATACAAACGTAATACCAGCAATTACAAACACAATACCAGCAATTACAAACACAATACTTGCAATTACAATCACAATACCAGCAATTACAAACACAATACAAGCAATTACAAACACAGTACCAGCAATTACAATCACAGTACCAACAATTACGAACACAATACCAGTAATTACAAACACAATACCATTAATTACAAACACAATACCAGCAATTACAACATAATACCATCAATTACAAACACAATACCAGCAATTTACCAGCAATTACAAACACAATACCAGTAATTACAAACACAATACCATTAATTACAAACACAATACCAGCAATTACAACATAATACCATCAATTACAAACACAATACCAGCAATTTACCAGCAATTACAAACACAATACCAGCAAGTACAAACACAATACCAGCAATTACAAACACAACACCAGCAATTACAAACACAGTACCTGCAATTATAATTACAGTACCAACAATTACAAACACAATACCAGTAATTACAAACACACTACCAGTAATTACAAACACAATACCAGCAATTACAACATAATACCAGCAATTACAAACACGATACCAGCAATTTACCAGCAATTACAAACACAATACCAGTAATTACAAACACAATACCAGCAAATACAAACACAATACCAGCAATTACAAACACAATACCAGTAATTACAAACACAATACCAGCACTTACAAACGCAATACCAGCAATTACAAACAAAATACCAGCAATTACATCTCAATACCAGCAATTACAAACACAATACCAGCAATTACAAACACAATACCAGCAATTATAAGCACAATATCAGCAATTACAAACACAATACCAGTAACTACAAACGTAATACCAGCAATTACAAACGTAATACCAGCAATTACAAACACAATACCAGCAATTATAATCACACTACCAGCAATTACAAACACAATACCAGCAATTATAAGCACAATATCAGCAATTACAAACACAATACCAGTAACTACAAACGTAATACCAGCAATTACAAACGTAATACCAGCAATTACAAACGTAATACCAGCAATTACAAACGCAATACCATCAATTACAAACACAATATCAGCAATTTACCAGCAATTACAAACACAATATCAGCAATTACAAACACAATACCAGCAATTACAGATACAATACCAGTAACCACAAATACAACACGAGTAATTACAAATACAAGACTAGTGATAACACAGTGTAGCGGATACACACAAACATTAGCTAGAAGTATCTTTAATAGTTTCTTGTGAACAAGAATCAGAAGATCTGAATTGCATAAATATGATTAGGGTCAATATGATGTATTGTTATAATTATTTAAAATATTAAAATTTATTAATTTCTAGTCCAACTGATTGACGCATAATATACGAACTTAGCATTAAAATGAATACACCTTTGGAATGTTCCGATATGAGTTTAGGATTTAGGATACACTAACAGGAAGTGATATTCATTCTACAATTCGGACAGTGTCTATCTTCTCTTCTTCTATTAACATTTTATCTGCCGGTTTCTATTGTGAGATCGTGATACGATGTTCTAAATCGTGTCAGTCTGTCAGAGCTATTCGAAATTTGTTTTTTTAAGTATTTTGCGTAGTTGAAAGTTTGTTTATATAATTATGCTATACAAGTTCAGTCTATTTGAGTTATTAACATTAGAACACCATGTCTGTTTATATATATCTATTATTCTTTGTTTTATTAGAGAAATATGTACCATACTATCGTAGCGGTAATTCCAATTAATGGACTGCAAGTACAAATGTATGACGTCACGACAGTTTTAATTAGTGTTGCTGTTAACAAAGAGCTCACTACACTATATACAAGTTGTATGTAATGGTGTGGTGGAATTCAGTGTAAATATAGTAAGTATTTATTTGCAATACGTAGGTAATAACCAAGTTTGTTGCTATGGCTACGACTTTGTGTCCATTTATATTCTTATGCACTATATTATATTTTAGATTCGTTCAAACCGTTCATATCCAAATAAACAATCCGGTATATAACTATAGTCACTGTGATGAAATCTAGACAATGATTATTTGAATATCTGCTAAAATCAATGCATCTTGATTTCCCGATGGCCTTATGATTGCGTTACTTCATATAATATACAGATAAAGTGAAACAATTATATACTATTAAATGCTAGATGATATGTCCTTATCTTGTCATGTTTGCCGCTGGTATGACGGGTATCGAACTGTTAGTATTCGTTTCTTATTGCTCGGAGCCTCCGTGGCCGATTGGCTAAGGTCGTTGACTTCAACTCGCTTGTTCTTCATCGCTATTGGTTCGAAGCCCACTGGGGCTGCTGAATTCATTCAAGTTATTGAAGCTATCCAGCTGGCTTGCTGTGGGTCGGTGGTTCTACCCGTGAGCCCGTCCATGTCTGAACTACTGCTTGGAGGGATATCTGGGGTATTCCTCCACCAATAAGAGCTGGAGATCACCATCTGACCTAAGCTGTTGGTCCGACATTAAACTCTACAACAAACAAAACTAATTGCATACTATTATATTCATTGTTTGAGCTAATGCAAATGTTGTGTGTCTTATTACGTATGTCGATTTGAAGCATGCAAGGGTTCTACATGCCGAGAACGTCTGAATTCAGTTTTCATTCAATAACATGTCAACACAGTACATTTATACACTTACAAGTTCGGACTCAGCTTTTCGTTTAACCACTTGTTGAAATTCTGCCAATTCCAGGTAAAGAAACTCAAAAATAAAAAAAATGGCGCATCTTCCAGGATTGGATCCAGGACCGCAATATTACAACGCACATGTTTTATCCACTAGACCACGTAGCTACTTGATTCCCACTCGCGATATTAGATATAAGTCGTATACCATGTCCATCCCACTTCCCTATTACATTGTTATGGGTTAATCCAGTATTGGTAAATAAAGGCCACAGTTATCGCGTTTTAATAATACATGTTTTCTGTTTACACTTCATTCCTGATGACATACATCGCCACGAGAATGAGAGAAGAAGCAACGTGGAATTTAAATGCCTTTCCTAAGGACACAATAGTAATGGCTACAGTGGGGCTCCAGTTAGCATTTCTTGCAAAACTGTCACTACGAATGGCATCCGTGGTCCAATGGTAGAGCGTCGGATTTGGAATCGAACGGTCCGGGTTCGATACTCAATCAGGCCACGTATGTAGTGTCATTGAGCAAGACACCTCACATACATTGCTTAGTACTGGTCAACCGCTATTGTCGGCTAAGAATGCCCAGGTAAACATGTCTAGGTCCCCGCAATTGGTTTGACATTAATGGTACAAACATACATACGAATCGTGACTGTCATGTACCGGTGTCTTATGGTGTAGTTAATAAATTCATATTTTAAATATTATAGTGGGTTGGCGGACATGAGTTTTTAGTTAAGCTTGTGTGTTGACAATCGAATATCCCGTAACGCTGGGTAGGGAAACATACTTTATGCAGCAACATGAAAGTAGTCATTCACGGCGTTGATTGATCTGTAAACTCCGGGCAACTGAGTAATCTAAACGAACAGTGTTTTAAAAGATGTTGAACTAGTGTAAAAAACTAAAAATAAACTCACACAGTTCAGTAAAAGTCAATCAATCACAGAGTTTAATTATTATCATCAAATATGAAATGTGCAATCATATTTGGTAAATCTACAGCTGTCATGATATGTTATACATCAACTTGGTTCGGTAACAGCATTTGTTTCCTGGCCAATGAGTCCTAATATTTCAGAACATAATTTAAAGAAACATTCATTCAATCTATTGTCAGCGTAAACCAATCATTGCATCAAATTATTCGGATGAAACATGATAGTTTTAATCTGCATTAAAGTCTCATCCATGTACAGTACATAACATATATACAGATATACTTAAACACTTAACAGTACATACATGACCATTCATCAGAGAATTGGTTCAAACATATATATTCCACTATATACAAAACAATACATGCACACACACTCAAAGAATAGGAAAGGATCAAAACGGAAGCAGAGCTTATATAGTTTCTCTCCTTGCAGTTCAAAATACACAGTACTATATTGGACGGTGTGGAACTAATACATGTATACCAAATGTGCATATTGCTTAGAAATGACAGAAATAGAATACCGGTAAGAATGCAGAAGAAAGAGAAGATATTTGAGAATGTAGCAGGCAGACAGGGGTAATGTCATCAAGTGCACGTCTTATATACATGGGGTCTTATATACACGGGGTCTTATATACATGGGGTTTCACTCAAAGAATCGTTTTTTATCACGAATGAAGTTATGGACATATTCAAATATTATTTTGTTAATGTCATCTGTCAGGGTCTCCTCGCCATGTAGGATAGTATGCAGATTAGCAGTAGGGCATAATCTTAGCACATTGTGTAGGAAATCAATTCGAATATTAGAATAGTATGTACATTCAAAGAAAAAGTAGTAGAGACTTACAAGAGACGATATCACATTAAGACAATCACATGATTACAGTACAATTCATCAAGGTATATACAAGATAAAATCAAGACAACGTTGCTTACAATACACAGGTGTCAAAACACTGAAATGAAAAAAGTGCACTAATATAATAAAAGCAGATTAAGAACTATTTTAAAAGATTAATTATCCACCTCGATCAGGTCGATAATGAACTAATTAGCAGCTGGGTCTTGTGATAAATATAAAGGTAGGATATGTGAAACAATATTTGACAGACGGATCTGTAGCCCAGTGGTAACACGCTGGACTGGTAATCCAGGGATCGCAGGTTCGATCCCCCGTCTGACCCTAATACAATTAACAGTCTTTCAGATGGGACGTAAAACCGGGGTCTCGTGTCGGTGCTTTACACCGTGCACGTAAAAGAACAAGAGGAGACTCTGGAATGGGTCTCTGTCTGTATCATTACACTATCCTCCAAAATCTAAAATGACTAATCTCTTCAGGAGGCATCGCTCATATGGGCAACCGGTAGCGACGATAAATAAACGTAAACCACACACAACATTTGACGAAGCCCACAGCTCTGTAATGATATGCTTTATCAATGAGAGACATCTGTAATTTTCTATTACCTCCCTTGGCCGATACAGTCTGATTTATTCCAAAATGTGAATAGGTCCTTTTAGTTAGAATCCTTTGTGTTTACTGTTGTGCCCTAACCAGATGTTGTGGTATGATAATTGTGATTTTATCAAAAACGTGTTAATTGAGTGATACCATTATTTTACAAATAAGTACCCATTGTATATACTGTAGGAGATCTGTTGAGATATGAGATATAGTAATTTAATAATCATACGAAGCGATAGTGGGATAAAATTACTAGCATGTTGTGCAAAGGAAACAACGATAAAAACAGCGGAAAACACTTAATAGGACCTACCTACTTTAGGGAGTATTCAGGGGCAGTAACTGACCGATGTCTCTCATTGGTTCGGTAAGCATCGTCTACTTCCAAGACAATGTATCATAAGTCAAAACACTGATTGGTTAGACTATAGGTACTGTCATACTTAACGCAAATAATAACACAAAACAAACAGAAGCAATAAAGAGTAACGATACAATAAAGAACGATGGTCAGTTCCGGGAGAAATAATAGCAACCATTAGTTATCGATCATAGATGATTCGGAATTAATTTCCTTGACCCATTGCCTTACAAAGCTCAGTATGCATGAATACATGAATAACATACATACATTAGAATACAGGCTGTCCGATTAGCGCAGTGGTTAGCTCGTTCGCTTCTCACCAATGCAACACGGATTCGATCCTCGGACCGTGAAGTATGTGAGATGGTACGGTGGTCGCCAGATCTGGCAGGTGGGTTTTCACCGGGTACTCTGGTTTCCTACCACACGAATGACCACATATACGCTTTCATCCGCGCCAACGAGAGTGCTTAATATAAGTTGTTCGACCTTACTTCGCAATCGTTGTAAAATAAATAAAATTTAAACTTACATTAGAATTGTTGCCAAAATATTTTTTTATATTCTTCATAAACTCTCTATTTATTTATGTAAATAATGTATCCATTTGTTTTATTAATTGTGTGATTGAGGCTGATAACTGATTTTTTAAAACATATCTTAATTGCGCATTAGTGCATTTTTCCCATTTCAGTATTTCAAAATTTCTGGTTTTAATAAGTATTTAATTTTCATTTAGCGACTGTTCCTCTGTTTTAATATGTACATATAATAATATGTCAGTAGATTAGCGCATTGGTTAGCGCGCTCGCTTCTCACCAATGCAACCCGGGTTCGATCCTCGGACCGGGAAGTATGTGAGATGGTACTGTGGTCGCCAGATCGAACATGTGGGTTTTCTCTGGGTACTCCGGTTTACTCCCACACAAATAACCACATATATATTGAGGTAATATAGATTTATTCTTTATTTCAGTCTCATCGTTGTACAATACATACAATATACACTTTCATCCGCGCCACCGAGACTGATTAATATAAGTTGTTAAAACTTGCTTCGCATCGTTGAAAAATAAATAAACTTTAAATTTAAAATGTCAGTAGACTGTGATAGTTTGATTATCTGTGATTAGATTAGTCTCTTACAATTCTTTTATAATGAATGGTGTCGTACTTTGCCACGCTAATTTGTTGTGTATATGTTATGTATTGTACAACGATGATACTGAAATAACGAATAAATCTACATACGTTCTAATTGTTTGTTGTTTACTTGATCTACTGTATGGTCTGGTATTGTGTTAACGTAGTAGGTGAACAAATGAACACATGCCTAAAGACTGAACGAACTGTCTTGAATTTCGCTTTAAGAAAACAAATACAATTATGAACATAATGAATTCGTGTGTGCAATTGGCCCTGAACAACTGCAAGGTCGAATTTACCTTGGAGTTTTGAACAACTTTCTTGTGGGGAAACTATCCATATGGCTTGTGGAAGATAGGTGGTTCACCTCGGGTGACCGTCCTCACCTTGTATACGTATCGGGAGAGCATCTCTGGTGCCCGTCCTTACCTTGTATACGTATCGGGAGAGCATCTCTGGTGCCCGACCTCATCTTGTATACGTATCGGGAGAGCATCTCTGGTGCCCGTCCTTACCTTGTATACGTATCGGGAGAGCATCTCTGGTGCCCGTCCTTACCTTGTATACGTATCGGGAGAGCATCTCTGGTGCCCGTCCTTACCTTGTATACGTATCGGGAGAGCATCTCTGGTGCCCGTCCTCACCTTGTATACGTATCTGGAGAGCATCTCTGGTGCCCGTCCTTACCCTGTATACGTATCGGGAGAGCATCTCTGGTGCCCGTCCTTACCTTGTATACGTATCGGGAGAGTATCTCTGGTGCCCGTCCTTACCTTGTATACGTATCGGGAGAGCATCTCTGGTGCCCGTCCTTACCTTGTATACGTATCGGGAGAGCATCTCTGGTGCCCGTCCTCACCGTGTATGCGTATCGGGAGAGCATCTCGGGTGCCCGTCCTTACCTTGTATGCGTATCGGGAGAGCATCTCTGGTGCCCGTCCACACCTTGTATACGTATCGGGAGAGCATCTCTGGTGCCCGTCCACACCTTGTATACGTATCGGGAGAGCATCTCTGGTGCCCGTCCTTACCTTGTATGCGTATCGGGAGAGCATCTCGGGTGCCCGTCCTCACCGTGTATGCGTATCGGGAGAGCATCTCTGGTGTCCGTCCTTACCTTGTATGCGTATCGGGAGAGCATCTCGGGTGCCCGTCCTCACCTTGTATGCGTATCGGGAGAGCATCTCGGGTGTCCGTCCTTACCTTGTATACGTATCGGGAGAGCATCTCTGGTGTCCGTCCTCACCGTGTATGCGTATCGGGAGAGCATCTCTGGTGTCCGTCCTTACCTTGTATGCGTATCGGGAGAGCATCTCTGGTGTCCGTCCTTACCTTGTATACGTATCGGGAGAGCATCTGGTGTCCGTCCTTACCTTGTATACGTATCGGGAGAGCATCTCGGGTGTCCGTCCTTACCTTGTATGCGTATCGGGAGAGCATCTCGGGTGCCCGTCCTCACCGTGTATGCGTATCGGGAGAGCATCTCTGGTGTCCGTCCTTACCTTGTATGCGTATCGGGAGAGCATCTCTGGTGTCCGTCCTTACCTTGTATACGTATCGGGAGAGCATCTCGGGTGTCCGTCCTTACCTTGTATGCGTATCGGGAGAGCATCTCGGGTGCCCGTCCTCACCGTGTATGCGTATCGGGAGAGCATCTCTGGTGTCCGTCCTTACCTTGTATGCGTATCGGGAGAGCATCTCGGGTGCCCGTCCTCACCGTGTATGCGTATCGGGAGAGCATCTCGGGTGCCCGTCCTTACCTTGTATACGTATCGGGAGAGCATCTCGGGTGCCCGTCCTTACCGTGTATGCGTATCGGGAGAGCATCTCGGGTGCCCGTCCTTACCTTGTATACGTATCGGGAGAGCATCTCGGGTGTCCGTCCTTACCGTGTATGCGTATCGGGAGAGCATCTCTGGTGCCCGTCCTCACCGTGTATGCGTATCGGGAGAGCATCTCGGGTGCCCGTCCTCACCGTGTATGCGTATCGGAGAGCATCTCGGGTGCCCGTCCTCACCGTGTATGCGTATCGGGAGAGCATCTCTGGTGCCCGTCCTTACCTTGTATGCGTATCGGGAGAGCATCTCTGGTGCCCGTCCTTACCCTGTATACGTATCGGGAGAGCATCTCGGGTGCCCGTCCTCACCTTGTATACGTATCGGGAGAGCATCTCTGCTGTCCGTCCTTACCTTGTATGCGTATCGGGAGAGCATCTCTGGTGCCCGTCCTCACCGTGTATGCGTATCGGGAGAGCATCTCGGGTGCCC
The DNA here is from genome assembly GCA_014843695.1 of Archivesica marissinica. NCBI lineage: Eukaryota > Metazoa > Mollusca > Bivalvia > Venerida > Vesicomyidae > Archivesica > Archivesica marissinica. The sequence goes on along the minus strand of CM026390.1, from coordinate 85,163,805 downwards.
GTCCTCACCGTGTATGCGTATCGGGAGAGCATCTCGGGTGCCCGTCCTCACCGTGTATGCGTATCGGGAGAGCATCTCGGGTGCCCGTCCTCACCGTGTATGCGTATCGGGAGAGCATCTCGGGTGCCCGTCCTCACCGTGTATGCGTATCGGGAGAGCATCTCGGGTGTCAGTCCTCACAGTGTATGCGTATCGGGAGAGCATCTCTGGTGTCCGTCCTTACCTTGTATGCGTATCGGGAGAGCATCTCGGGTGCCCGTCCTTACCTTGTATGCGTATCGGAGAGCATCTCTTGTCCGTCCTTACCTTGTATGCGTATCGGGAGAGCATCTCTGTGTCAGTCCTTACCTTGTATGCGTATCGGGAGAGCATCTCTGGTGCCCGTCCTCACCGTGTATGCGTATCGGGAGAGCATCTCTGGTGTCCGTCCTTACCTTGTATGCGTATCGGCAGAGCATCTCGGTGCCCGTCCTCACCGTGTATGCGTATCGGGAGAGCATCTGGGGTGTCCGTCCTCACCGTGTATGCGTATCGGGAGAGCATCTCGGGTGCCCGTCCTCACCGTGTATGCGTATCGGGAGAGCATCTCGGGTGCCCGTCCTCACCGTGTATGCGTATCGGGAGAGCATCTCGGGTGCCCGTCCTTACCTTGTATGCGTATCGGGAGAGCATCTCTGGTGCCCGTCCTCACCTTGTATACGTATCGGGAGAGCATCTCGGGTGTCCGTCCTTACCTTGTATACGTATCGGGAGAGCATCTCGGGTGTCCGTCCTTACCCTGTATACGTATCGGGAGAGCATCTCGGGTGTCCGTCCTTACCTTGTATACGTATCGGGAGAGCATCTCTGGTGTCCGTCCTTACCTTGTATGCGTATCGGGAGAGCATCTCGGGTGTCCGTCCTCACCTTGTATACGTATCGGGAGAGCATCTCGGGTGTCCGTCCTTACTTTGTATGCGTATCGGGAGAGCATCTCGGGTGCCCGTCCTTACCTTGTATGCGTATCGGGAGAGCATCTCGGGTGCCCGTCCTTACCGTGTATGCGTATCGGGAGAGCATCTCGGGTGCCCGTCCTTACCGTGTATGCGTATCGGGAGAGCATCTCGGGTGCCCGTCCACACCTTGTATGCGTATCGGGAGAGCATCTCTGGTGCCCGTCCGTACCTTGTATGCGTATCGGGAGAGCATCTCGGGTGTCCGTCCTTACCGTGTATGCGTATCGGGAGAGCATCTCGGGTGCCCGTTCTCACCGTGTATGCGTATCGGGAGAGCATCTCGGGTGCCCGTCCTTACCTTGTATACGTATCGGGAGAGCATCTCTGGTGTCCGTCCACACCATGTATACGTATCGGGAGAGCATCTCGGGTGCCCGTCCTCACCGTGTATGCGTATCGGGAGAGCATCTCTGGTGCCCGTCCTCACCGTGTATGCGTATCGGGAGAGCATCTCGGGTGTCCGTCCTCACCGTGTATGCGTATCGGGAGAGCATCTCGGGTGCCCGTCCTCACCGTGTATGCGTATCGGGAGAGCATCTCGGGTGCCCGTCCTCACCGTGTATGCGTATCGGGAGAGCATCTCGGGTGCCCGTCCACCTTGTATGCGTATCGGGAGAGCATCTCGGTGCCCGTCCTTACCTTGTATGCGTATCGGGAGAGCATCTCGGGTGTCCGTCCTTACCGTGTATGCGTATCGGGAGAGCATCTCGGTGCCCGTCTCACCGTGTATGCGTATCGGGAGAGCATCTCGGGTGCCCGTCCTTACCTGTATACGTATCGGGAGAGCATCTCTGGTGTCCGTCCACACCTTGTATACGTATCGGGAGAGCATCTCGGGTGCCCGTCCTCACCGTGTATGCGTATCGGGAGAGCATCTCGGGTGTCCGTCCTTACCTTGTATACGTATCGGGAGAGCATCTCGGGTGTCCGTCCTCACCGTGTATGCGTATCGGGAGAGCATCTCGGGTGTCCGTCCTCACCGTGTATGCGTATCGGGAGAGCATCTCGGGTGCCCGTCCTCACCGTGTATGCGTATCGGGAGAGCATCTCGGGTGTCCGTCCTTACCTTGTATGCGTATCGGGAGAGCATCTCGGGTGCCCGTCTTACCCTGTATACGTATCGGGAGAGCATCTCGGGTGTCCGTCCTTACCTTGTATACGTATCGGGAGAGCATCTCGGGTGTCCGTCCTTACCTTGTATACGTATCGGGAGAGCATCTCGGGTGTCCGTCCTTACCTTGTATACGTATCGGGAGAGCATCTCGGGTGCCCGTCCTTACCTTGTATGCGTATCGGGAGAGCATCTCGGGTGTCCGTCCTTACCTTGTATGCGTATCGGGAGAGCATCTCGGGTGTCCGTCCTTACCTTGTATACGTATCGGGAGAGCATCTCGGGTGCCCGTCCTTACCTGTATGCGTATCGGGAGAGCATCGGGTGTCCGTCCTCACCTTGTATGCGTATCGGGAGAGCATCTCGGGTGCCCGTCCTTACCTTGTATGCGTATCGGGAGAGCATCTCTGGTGTCCGTCCACACCTTGTATACGTATCGGGAGAGCATCTCGGGTGCCCGTCCTCACCGTGTATGCGTATCGGGAGAGCATCTCGGGTGTCCGTCCTTACCTTGTATACGTATCGGGAGAGCATCTCGGGTGTCCGTCCTTACCGTGTATGCGTATCGGGAGAGCATCTCGGGTGTCCGTCCTCACCTTGTATGCGTATCGGGAGAGCATCTCGGGTGCCCGTCCTCACCGTGTATGCGTATCGGGAGAGCATCTCGGGTGTCCGTCCTTACCTTGTATGCGTATCGGGAGAGCATCTCGGGTGCCCGTCCTTACCCTGTATACGTATCGGGAGAGCATCTCGTGTGTCCGTCCTTACCTTGTATACGTATCGGGAGAGCATCTCGGGTGTCCGTCCTTACCTTGTACACGTATCGGGAGAGCATCTCGGGTGTCCGTCCTTACCTTGTATGCGTATCGGGAGAGCATCTCGGGTGCCCGTCCTTACCTTGTATACGTATCGGGAGAGCATCTCGGGTGCCCGTCCTTACCGTGTATACGTATCGGGAGAGCATCTCGGGTGTCCGTCCTTACCTTGTATACGTATCGGGAGAGCATCTCGGGTGTCCGTCCTCACCGTGTATACGTATCGGGAGAGCATCTCGGTGTCCGTCCTACCGTGTATCGTATCGGGAGAGCATCTCGGGTGCCCGTCCTACCGTGTATGCGTATCGGGAGAGCATCTCGGGTGCCCGTCCTCACCGTGTATGCGTATCGGGAGAGCATCTCGGGTGTCCGTCCTCACCGTGTATACGTATCGGGAGAGCATCTCGGGTGCCCGTCCTTACCTGTATGCGTATCGGGAGAGCATCTCGGTGTCCGTCCTCACCGTGTATACGTATCGGGAGAGCATCTCGGGTGTCCGTCCTTACCTTGTATGCGTATCGGGAGAGCATCTCGGGTGCCCGTCCTTACCTTGTATGCGTATCGGGAGAGCATCTCGGGTGCCCGTCCTCACCTTGTATGCGTATCGGGAGAGCATCTCGGGTGTCCGTCCTCACCTTGTATGCGTATCGGGAGAGCATCTCGGGTGCCCGTCCTCACCTTGTATGCGTATCGGGAGAGCATCTCGGGTGCCCGTCCTCACCGTGTATACGTATCGGGAGAGCATCTCGGGTGCCCGTCCTCACCGTGTATGCGTATCGGGAGAGCATCTCGGGTGCCCGTCCTCACCGTGTATGCGTATCGGGAGAGCATCTCGGGTGCCCGTCCTCACCGTGTATGCGTATCGGGAGAGCATCTCGGGTGCCCGTCCTCACCGTGTATGCGTATCGGGAGAGCATCTCGGGTATTCCTCTACTAAGAACTGCCGGAGAATAGCTATGATAATAACCTCAATCCAAAACCAAACAAACAAATACATCATTAAACAACATGGTTTATTGCTATATTTTACCTCAACCGAGTTATGGTACTGTTTGTGTTTCGCTATTCAAACATAATTGGTAATTAGCATTCTTATTATAATAATAGGTTACTTTCCCGGAAGCAATATATGTGTTATTCTTACACACATGCGCGCAATTAATATAGATTAACATCAAATGCTTACGTCTTTCTTCCTTGTTTACAAGTCACAAATGTATCTAATTTACCCCGTACATTTGCAAATCATGAGCGATTAATAGTTCATACATTATGTGGAGTATAATATAGCATTTGTGTGTTCTACGTTTATTTATCGTCGCTACCGGTTGCCCATATGAGCGACGCCTCCTGAATATATTAGTCAGTTTAGAGTTTTGGAGGATAGTGCAATGATACAGACAGAGACCCATTCCAGAGTCTCCTCTGGTTCTTTTATGTGCACGGTGTACAGCACAGACACGAGCTATCGGTTTAAAATCCCATCTGAAAGACTTTTAATTTTATTGGGGTCAGACGGGGGATCGCAATTACAATCCCTGGATTATCAGTCCAGCATGTTAACCACTGGACTACAGATTCGTCACCTAGAATGTTTTGTTGTTGTTGCGAAAACATAAACTGAATCAGTGTATTAACAGTCGTAGTTGTATCATTTGGAAACGGTATATAAGGTACACTTGTACATATGAATAATGTGATCATTTTCAATTAGCCTCTTCAATGTGGAATACTCTGCCTTACGATGTTATCATCATAGTGTTTTTGTCAATTATTGTGAAAGCAACAATTACTGTCCGAGATGTTTATATCCGCAGTAAATATTGCAGCTGTGTGGAGGTCATACCAACACGCTATGTTAACCCTATGTTACATAACGACATTGAGTGTTTCTTTGACAAACATAGTTTTTCCAGATAACAGAATTATTTTTGCTAATAGAAGAATATGTTTACCTTGATATTATGGACATATACTAGAGGACATAGAAAACGCACACCTACAGTATATACTAGAGGACATAGAAAACGCACACCTACATTATATACTAGAGGACATAGAAAACGCACACCTACAGTATATACTAGAGGACATAGAAAACGCACACCTACATTATATACTAGAGGACATAGAAAACGCACACCTACATTATATACTAGAGGACATAGAAACGCACACCTACATTATATACTAGAGGACATAGAAAACGCACACCTACATTATATACTAGAGGACATAGAAAACGCACACCTACATTATATACTAGAGGACATAGAAAACGCACACCTACATTATATACTAGAGGACATAGAAAACGCACGCCTACATTATATACTAGAGGACATAGAAAACGCACAGAAAACGTACACCTACATTATATACTAGAGGACATAGAGAACGCACACCTACATTATATACTAGAGGACATAGAAAACGCACACCTACATTATATACTAGAGGACATAGAGAACGCACACCTACATTATATACTAGAGGACATAGAGAACGCACACCTACATTATATACTAGAGGACATAGAGAACGCACACCTACATTATATACTAGAGGACATAGAAAACGCGCACCTACATTATATACTAGAGGACATAGAAAACGCACACATACATTATATACTAGAGGACATAGAAGACGCACACCTACATTATATACTAGAGGACATAGAAAACGCACACCTACATTATATATTAGAGTACATAGAAAACGCACCCCTACATTATATGATTATTATTACACGAAAACGAAATACGAAGGATTCCATCAAAGATATATCACATCTTTATTACAAAACACAAACTAAACAACTAAATATATTCCAAAATGTTTAAAACTATGTATTTATATAGTTATTGTTATTCATGTAAAACACACTTATCCGAAGTGTGCGCTTTCTTTGTCCTCTAGTATAATACATACACAGAAAAAGGTAGATTGTACACTTGTATATAATGAATATACTGATTTTAATCAAACACTATCTTTTCTTAAAGTCACATTCATGCCCTGGGGAATGTCCGTTTTCTAATGTTGGTAATAACTAGTAGCCCGACTTATTTGCTATGTTGCACAAATGTCTTGATTGTTAAATTTCGGGTTTTACGCCTGCATCAGCACCATTTCGGGCTATATCGCTGTCGAATGTATTACATATGCAATAAAATATGGTTAAATCAAAATTCAAGCTCAGAAACCAAAAGAGCACTCACTGTATGCCTATGTCTCGTTTTTTTTATATCAACACATATAAACAAATAAAAAAGTGATGTTCGCATATTTTAAATTTCTCTGATATTATGTTTTGTGAAGCGGTTGAAACTGGATGACATATTAAAGGCCGTATGCAGGATTAATTCAACACTAAATAGGTCAGCCTCCTTCAATAAAGACATCCATCTAAATAGGTCAACGGTTGAATTGGCAATCACCACTCGAGGACGCTCTGACATGAAAGACCACCATGTATTAACCGCGGATATTACTCAAAATGGAGAGCACAGCGGAGATGCTGAGTATATTAATGCACTTGTATATATGGTTGCTCATCACTGAATTGTGTCCTTCTTCGTTCTAGTGTAAACGACCATCTTTCACAGTCACATTCTGAGTTCAATACCATTTTCAATTATACCACATGTACAGTGTACGACACATTTTTTAAGGACTTGGTTTTAATATATTTATTAAAATATAATTTTGATCTGGTTGCCCAGGATTTTGACGTGTTTGTCCAGTATTTTTCTCTGTGGCCTTAATGTGACTAGCTGATGTTTCGTGCTTCTTAAGCGGGTCCACCCTCATGTTCCTGCTGCCAGTAAAGAGGTGACTGCTTGTCGGCCAAACTTGGGTTATCTGTGCACGAGAAACGGTGCATAACACCACAAGCACTATCAGGCTTGCCATTATCTTCGTCTGTATATCGCAGCCAAGGAAATGTTACTTTACATGATGCCTGGAATCTCCGAACACGGGTATTTTTGTCATACTCCTTGTCCGTAAACTTGGGGCGTTTCGTCACTTTAGAATTAGATGATGATGATGATGCAGAACGTTTTTCTGAAGACGAAGGAGACTGCGTTGGTGTTGGTGAATCCACTGACCGGATAATGAAACGATCCATCGTAACTAATCGAAAGTAACATTTATTTAATTCAAAATTTACTAAAGAACTGCGCTAAACCTAAATTTAAATAACTAAATTTATAAACATCAAGTTCACAACACAATGCTCCATCAACGCGCAAAATCAGCATCGGAAATAATAAAAGTAATTGAAATGGTCTGGATTTCGCAGTTTGTTGTGGTCGCCATTTTTTGTTTTACCGTTGGTTCTCGGCATTCGGCAAACACTGCAATTAAAAGCTGGTACACATTGACAAACTGTTTCCCGGCCACTATATGATATACCTCTGTAATCGGGAACCGGCATAATACGTCATCAATTAAAATACGCGGAGCATAGAAATCTTGACCGCGGAGTCAACATTTTTGGCTTAGCGAAATATTTGTTTTATAATATTTAACGGGATTTTCCGGGCAACTATTTTGGCATTTGTGGGGTTGCCCGGTGGGCAACTGCTTTTCAAACTTAGTTGCCCGCCGAGATATTTCAGTTGCCCGCTGTCTCCGGGCATAGGATTTGTCGTACACTGCACATGTAGTTCTGTAAGCTCCAGTGTTTCTGCTTGAAGTTAAGCGCAATTAGGTCATAGCATCGCCATGAAAATGGTTCACTATATGTCAATGTTTCCATGCCGTAAGAACGCAACCGCTCACAGAACGTTGCGGGAGTTCTGGTCATGAAATCACTTCACATGAACAATTCATTGAAACACTCAGTGAAAAAAAACATTCCCGAAAATCATAGGACAAAGAAACCCTACATGTACCTCTTGACAACTTCGAACCGGGCAAAGCATCAACAAAAGAATGAAGACACAATAGTACAAGACAAGTACATGGCGGCACACAGATAAAGCGCGATTGGAAGAGAAATAGCAGCGTGTTAGGCATGCCTATCCACAGCTGAGGATGAATATAAGAAGGGTCAAATTGATCATGATTAACCCATCTACTGGCATGGCTGTCTACAGAAATATCATTGCAAAACAATTATTAGAAATCCATTAAACATTAACATCATGGCAGAATGTCTGATAATTCATCTGGAACCGACCAAATAAGAGAAACCTAAACTTACACCAAGACCATGAAAGCCAGAGAGTTGGCATTCATCATTGATCGATTAATCAGGATTATTAAACATGTTATGATATATTTTGTATTTTTATTCTTTTGAGCTACAATGAGTACCGCCTTAATATTCATAGTATGGCTAACAAATACATAGGTAAACATATATTATAAATTACAGTTAAAGTACAATGTTCGAGACCATACACCACTGTATAGTATATACACGTGCATTTACTAATTTTTATATAGAAAGAAGGAATTAGATTCGAAAGTAAGATAGCAAGAGAAGAGACGGAATTGCCGATCCAGAATACAAACATCATATACATACCAGATAACGATTTCTCCCAACAAGCTTTTTTCAAGTTTCGAAACAATGTTTAGCAGATATATATGATTCAAATATAAGATGTCCTTCACATTTTAATTGTTTTATTGTGTCTTCCAATTACGTTTATGTTAGTTTAATAATCGTTTTACCCAATCAATTAACATATGTGTTTATAGTAACTTATAATAACACTGTGTTTTACGTTTAATTATCGTCGCTACCGGTTGCACATATGAGCGACGCCTCCTGAAGAGATTAGTCATTTTTGATTTTTGGAGGATAGTGCAATGATACAGACAGACACCCATTCCAGAGTCTCATATGGTTCTTTTACGTGCACGGTGTACAGTATCGACCTCGGTTTAAAGTCCCAACTGAAAGACTGTTAATTTTATTGGGGTCAGACGGGGGTCGAACCTGCGATCCCTGGATTACCAGTCCATCGTCTTACCACTGGACTACAGATCCGTCTTTGATGATCAATCGTGCTGTTGAACACTACTTATTGATTCAATGTTAGTGTATTCGGAAGAATGTGTAGTAGCAACGCATTTATACGTTAAAAATGCATTTTATTTGCTTTTTGCGAGGTATTGTCACTTTAAACCCTATCTTTATATTCACGCTTAATAATAAAGTTTGCGACTTTATCCCATAAGAAAGAGTACACAATAATTATGCTTAGTAATTTCAGTGAACACATTTACAGTTAGATTTTCAAGTACAGTCAGGGGATAGATGATTCCATGCAATGTTTTTATAACTGCGACTTTACCTAGGACTATTAGTTGATGATATCTCCATTTACCGGGTACATTTCTTGGATTTTATTATTTACGTTAATTGAGATCCTGTCTCTTTTTTACAATGTATTTAATCAGTGGTCGTAAGGCACCCGGCTCTTACTACTACATCTGTTTTAGTATTCAATGTTAATGCTGAAGCATTACTTAAAGCAGCATTACATCGTATGAAATAAAAGATATTTGAACAATTCAAATTTTACGTATGGGTAGTACTGATGTTACACATTCTAACATTATACTTTGTATGCTTATGTTCATTTGGTAAACAGTGCTTTATTACGATAAAACAAACTCGAAACCGAAAGGAGGACATTCCGAATCGATCGGTCACGCATTTGTTTACAACCAGAACGCATCGTCCGCACTTGTTTACATTCGGAATGCATCGTCCCCATTTGTCCCACGTTGTCTTTTTTAATTAAATTACTTAATATGTTGATTCCTACCTCTGTTATCTAAGTCTTTTAGGGACATGTCTACATCCCGCGAAGGGTTCGACATTAGAGGAAGGTAGATAGATAGTCTTTCATGTTCAAAATATATATGTTAGTGTTCGAATGTATTCAGAAGAATTTGTCGTAGCAATGCATTAATACGTGAAAAAATGCATTGTTTCGTTTTTGCGATGTAATTCCGCTTTAATGATATTATTCCAATGGCAATAATAAAATTGTATGGTGAAAGAGGACACCATTGTATTACTCCACGTTCTATAGTAAAGAAGTCCGACATATATCAAGTATTACTTACAGTTCTTTAGTTTTCTTAGGAATAAGGTGTACGATTTCTGTCTCCAAAATAGTTTATTAAAGTTTTGGAGTTAAATCGTCAGACTCTGGACTTTTATTGTCCTTCGTATCTAATAGTTCATTCGCGTATTCCGCTTCCATTTATTTACACATTTTTTAAGATATTCGTTAAGAATAACATTATTTGACGGAAAATAATCTCTGCCACTTTTTGGTAATTCAACAATTTTTTCTAGATTTGAAAATTATTTTGTATTTTTATCCATTCCTTCTATGCATTTTGATCTTACTCAAATAACATAGCCATGAGTTTTAATGTTTATAATAATGACAAGTTCGTTCTTTTTAATTTTAATATAATTAATTAAATCCTCTTTTGTGGAATCATTGATTAATTGTAATTCTAGTTTATTATTTTTTATGAGCTCTTTTTCAATTGTATGTTCCTTCTTTTTACATGAACAATATTTGATAGCTATGTAACTGCTGTAAACGTTAATCAATTCTCAAAGAGTATTCGGATTTGTTCCTGCATTGTTTGGTGTTTATCCTTCTCAAATATCACACACTTGTGTGTTCGCCTCCGTGGTCGAGTTAAGGTCGCTGACTTGTATACCACTGTAACCTATCATCACTGATGGTCACGGGTTCGAGTCGCGCTCAGACTGTGTCTCATTTATATGAAAAGGTTGGCAGTTTCTTGCGGAGGTTGGTGCACACAAGTACTGGTTAACCACTGGAGCCTGCCCAGGAAAGGTGTTGTTAGGTAAACTGCCCGCCGGCGATATATCCCCAAAATGGTGCTGATGCAGGCGTAAAACCCGAAATATAACATAACATAACACACTTGTTTAATATTAAGTAACTCGGCCTCGGTTTTGGTTTGTAAAATCTATCGTTAGATTAATCTAGGAATGGCCAGATTGTATGCCAATAGTAATATTTGTTTTGTTTCATTTGAAAGGTTACTGGGATTACTAATGATTGGATCGAAATCACTATTCGTGATATATTTTTTTTAAATAATATTTTATTGCATTTTTCGTACAATACATTACATATATACATACAATACTAAGAACAAATCAGAGATTAATATGTAATTATATGATTGCAGTATACGATACATTTGTTTTGTCAAGGAGAAAAAAGCAAATGGGTTGGGCTACAAGTTATAACAACATTATTTACAGCCCTCCCCGTCACTTCGAACTAAATAAACAATGTTGGATGAACAATTTCTGTAATGTATGATCTGATGTAGAAAAAGAACACATAAAATTAAGTTTCGTGGTTAATATTTGTTAATTATTATATCATATGCGAAAACAAATATAACACAAAGAGATGGAAAAACGTACAGTTAGTTTATGACTTGAATATGAGCTTAAGAATTAAAACTAATAGATAGTGCATGCACCCCAACCACAAAGATTAGCTCTCCCCACTCCATGCTTACCAGACAAAAAGAAGGCCAAATAATTGATATTATGCGAATCGTCGAGTCGCTTTAATAAATCTTTGAACCTCTATAAACAATTTATTATTTTCTGAGATAGACAAGTGTTCAATTCCAATTAAAAGCTTTTTTGTACTTATTGGATGACATCTACGAGTATTTCTGAAAAGATGTATACGCTCTAATCTGTATTTGTTGCATCTAAACAAGTAATGGTCGGGGTCTTCGATACCATGGCCACATTCGCAGTTAGGATTATCAAGAAGGAAATTGACATGTAGATGAGCATTCAAGTTACTGCATGCGTTACGTATTCGCGCTTGTTGGACAGATGAAAATCTGTCCCCGGTGGTGTAGAATTCGGGTACGATAGCACCTTTATAGATTTGTTTCAGCTTGCTTTTAAACTCACTTAGAGAGTTAGTGTCACGGATATAATTATCTAGCTTATTCCATATGTCTAGAGAGGAGGGAATAGTTGAATGTGCATATATTTGAAGACGCCTTGGCAGAGTTATATAATTATTTCTATTACGTAAAGGATATGGATTAGTTTCATCAACAGTTGTCGGGATTATATCGTTTAGATAAGAAGGCAGTATACTGTGTATATTACGATATATTAATATTAGTTTTTGCATACTGCGCCTATCCGCTAAAGACACCCACCCTATTGCTGTTAGTTGCCTGTTAATTGACACTGATCTCGTTAGGCCTGTTACAATTCTGGCTGCTTCGTACTGCACTTTTTCAAGTGTTTCCTTTTCGTATTGTGTGCAGTTGTCCCAAACCACCGATGAATATTCTAATAAAGGTCGTAAATATGAAATGTATGTTTGATTTAGTGAAGAGCGATTTAGCTTAAATTTTAGCATTTTCATTGATCCGAGTACTTTGGAAGCAGATTTCATTATGTTGTTTATATGTTTGTGCCAAGACCCATCATTACTTAAAGTTAACCCAAGATGCTTGTGATTGTCAACAAATCCCAGCTCAGTATTTTCAAAAATAAGATTTGGTCGATCATTATTGTGACCAAGAGAAAAGAATATGACTTCGGTTTTGGACGAGTTAAAATTTACAAGCCAGTGTTTGGACCAGTCTGAGATTATTTTCAAATCATGATTGAGTGTTGTTTCAATATGGCGTGTATCGGAAGAAGAAACTGCAAGGGAACTGTCATCTGCAAAAATCCTTGTACTAAGTAATGAATCAGCGATATCGTTAACATAAATAAAAAACAATAGAGGTCCTAAAACTGATCCCTGGGGAACTCCAGCTTTAACGGTTTTGGTATCTGAAAAAGAAGGACCTACAAAGACCCTTTGTGATCTGTTAGACAGATAATTTGATATCCATTTTAACAGGTTGTCATATATTCCATATTGCTGAATTTTAAAAGTTAAACCTCGATGCCAGACTCTATCAAAAGCGTTTGATATATCGCAGAAAACCATACACGAGTTCTTACGCTCGTCGAAGGCCTTGCAAATATGGTTATAGATATCTATCAGCTGATATACCGTTGAGTGCCCGGGTAAGAAGCCAGATTGTAACCTGTAAATGAGGTTATTTATATGTAGGTGGTTGTATAAATGCTTAAAAACTACGCGTTCCATAACTTTTCACACGCAACTTATCAATGATATCGGTCTATAATTAGAAGGAAGAGACTTCTCACCCTTTTTAAAGATTGGCATCACATGTGCAATTTTCCACATGGACGGATAAGAAGATTCGTTTATAGATCTATTAAATATTAAACTAAGAGGATATGAAACAGAGTTAGAAGTTTCTTTAAACATCCTATGGCTGATTCCATCTGGACCGCTTGCTTTGTTCACTACTAAGTTAGATAAAACATCTTTAATTTCTGCTTACGATATGTTGATATTCGATAGCGTCGAGTTTGTTTTGTGTATGAGTGTGGGAAGCGTAACATTAGAATCATCAACTGTTGAAACAGACACAAAATAGTCGTTTAGTGCATTAGCTTTTTCTTCACCAGACAGATGATATTGGTCATAGTTAGTTTTTATTAGAGGTGGTATGGAGTCATTACTTTTACAATTGTCCTTTACTAACATTTTAACTATTTTCCAATATTGGCGCGGATTAGAAGTGCTCACATCTTTAAGGGTGATTTCTAAGTTGTTATAAAATATCTGCTTAGCGTGCGTTTTCATATTGTTAACTTTTTTTCTTGTAGACTTGTATGAACACCAATCAGATAACTTGCCTGATAATACAGCTGTACGCTTCAATCTGTCGCGTTTCCTTAGAATTCTTCGTATGTCATTATTAAACCATGGCTTATCCTTTGGACGAATAGTACTAAGATGTGAGGGAATACATACGTTTGCAATTTCTAAGAATGTTTCTGAGAAGATCTTGGCCGCGTTATCAATTGTATTTGTTTGTAAGAAAAGCCAATTTGTAGTAGCAATGAGGTGATTGAATAATTGGAAATCAGCATTTTTATAGTTCCATACTCCTCTGTTATGTGATGGTGTTGCTTGTTTATTTGATTTTATGTAATCATATGTCCCATAATGATCACTTATATGACTTGGCGTATTAAATGTTCCGGCATCAAGATACATTATATTGTTCGAGATTGCAATAGGATCGAGTAAAGTACTAGAATGTGTTGTGATACGTGTTGGTGTAGTTATTACGTTATTCATGTTTGTAATTGCTAAAATATCTCGAAACTTGTGACAGGAATCATTCAATTGATCCTCATTAATGTCTCCTAGAATAATTATTCCGGAAAAAGTTTCGCTCATTCTGTCGATGGCAATGCTTAATCTCATCCAAAACCCAACTGAAATATGGGGTGGTCAATAGATAGTACAACCTAGAAAAGTGTCATTCTTATCTCGAATGGAGACACATAAGGCTTCAGGCAATAAGACCTCAAAATCATTAATTCTTTTCGGGCATAAATGCATTGAAGCATATACGAGAATTCCACCAGAATGTGCCGACACATCTTTCCGAAAAAGTTCATCATACGCTTCAATTTGAAGCCAGCTATCTACTACAGTTCTAGATAAATGTGTTTCGGTGAAACATAACATGTCGAAATCGGAAAGGTTGTCTCGAATAAAGTCTAATTTATTCCGTATACTAGGGATATGTTGGTGAAATATGGAGAAGCATTGGTTCAGACAAAGTTCTGGACCAGGATTTACCTCTACATCGCCACAGCTTAAAAGGAGACGACATGCAACTATTGAAAGAAATAACTCTAAATGTCCTAATTGGAAACAGTCTATCGGTAGATGTGTCTCTATACAGTGTTGGCATGTAATAATTAACATAATATTTTCAAAGTGAATGTTTAAGATATTGAGGCGCACCAATAATAGAAAACATACGACTGCATTGAAAATATATTTTAGGATTATTGTTGGATTCATTAACAATATTGAAAATGGATGGCAACTTAACGAAATAGGTCCAACATATAATTTTATGTGTCCCCTGTTAAATAAGCCTATCGCTACCCTCCACAATCCAATATTATTACCCATGATCAAAACGTTCAACGTCAATGATTGTGGAGGGCGACAGTAGGATCGTGTGCGTCAAAACAATAGGGAAGCATGGTCGGGGGAGAGCAAGACCCGGGGGAAACATGAGGGTGTTATATAGTAAACGCATGAATGTTAAAGGATAAAGTAGGAAAATAAAAAATAGTTATAGAAAAAACACAAAAATGAAATAATTAATAAATACTATCGAAATACACCGAGGAAACAACAGCAACAAGTTACACTGAAAATCTACAAGATATATAGTCAAGTGTGTTGCTTGGTAACATTGCTCGATTGTTAGTAGTTGATAAACGAAATCCCAATGACATTAATGTCCCATAGTATAAATGCATTGGGAACGAACACTGTGAGTACATACTTTAGACATGGACAACGTCAACTATTTGATGTATGGGAATAAATAGCCCACTATTTGTTCAGACATCTCGGATGCACTGTGGTTGGTCGTAGTTCGATCCCGCAGCTGACAGCACACGCCATTACACATGTGGACGTCCACTATATACTCAGAGAATCAAAATGCATACTGTGCTGATATAGGGCGGTGTTACGATTAAGTATATATACATGATCAATATTAGTTTTTATTACGACAATGCATCACAGGCGGCCTGCATTTCACTAAGTTAGTATAACTAGATTGCACACTCCGTAAACCTTATCTAATTATTTTAAGTTTAATATTTAGATATATTGAGAGTGTATTTAGTTGTCTATACCATGCCTACTCGTTATTATTAGATCAAAAATAAGCGTATTGTTACATAGTACTTATTAATCACAGATAAAATAATCGGCAAACATCCGTAAAGCAGTTATTGGTTTATGTGTAAAATTATAATACAAAAACAGGTTTTGCAGCCGCTGACAATCTAACAAACTAAGGAGTGTAGTTCGTGTAATCATGCTCCTGACCAGCAATTGGTTATGGTATGGTTTGGTTTCATCAATGATAGAATTGTACACATACCTCTAAATGAACGCTATAGTCACATTACGTTTACATTTGCCAAATCGGTGCATGATTTGCACCAAATTCACTCCTTAAATGTATGTTCATGATATTTGGAGATAACACATGTAGTGTAATATGTACGGTACGAAATTTCTGACTTATTTTCACAGTTAATTATCACCATGCAAATTAAATGTTACATGTCATTCATGATATTATGTTGTAATTGTATAAAATAATAAACCATACACATATTAAACCATACACATACACGTGATATTCACATAGCAATTCATATACAGTCAACATCCGCTATGTCAAAGTCGGTTATGTCGAATTCTCCGGTTATTTCGAAGTCTGATCAAAGTCCCGTTTCAGACACTATCATTTTACATATAACTGGCTCCGTTTCATATCTAATTTCGTCAAGTCAATATTCGGTTATGTCGAAGTATTTTGTTCGGTCCGACTGAATTCGATATAACGGATGTAGACTGTAGCAATTCTCCATTAATGAAGATTCGTGAATTACACAGATATTAATACAGATTTCAACTATGTTCAAATGCATTCCTGCCATTTATTGGCTAGATATTGCTGACTGTCGCCATCAAAATTAGCTGTGAAGTGTTGTTCTCTCACATTATATACATTACGCATATGACTATTAGTAACAAGTATTTATAACATTTACAACATAACATCTTATTTTCGAAGCAAACCCACATTACATACACATATCTAGCATTCCTAGATCATCTTGATCCTAATCTAGTGTTCTTATCTAACATGCTACATATTGAAATATCATGAAATAGGTATGTACGGTAATTGTGGTCTACTGTAGCCGAGTATGATCACAGGAACTAAATTTAAATCCATCAGAGATAATTGTATATCTATAAGACACGCACGTGTGCTGTAGGTTTTCCTCGAATGGTTGCGGCATACAAAGTCAAATGAACTTACCATACCTTATTGTTAATCATAGATAATACAATTGATTTAAGCTTTCGATTAAATCCATTCTCATCCTGTATATAATATATATATTTTTACGTTTATTTATCGTGCTACCGGTTGCCCATATGAGCGACGCCTCCTGAAGATATTAGTCATTTTAGATTTTGGAGGATAGCGCAATGATACAGAGAGAGACCCATTCCAGAGTCTCCTTTGGTTCTTTTACGTGCACGGTGTAAAGCACCGACACGAGACTTCGGTTTAACGTCCCATCTGAAAGACTGTTAATTTTATTAGGGTCAGACGGGGGATCGAACCTGCGATCCCTGGATTACAAGTCCAGCGTGTTACCACTGCGCTATAGATCCGTCTGTATACAATATATATGTACTGTACATTATGAATAAATAAGATTAATCCAATACAATTGTATAGAGATTATGATTTTATTATTAATTTGCATACAATACAATATGCGATCTGTGGATTATGGTAGGATAGAACTCCGATGCGATGTTAGCAGATTCTAGAAGTTTAAATTTTATTTATTTTACAACGATTGCGAAACAGGTTTCAACAACTTATATTAATCAGTCTCCTTGGCGCGGATGAAAGAGTAAATGTGGTCATTCGTGTGGGAGGAAACCGGAGTACCCGGCGAAAACGCACCTGTCCGATCTGGCGACCACCGGACCATCTCACATACTTCCCAGTCCGATGACCGAACTCGGGTTGCATTGGTGAGAAGCGAGCGCGCATACCACTGCGCTAATCGGACAGCCAGCAGATTCTAGTCGACCGCCTATGAGAGATCTATACAATACAGCCGTGTAGCTTCTGTTCATATTGATACATACTCTATTAGAAAGCTATATTGCTTTCAGATGTAGTGGGTTGACATACTGGTATGTTTCTGTAGTGTTATATATGTATTTTATCGATTTCTTTAACAATACATTGCATGACGAGTTTACTTTCAATATATGGATTTTCTCGCCAATGCGTAACTGTCTTTAGTTTATACAAATTATATTGGCTCGAAGTTCTTACACTATATATTAATCACTCACGAGACCTCATTCCTGATGGAATCCATCGCCATGAGGGAGAGAGAAGAGGCAACGTGGAATTTAAATGCCTTGCCTAAGGGCACAATCGTAACGGCTCCAGCGGGGCTCGAACTCCGGACATTTCGCACCTGGAGCGAACGCTTATCCACTGCGCTATCACGACCTCCTGTCTATCACGACTAACTGTCTGTTACCTTGGAGGGACTGATGTCGCATATGTCATATGGTGACTATCGTAGGAAGACCCCAGGTGCATCTCAGAGTATCAAGTCCAGCAATGACGGGTGCCAGGGTAGAACCACCGACCTTCCGTCAGTCAGCTGGAGAGCTTCCTCACATGGAACAATTCGACATAGTCCGACTGTAGTCTGTACATAGTTTGTACTATATGATGGAGGATGTCTAAACTATAGAAACTCACACAAGGTTACTGCAAGCTGCAATTGCATACTGGACGGGTTTCATAAAAATGTTGATTAGGCTGCTAAAACTGTCACTCTTTGGTTATATAAATATATTGCATCTGAGCTATGTTTAAAAGTCTTTCAGATGGGACGTTAAACCGAGGTCTCGTGTCGGTGCTTTACACCGTGTACGTAAAAGAACCAGAGGAGATTCTGGAATGGGTCTCTGTCTGTATCATGCACTATCCTCCAATATCTAAAATAACTAATCTCTTCAGGAGGCGTCGCTCACATGGGCAACCGGTAGCGACGTTAAATAAACGTAAAAAAAAATATGTTTGAGAGAAGAGTGCTCGTTTGGTAATTGAGAAGACCGTTGGTGTCTATTCAACCTATGATACAGGCTTTGTGTCAAGTATCGATACTTGGTTAAGCTAACAGCCACTGCTTTCGAACATAATAAATAAAGATATGAAGAATGTATTAATTATAATTAAATTAGAAAGAATCATTTAGCCTGAGACCAGGCGTCGATATATTTTGCCTGGTCAGTCAAATAAATATATTTTAACACCGAGATAATTAATTGGGCAGCATCGAGTTTCTGACAATATCAACTGTCATTTTGCCAGACGTTATAAAGTGAAAAATCGACAGACTGGAACCCAGGCTAAGAATCAGTGACAATATGCCTGTAACAATACCACTTTATTAATTGCTATATTCATAGTTTCTATGATTAATGTTGGTTGCAAAAACCAACCGATCATTTTACAATACCACAATATTCAAAGACGGAAAGAAGTATGGCCATCAGTGATGCCAGAAATTTACACAAACAATCTGATTTCCCTAGAAATCCTCAAATAAATAATTGTGTTCGTAACCACAGAATGATAAAGGTACACCAAGGCCAACAGTTACATGTAACGATATCCCTTTATCAATACTGTTTTATGTCTTATTATCCCTCACCGACAGACGGAAGACGTGTTGTTCATCCGTCCGTCTGCCCGCCATATCTTGTTCGATTATGTTCTCCATAACCCCATGTTGGATGTTCATCAAGCGAGTCAGGAAGCATCGGTATCATGTCTAATTGTGCATAATTGTAATCCAGTTCCGGTTTGAAGAATGGTTGCTGATTTACGGCCAATTGACCATTTTTATGACAAAAAGCTTGTCCACACATCATTTCTAAAACACCCTCTTTTGGATTGTCACAAACCATTAAACTTTATTTATTTCAGTATTTTACATAATTAACATTTTACATATACATTAACAGCAATAGACTGAAAAGGATTAGAACCAACCTTTGAAGGAATCATCAGTATGATGTCTAGTTGTGCATATTGTAACCCCATTCCGTTTGGATGATATGTCGTGGATTTACGGGACAGTTTGACATTCTAGAACACAAATCTTGTCCGCGCCTCATCTACAAACCCATTGTTGGGGATTTTCACCAAACGTGGCAGCAGGCAACAATATTGTGTGTAATTGTGCGCATTGTAATCCTTGTCATTTGAACATTTTATAGCACCTTTTTCCATGATTCACAAAAACACCCCATTGCCCTTTCACCATGCTTAGCAGGATGCTTCAGTATGATGTCGTCTTGTTGTGCATATTTTACCCCGTATCGGTTGGGTGATTTTCTGTGGAATCACGGCCATTTGAAATTGTCTTGGACACCAAGCTTATCCACGCTTCATCTTCAAAACTTCTTGTTGGATTTTCACCTACATTGGCCGCGGTTATAATGTCTAGTTGTGCATATTATAACCCCATTTTGGATGGATGATTGTTTGCAGATTTATAGTCAGTTGACATCTTTAAAAGCTTGTCCCCGCTTCATCAAAACACCTTTTTACATTTTTACCACGCTTAGTAGGAATCACCAGTATGGCCCTTTGAACATTTTATAACACAATTCCAAACTTTATATAGCTACAGATGACCTTTTGACAATTACTTCATATATATAACGACCATGCTTGTAGTACTCCACTGAAGCAACAGTGAGTGGGGAGACGACATTCGCACTATTTCCAATATAAGGTCGTTCAAAGCTTTGGCTAGTTTGGGAAACTCCCCTTATGTAGTTCCAGTAATACCATACAGTGAGTGGGGAACATTCCAATTATTTCCAATATAAAGTCGTGCAAAGCTTTGACTAGCTTGGCAAACTCCCCTTATGTAGTTCCAGTAATAACGTACAGTGAGTGGGGAACATTCCAATTATTTCCAATATAAGGTCGTGCAAAGCTTTGACTAGCTTGGCAAACTCCCCTTATGTAGTTCCAGTAATAACGTACACTACCTAAGAAACATTGCTTGTTAGGCCGTGGGCATCACTCGCCAATCGTGGGGCCTTATGTCAACCTCCTCGGCTCCGCACGGTCATCCCAGCGGCACATTAATCCTCTGCTCTACATCTGATACGAGTGGCTGACAATAGTACATAAGTATTTAAAGTTTAAACTTTATTTATTTAAAACGATTGCGAAGCAAGTTTTAACAACTTATATTAATGACTCTCGTTGGCGTGGATGAAAGCGTAATTGTGGTCATTCGTGTGGGAGGAAACCGGAGTACCGGAGAAAACCCACCTGTCCGATCTGTCGACCACACGTATTTAATACGTGCCTAATAAGGGAATGCTAAGTAAGGGTAAAGAACAGGGACACATCATTGAGGTTGGTTAGTAGATATCATAGGCAACGGCATACTGATGTACATTTATAGGCCAGAATAACGGTCCGCATAATATGGACATTGAGGACTACAGGTTATATGCAAAAGACAAATCAATATCGCAACTGAGATATATAGTACAATGACAGTGTTGGGTTAATATCTATACATATATAATTATTAATGTTATTATTATTATACTTAATATGTATAATGCAACTTACAGATGACACCGATTCTACCGTAATTATTGCATGTACAATATGATAGTGTCTCGAAAATAGTTAGCAATATATTTTGATATTTTCATTTATTAACAGATAACACGTGTCATATAAAGTTATATTAACAGAATAAACGTGCCACAATAGAATGAATTCTTGGCATACATTGCACGTTGTTATGACAGCGATTCGTTATTGTCAATGTGACATGCACAGAAAATGTTCCTGCCAAGTTGATGAGCATACCAAGAATTATATTCAGTCAGTGTACATCAGTTTCTTTTAAAGTGATGATAAACACAATCCAGTTGTCATGTCTTAATACACAATAAGCTCAATGCATGTTGTAACAACTCGTCTACAAGTACAGGCACACTATTAGAAGGACATGCACAACTCAGTTCTGATCAAAACGTACTACTTTTCACTCACGTTCATTAAGCACATTAAAGACACAAATCGGATTGCACACCATTACATCACACAATCGCCATATTAAACGCCTATGCAGTTTTCGTACATGCACGAGCTGGTGACATCTAAATCTGATTCGCTCTCATCCATTTTTTAAATTTGTTTTCTATCTCAAATCCAATGTCACCATAGCCACTTGTGGTTGTGTAGTTTAATGACAATTGCATTTGGTATTTCTGTTGCACAACCACCATCATATCTCTATTTCGAAATTAATATCTTTTCCTCACATTCCAAAACGTTTGAGTTACTCAATGCATGTAGTTGAATGTAATTTTGTTGCCTAATATAATCGGTATGTTTTGTAAATCATTCGTAGGATAGAGGTAACCATACATACAGGTTGATGTCTCCTCAATCATACATGTATGTACATACTATGTATACTTGACTATGTTTATTCAAAGACTATTGTTTAAACTAAGTACCATACGAACGATTCTGGGAATGGTTTCCTTAAATTTAGTGATTTTATACTTTCGGTTTGATCATTTTTGCCTTTTGCCATATAATACATATATATAGCACAGGCCACAAAGCATTCCTCGTCAAGAGCGTATATGCCTTACTTGTAATAAGCTTGGTAATGAATATCATTTTCTATTGGAGTGTCGTCTTCTCACTGATCTACGAATAACTTATTTTAAACCATATTTCCGTAATATATAGATGAACTGTTAAAATCAGAAAACAGAAATACTTTAAGGACTTTAGCAATTTTGGTATTTAAAGGATTTGAGTTAAAGAGAAGTGTCGCTTTTGAAGATACTTTATAATACACATATTTATGTTATAGTTTTCATTGTAACATTCTCCTGTCACATGACATAAGTCATATAAAATGCTACAGTTTATATCGTATGAATCAAATTTATCAATTATGTGTACATACATATTTATGGAACTTCATAGCTGCGTATTATATATTTGTGGATGACATGGACTGTGCATGTGATCAACGTACTACGACTGTATCATAGCGTATAAAATAGGATATTATTAACAAACTAGCTGTTTCCAGTGTAGCATGAATTTACTAGGGTGTGAAATTGTCCTGGTTCGGTATTCCTATTCTTAGTTATACGTAAATATTTCTCAATTTACGTATTCTTGAAATATGTAATATATTTTCAGGTTTAACAGTTCCAGCGTACACGGTAGTATTATAATTAAGTTGTACTTGTTCAACTATTAAGACCACCGCCGAAATACACAGTACTAGTATACCATATTTGATCATGGGTCATTTTTGACTTTATATGTTATAATGTTTGCTTGTATTTGATGAAATAAAAAACTACTACATTTCGCAGTACATTCAGACTTAAAGCTATGCAATCAGTATAACACTGTAATGCGTTATTCTCTTCAATCTTGATTATTATGTATGTTCTATGTACATTACGACACGTGTTAATTAATTGACTGATCGTGCCTACTTCTACGATAAGCGACGTCTACGACTCACGTCATGTCTTCACCAATAGATAGTTCTCGAAAATATGTATTCATCATCAACTCATGCAAGAGTATCATTTACGCCGATTCAAAACAAGACATGTCATTTGCTTAAGCATTACTTTGATTAATTCAAAGCTTTGTAAAGATTGGCTGATACCGGTAACACCGTATTTAACGAGGTATACATTAAGGTTGGATACTTGCGAAGTCTATTATGAGAAACATGCAAATCATCGGTGATCTTAATCCGCAAACGCGTACTATATATTGAATAAACGGCAATGTCTTAGTTTACAATCCACTCGAATTAGAGCATTGGTTGACCTATACAGTTTACGATGCATACTTATTACAGGAGAAATGGTTAAACGTAGCTATGTAAAAGCCGGTTATGTCGAATTCTCCGGTTATCTCGAAGTCGGACCAAAGTCCCGTTTCAGACTCTATCATTTTACATATAACTGGCTCCATTTATATCGAATTTCGTTAACTCAAACTTCGGTTATGTCGAAGTGTTGTGTTCGGTCCGACGGAATTCGACATAACGGATGTAGACCGTAGATATATCTTTATTTCCTAATAAGCCATTTTTGTCCTATGAACAAAGCATTAATACAAAATATTGCAAAGTGAAACATGCATGGTAATATGGTGATGGACACTAATCTCAACAAACAATTATGGGAGAGACATTCAATAATATGAACAAAAACAACACATAAAATAAAAATAACTAAGTATTCACCATTGAAACCAATATTAAATAGATCTGTTTAGATATTGACAACTGATCTACTATGTTCAAATGCTTTATAAACGTATACAGATAATTTCGGAACTGCATTTTCAGTTTCAAAAATAAATTTTATTAACCATAACAAAAATGATATTCATCCTCTAACTTGTTACATACATCATTGAAAGGTGCACGTTGTGATGTGTTCCATCTAGCACATTCAATTTCATTTCTAATCTATGCGTCGACATTCGTAACCCAGACAAGGCAATTTGATATATATCCTTACATTTGTTAATTCGAGATATGGTTGACAACTAGCAATCGATCTATAAAACAATGCCTTGGACGAATTCTCTAAACTAGCATGCGCATCCGGTACATAATGGCCTTTAGTACGTTTCTTAACAATATACTGGAATATATTAACACCACCCTCACATTGGCTTAGCTACACCTCATACACACCTAATCTGGAAAGTAAATCCTTAATTTCAGAGACCCAGTTTACTTTCTCCGGGTGTAATTCCAAGTCACAGTTTAACACATTGTAAGCTATTTTGATGTACCTTTTATCTTCTGATCTGCATATAATTATGTGAATAAACGTATATGGGCAATATACATCAAGTAACCGGGCAAAATGCCTCCCACAATGCTCACTAATCCAAGACCAGTACATATTATTTTATATTACATGTACACATACTTATAAATAAAAATATTTTCTTTGCAAAATTCGATGTCAGTAGTTTTCACTATAACCCTTAAGAGGAAATACCAGTTTTCAAAGTTTTCGCTCGCCCACGTGGTTCGCCGGAGGCGAGGGTATATAAGCTCAATCATCATCACCAGTTTTAAATGTTTAAAACTATTGTCATTTCTATTTGCCCCCCCCCCCACGTCTAGTACTCCATCCTGACATAGCAGTTAATATGAAGCGATATATTGAATGTGTTAAATAACGTTTAACGTATTTCCAAAATGAAGCTGTACACACACCTATTCCCGTCCAGTACCTATTCCATTGCACATGCAGTTTTACACTTTAGGACGACATTTATATCCATGGATCTCAATGGGATCGTGTATTTAGAAGTTCTCTAAACTTAATATAATGTCAAATTTGTAGTAACAGTTAACTATAATATAACAGAACAGAACAATATTTTATTATCAGACCTGTACATAGTACATAATCATATAATACAGAATCATATAATATATTTACATCACGTGACTGGTTAGTATGCAAGTGTGTTTATTGTATTAGTAACAGAGGATGAACATTATATTTCAGCAGAATATCATACCGTATCAAGTAATATTCATCATGAAACACATTAAACTGTCGTTAGGGAATTTCTGTAGTCCAAACCTTTTTCATATAATTTGCTGATTTAAATATGATTGTTTTATCGAATGTTTTAAACATTCTAGATATTTATACACAGAAGGCCTTCTGTAATAATGTATATATATATATAACATGGCCCAGTGGTTAAGGCGTCCGCCTACGGAGCCGGAGGTCGAATGTTCGAATCTCGTCAGGGGTTCGTTCTGATATGGCCCGTTGGTGAGCCGCCAGCTAGTTAAATAATGGTTACCGATTGCCCACCAGCCTGGCGCCTGGCATACAAGCATAGGATTCGGGAAGTACTGATGTTCATAAAAAGAGGTGTCTCATAAGTCAGAAATGGCTGGCCCATTAAATAGGGGTGACACTATAATAAGCAAACACTTTACTTTTATATTTGTAATTCACCGATATGCTTTATGGATACAATGACTTTTTGGCTAATTTCAAGTTTTTGCAACGATTGCAAATCAAGTTTTAATAACTTATATTAATCACTCTCGTTTGCGCGGATGAAAGCGTAGATGTGGTCATTCGTGTGAGAGGAAACTGGAGTACTCAGAGAAAATCCACCTGTCCGATCTGGCGACCACCGTACCATCTCACATACTTTCCGGCCCGAGGATCGAACCCGGGTTGCATTGGTGAGAAGCGAGCGCGCTAACCACTGTGCTAATCGGACAGTATCCGCCTCCAGTTAATTATGATGCAGACATCTTTATTTATTTGGATTTGGTTATGAAGAAATACGACATTAATCTTGAATTTCTGATAATTCACCTATTCCGATATTAAACTAATGGCTGGCGGGATATATTAAACTAATGGCTGATGGGATATAATTACATGTTTATCCCACAATAAATAATAAATTTCTACATCGATTCCATCAATTTTGGAACCAATTTCATTTGATATGCCCATTACGTCTGGTTCTATTTCTTCAGTATCAATAACACTTTACAATAACTTCATTTTGTCATATTAAACAGTTGTCATGTTGATACAACATGCTACTAAATGAAAAATTAATTAAATCTACCCACACTGCCTCACAGAAAACATTTACATCATTGGATACTTGCTCATATAATAATGAACACAGCTTTAGCCTATTTTCGATTTGTATACAATATATACTAGAGGACATAGAAAACGCACACTTCGGATAAGTGTGTTTTTACATCAAAAACAATAACTATATATATATACATAGTTTTAATCATTTTCGAATACTTTTAGTTGTTCAGTTTGTGGTTTGTAATAACGGTGTGATATATCTTTGATGGAATCCTTATTTCGTTTTCATGTAATAATAATCATATAATGTAGGTGTACAGTATATTATGAACGAATAGATAGGTTATAATGAACGAATAAACATGTTTAAGCCCACAGATACATTGCAATTTAGTTTTTTAGATAACGTTTAACATAAATGGAGGAGGTATAACTATGACACAAGTAAAGACGGATCGTGCGTCTTAAATACCCTTCTTCTTCAGTGCATTTGGTAAGTTTACTTTAGAACAATAAAATAAATAATGATCTGTCGAAATAATTGATATAGTATTATGTAAAATTAAACATGTTCTACTATACAGACATACCATCTTCTAAACTATTTTCTAGATGGCGTTTGTGCTCGTATTGATTTTCATAATTTAATATGCCGATTTTAAGTATCTTTTGAGATACCGGTTGTCCATTTGAGCGACGGGCAATTTACCTAACAACACCTTTCCATGGCAGGGTACAGTGGTTAACCAGTACTTGGTGCACCAACCTCCGTAAAGAAGCTGCCAACATTTTCAAATAAAGACACGGTATGAGCGGGGCTCGAACCCGTGACCATCAGTATATTTTTCTCTTTATTTCGCCCACTGCAAGGAGATCAAGTAGGGGCGGTCTTGCCTTCAGTTATGACTTAGACTGTTATTTCTGCACCTGCGCTGGATATATCTGGGGCCCGGTGTAGTGCGAAATTCTGCATCCCCTATATAATGTATTAGGGGTGTAATATATGGCAAGGGTGTTGCGAAAAAATGCCCGGGGGTGTAGTATTTGGCAACTGCATTGCGATATTGTGCACCCCCTGTGTCATAAATCCATGTGTTGAACTGACCATTAGGTATGGTATCAGCTCCGTCTCGCAGGCGTTGACCATCACTCACAAACAATGGAGAGATAATATAGAAACTATTATAACTAAATGCCGACTATGACTGTATTATTAATTAAGTGATATATTTGATTTATCAATGACAATTAGAAAGGTTTATTTGTAGAAGGTTCATACAAATATTATAACCGTACTAAATTATATATAACTATATATATATATATCACATGAACACATCTATGACATGTCTATAATCATTGTTTTAATAAACATCGCTATCGTTCATTTGATATTAACACACGATAGGGTACAACATTTCGCAGGGATACATTATTTCGCTGCCAAATTGTGCACCCTCGCCTTCTATAGTGCAGGGGATGCAAAATATGGCAATCAAATAATGCACCCCCATAGAAGATCAAAGAAGGGGTGTAAAATATGACAGGGGTGCACTATTTAGCGTTACACCGGCAATAATACTGCATAGGCAATCAATAATAATTGCTATGGAAACAACAACGTGTGTATTTAATTACTGTCGACATAGTGCCTAGTTGGCTTCATTACGGTGTTATCAGATGTAATGGCTTGCATTAGTTTCCTTGTTACAAGGAAAGCTGCTCGATTGCCTTCTATCAAAACACATTATTCTTATTATACAGCATGTAAACAGTGAATATATAGTTTCTGACTATTAATAGTCAACAAGGTAACATATATATGCGTGTGTGGTGTGGTGTGTTGTGGTGTGTTGTGGTGTGGTGTATGTGGTGTGGTGCGGTATGTGTGGTATGGTGAGGTATGTGGGTGTGGTGTGGTGTGGTGTGGTGTGCGTGCGTGCGTTCGAACCTATAAATAAATGACCTAAGTGGGCGACCAAAGGTCACTAACCCGTGGAGACTTGTGTACCCAGCACGACTAAATGACATTTTTACTTGAGACCAAAGCGATACATTTACCTTCGGAAGAGAATGTTCTCCAACGTGTGGATTAGGAAGTCAGTAGTATACAGCTAGTTTATACATATCTATTTATGTTTGCTCGATTGCGAAACCAGTTCCTATAGCGACGATAGAAAATTTGATTAGAATATTTAGGGAAATTACATCTTCATACATCTTATGATAAGTTTAGCTTAGTTTATACAAATTTATTTTAGCTCGATTGTGAAACAAGTTCTTACAACTTATATTAATCACTCTCGATATCTCTTTCCTGGTGGAATTCATCGACACGAGGGAGAGAGAAGAGGCAATGTGGAATTTAGATGCCTTGCATAAGGGCACAATCGTAACGGCTCAAGCGGGGCTCGAACGCCGAGCCTTTCGCACCTGAAGCGAACGCGCATCCACTGCGCTACCACGACTTCCACTAAAAGATAAGCAGCAATCTGCATAACGAAAGTATTATTATACTCTCGAGACCTCATTCCTGATGGAATCCATCGCCATGAAGAAGAGATAAGTGTCAATGTGGTATAAAAATACCTTACCTCATGGCACACTCGTATCGGCTGCTGTGTACAGCTGAAGTGCTGGCCAATGTGATACATGAAGGTACAACAGTCCGTCATGCCATACACTTGAGTGGGTAAGTCGGAAAAGTGCCGTTTTTGGTCAATGTGGATGACATTGGAAGCGTATCTCCTCCCACCCCAGCCCATATAATGTACTAGTTCGGAGGTATCAATGGCGTCTGTGATCCTGCTCTCGATACGTATATGGTCTTGTATTTGGGCAACTTCCCTACGTCCCCAGTAATGTGGGTCAAAGTTCAGGTGTCAATCGAAGAAACAATATACTCGTGGATGTAGCCTGTCATCACCGCTGCCACCATCAATGTTGTCCATAGTCACTCATAGTAGTAGGCCTGCTACACTTTCGTCTCATCGTTGTGCTATGTTGAGTATGGTAATAACACGGAGAGGCGAGCAGACTGTTATATGTTTTGTAAATGACAATAAATAAAGTTTATAATAATAATAAGTCAGGTCTAAGTCAAGTCAAAGGTTTTAAATAAATAATCATAATAAAGACTTTATTTTATGAGAGAACTCATTTACAAAAGTTAATCTACCATGAGGCTCTATATATATACAAATCAAATGCAATCAAAGGATAGACTATAAATCTGCATATTGGAAATATATAGTATGTTAAAGCTGAAAAGCTATATATAATATGTTATGGAATATGATGATATATGGACAGTTTGAATTGAATTGAGGCATACATTCAAACATGTCTTAGGCAGCCGGGCAACGGAATCACAGAACATGGCTGCTTATCACAGGTAGATGCTTAATAGAGGTCAAATGTATGTATAATAAAACATCATATTGGGAATCTGGAACATAGCTGCTTAATACAAGTTGGCTGCTCCTTATGGACGTCACTACTAACACAGGTTTGACTGTATACACTACGTATAAGAATCGATAAGATGCTAGTATCATGTACAACCATAACAATAAATATGACTGGAGAACTATAATTATAATGTATGTGTTATTTTTGAGTCTCATCTTTGTACAAACATAGCGAAATCACAAGGTATATTACAAATAATGTATAATGCCATTCATTTTTCAGTATACAAATACATAGCATTTATATAGCGCAAAAATTAAATATTATTCTATTGTGCTTCACAATTACAGATGCAATTTTAAACATTTACCCATGACAATAAAATATGGAAATATAAATAAAAATGTATACATATATAAATATAACTAGGATTCTAGTAATTGGATAAGAACATATTGTATCATGATATCTACACCAGTACAGTACAGTACAGTACAGTGAGTGATTGGATTAACGATAAAAGTGGCAATATGAACCATATACCCAAACACCGCCTTAAGAATGACAACCGTGATGTGGCCAGTACAGTGAATGGGCCGGTACAGTGAGCCGCCCATCACCAGACGACAGAGCTCGAACCCAAGAGAATGCCCATACAACACTTCACTCGTCAATCCAATACTTATAAAGTCGATCTTTGATCTTATTGAACACACATATTGTATTTAAACTGTTTTATAGCATCACAGGTGTTATATTTGTACAAAGAACACAAAACGTATCGTTCATAAAATTGCCTAAACAGATGGGTTTTCAGTTTTGATCGGAATCTGGCTTCCGACTCAATGTTTTTCAGATAACTAGGTAGATCGTTCCACAATTTGGGTCCAACGACGGCCATAGATCTATCGGCTAATTTTGTTCGTCGTCTTGGGATATTAAAGTATATACGTATACGAGACAGAGCTATCCTTCAACATTCTAAAATGACTAATCTCTTCAGGAGGCGTCGCTCATATGGGCAACACGCACGCACGCACGCACACACGCACGCACGCACGCACGCACGCACGCACGCACGCACGCACAATAGATGTCTGCTAATCATGTAATATAAGCCCTAAAACGCCCCAATTAAGAAATGTTTTAGAATAAGAGTATCATCTCTAGACAGACTAGAACGGAACAGATTGGCAACCATCCCTTAACATATTACTAAGAATCATTGATACCTAAAGCAATGAAACATACATAACTTGAAAGAGATATGTATCTATATTGAATTAGTGTATACATTATTTACAAAGAAAAAATTCTCATTAAAATATTATAACAGGTTTTGGTACCCTATTAATATTCGATAGTAAAACTAATAATATTTACACATGTCTACCCGATTCATTTCATTTTCACCCATGCCATAATGAAAAATGACGCGAAGTCAACCTCCCATTTTTATTACTTTCTCAATCCAAAAAAAATAATGAAATGGACTATTTAGCTTAGCTTATACACATTTATGATAGCTCATTTGCCAAACAAGTACATATACAGAAATTAGTTCATTCGGTCTCGAAACCACATATCGGATGAAATCATTCGCTTTTTTGGTAGAGATACGAGACCATGTGAACGTAAGCGTCTTGCAGAAGGACACCACCACCGTTGGTTCTGGCAGACCTGCGTCTTGCAGAAGGACACCGCCACCGTGGGTTCTGGCAGACCTGCGTCTTGCAGAAGGACACCGCCACCGTTGGTTCTGGCAGACCTCGAATCCACGGATTACGAGATGTGACCGCCGTATCTATTTCACAACGGAGTATTGTTCGCGAAAGCTAAACGTATTCAACAAAATGTGAACATCTCAGCGTAATATATATAATGCAGTATAGAACTGGAGGCGTTGCTAATTATAGGTTATGAACAGAACAGAACATATGTGTATTTACAAGACTTGTACATAGTACATCGTCGAAAGGCACAATCTATTTAAACATAAGTACTGGTCATGTGATAATAGTTTACAATATTCATATAATTTCAATCAGTTAACAACAAAGTATCTATCATTATATTACTGATTACAAATCCCTGTAACGAGGATGAACATAAAATATGCTAAAAAGGAATTTGGTTATTCAGCAGTGTGTTTCTAAAAGATAATGCTTCTTTGACATATTTTGATAAGTTACATAACACATTATTATCAGTTCATTTTAACAATTCTAAAAACGTATACATTTATGGCTTAGAAAGGTAATATGTATGTATGCACTTTTTGCGTAAATTACTAAAGCATGAACATATACATATAAAATGATATTCGTCTTCTGTGTCTAATGTGCTACAGCAGTTGCATTATCGTTGATCCATCTGTGTTCTATTTGTTACATAAGTCTTAAAGAAAGGAACTGATGATCTCAACCTACAAATAAACAACCTAAGGTTCCGTGATAACTCTCATAACATCATTTATTTTTAAACAATCTATAATTATCCAGGACTGGACTTCAATCTAAATTCCCAAACCATTTCTGGGTAACTATATCAATGTTTGGGTTGTTTTCCTATCAGTGGTAATTACACAGCTGTGCTGTACGTATATATATACCCAAACATTGAAACAAATAAATGGTACAAAATACGAAAATCAAGCCGTTAAATAGAGTAGCAAAAACAGACATGTAGCATTCAACGAATATATCAAAATAACAACACTTTTACTCGGATACACTTAATGAAAACCAAAGACAAGAATAGAATAGTTTACTAAAAAATGTAAAATGTAATTTCTGAAAGTGGGGTAAAAATTATATAGCATGTCACGGGCAGATATTATCGCGAGACTAGGGTGTGTGTCAGTTGAGTAAATAATGACTTCACATGTTAAGCATGTTAAAGTGACACTACATTGGTGAAAACGCAATTGTCAGTAGAATGTAATTTGTTATTATATGGTATAATTTCCCCCCAAATATTTGCCTCAAAAACTTAGTAGTTCAACAAATAAACGTCGTATACGCGGTTTGCTAACATAACAAAATAATGTAAATAGGGTCGAAATTCATGCGTAATACAACGCGTTCATCCTGAATAACACGAGGTATTGATATGTATCGTTATATCTCACATTTGTGCCTATGCATATTTATTTGTAGACTAATCTTAGTTAAATTATCTCTAAACGAAAGTATCGCGATTAGTATTGACTTCAATGATACCAAACGTCAATTCAGGAGCGTGGATGACAATTATATGAAATCTTACTTTCAATTATGAAAGTTTGTATACCACATAAACACTGTTTATTGATTCAATGTTAGTGTTCGAATGTATTCGGAAGAATTTGTAGTAGCAATGCATTGATACGTGAAAAAATGCATTTTATTTGATTTTTGCGATGTAATGTCGCTTTAAACATGATGTGGCACTAGGCAATTAATGTATTCAACACTGAAATAACCGACATTAAGAGTCAATGTCCGTATTTACTGTTGTTCCATTATAACGTCAGCCATAGCTGGTGGGTAATTACCAAGCCTCCCCCCCACTCCCCGGGATATTATATTTTGGACTAGACTGTCCGTAATTGAAAATCGACTACCAGCGTATATCCATACAATAACCCCCGGAAGCAGCAGTCATTGTCATATGATGCACACCGTTAAATCTTTCCTTCATTGTATCGTAATACGCCATCTTTCACTGTCAAGTTCTCAGTTCAAAACAAGTTTTGTAAACACCATACTTGCTGCTTGAAGTTAAAGCCAATGAAGACAATGAACATTTTCACCACGAAAATGTTTCATTATGTGTCAATATTTACAAACACCAGTTCATGAACGCAATGTGTATATTGCACGGGTAGGCAGACTATTATTAGTATACTTTTTTAAAAATTTATATTTTATATTTTTATGTATTGAACGATTGCGAAACAGGTTTTAACAACTTATATTCATAACTCTCGTTGGCGCCGATGAACAGACGGATATGTAGTCCAGTGGTAACACGCTGGACTGGTAATCCATGGATCGCAGGTTCGACCCCCCGTCTGACCCTAATAAAATTAACAGTCTTTCAGATGGGACGTTAAACCGAGGTCTCGTGTCGGTGCTTTACACCGTGCACGTAAAAGAACCAGAGGAGACTCTGGAATGGGTCTCTGGCTGTATCATTGCACTATCCTCCAAAAATCTAAAATAACTAATCTCTTCAGGAGGCGTCGCTCATATGGGCAACCGGTAGCGACGATAAATAAACGCAAAACACCACACACGGCGCGGATGAAAGCGTATATTAGAATAGCATTAGTACTATACCACAAGTGCATGCATACAGCACGATGTTAATCGCACAGTGCAAGCGACAGCCGTATGTGAACAAATAGGATATCTAGACAGCCAATTCATATTGAAAATCACTTGTACGCAACCAATAAGCATTCTGGATCCGGCTGTGTATTACCGGTCATTGTTTGCTTTTATTGTATCACAGTAGTCTGTGTGTATGGACATGTGTCCGCCTCGTAACCGAGGGGATGTGAGTTCGAACCCAATCAGAACCGCGATGGTACACATTACACACATTTATCCGTATTACATAGTACTTCCCTTATGGAATAAAATCTATACTAATATTATAAAATCTTGTTTCTCTATCGAGCTATACAATGCTATTATCTAAACAAACTAGATAATGTGTTATATTATTAAAATTAATAGTGTTATTTTATTTAGTCATTCAAGTATGCTTATTTTTCCTAAGTCTGTTTAATTTGATAGGTGTATGCTAGGTGTATGCTAGGTGTATGCTAGGTGTATGAATATGGAAATGTTGTACACGCTCTCTGCTATATTTCGATTGTAATTGGATATTTTCGACTGAAATAATTTAATGAGATGACTTCTGAATGAACATTGCGTCAATAGTCGCCGACATGATACGGATCCAGAGACGGAGGAATGTTGCTTCAGTAGTGGCCTGCTCGACACGGAGCCAGTGCCGGGGGAATGTTGCTTCATTAGTCGCCAGCCTGACACGGATCCAGAGACGAAGGAATGTTGCTTCAGTAGTGGCTTGCTCGACACGGAGCCAGTGCCGGGGGAATGTTGCTTCATTAGTCACAGGCCTGACACGAAGCCAGTGCCGGGGGTATGTTGCTCCATTAGTCGCCCGCCTGACACGAAGCCAGTGCCGGGGAAATGTTGCTTCATTAGTCGCCCACCTGACACGAAGCCAGTGCCGGGGGAATGTTGCTTCATTAGTCGCCCACCTGACACGAAGCCAGTACCGGGGGAATGTTGCTTCATTAGTCGCAGGCTGGACACGATACCAGTGCCGGGGAATGTTGCTCCATTAGTCGCAGGCCTGACACGAAGCCAGTGCCGGGGGAATGTTGCTCCATTAGTCGCAGGCCTGACACGAAGACAGTGCCGGGGGATGTTGCTTCATTAGTCGCCCACCTGACTCGAAGCCAGTGCCGGGGGAATGTTGCTTCATTAGTCGCCGGCCTGACACGAAGCCAGTGCCGGGGAATGTTGCTTCATTAGTCGCCGGCCTGACACGAAGCCAGTGCCGGGGAATGTTTCTTCATTAGTCGCCGGCCTGACACGAAGCCAGTGCCGGGGGAATGTTGCTTCATTAGTCGCCCACCTGATACAGAAACAACAATTATTATCGCAGGTATTCTAGATTATTTATTTAGTCCATGCTTCATTAAATACCTACAATTGACACGCATCCAGTGTTTAGTCACGTACTAATAATATGGAAGAATGTAATGTTTTCTAGTGTATTCTCAAAAGGTCGGAAGATCCAAAATATATGCACGTTAATATTCTGTCTTCTATGTGAAGAGTTAATTATCTTCCTTGGATTACAGTTCCTTTGTGAATACAATATTACCGAACTCATCTTTAAAGGTAATTTATTGCTCTTAAATGATCAAAACATATACGTAAATCTAACATGATTGCAATTGAATATTATATTTTGATTATAGCAACAGATAACCCGCCGCTCATGAGATACGTTTATGATACAGAAATAAATTGTTTGGAATCTAAGCAACATTATTATAATAATGCTAATTATTCATAAAGGGCGTCAAGTGTTTTGCGCTTAGTTCTATCTTCTATACCGATTGCACAATTGAGCGACGCCTCCTCAAATTATATTCGGGCGAATAATGTAATGCTACAGACAGCGCCCCAATCCAGATGCCCCTCTTGTTCCCTTACGTGCAAAGCACCCACACGAAACATTGGTTTCTGTATCATCGTCATACTATGAAATCGGTCAGTTTAGTGGCACAACGCGGGTGCAAGTACTGTCCAGGTTTACGAGTCCAACTCGGGTGACTTCAATATTACAACATTTCATATATCATCAATGAAATTGTACAGACTGGAATAATCATGGTAGTGAAAATCTGTAGTACATTCTATTGATGACACACGCACTTCACACGTCAAGCAGACCTAATCTTGTTTTACGTCTGCTATGCTATAGATCACTCACATATCACCCATTTATCATGTGATTTGACTTCTCGCCCTACAATAACCATCAGCGAAACGGCAATATTGTATAACTAATTATTGTATCCTGGCAAAATATATTAGTTTTGTAACATATTCTCAACATTGCTCAAGGCACATAGAACTTCAAATCAGCTGTTTCCAAGAACCGTTTCTATCCATTATCTATCAGAGTGGCAGTTCTATATATAATTGTATAGTTAGCATACATTGATCTGTAATTACATTGTATTACAATACAACACGTCGAGTCAAGTCAAATATTGTATTTTCAAAACATACATTATGTTCACCGCCAAGTCAACTATTTTATTGTCAAAACATACATATCGCAATATTCATCACCAAGTAACATAGACGTCGGTTATTTACAATCGGACATGATCGTAATCAAAGTACAAAGTAGATAAACGAAATGTACACATAATTATTACATAGTAAGAAACAATGCATACTTATATAGCAATTGACATTGATTTAATACTAATGTTTTAGTATTAAATCTCATTTATACTGTTCTTCATTTATTTACATCATAGCAAAGTGTTACCTCAATACAGCCAGCAAGCGGGCCGGCCAGCTAGCGGGCCAGCCAGCCAGCCAGCGGGTCAGCCAGTCAGCGGGCGGGCGGGCGGTCATGCAGGCAGGCAGGCAGGCAGGCAGGCAGGCAGGCAGGCAGGCAGGCAGGCAGGCAGGCAGGCAGGCAGGCAGGCAGGCAGGCAGGCAGGCAGGCAGGCAGGCAGGCAGGCAGGCAGGCAGGCAGGCAGGCGCAGGCAGGCAGGCAGGCAGGCAGGCAGGCAGGCAGGCAGGCATTTGGTAAAGCATATGACACTATCTGAGGCAATAAATTAAATATCTAAAGATAATTAATGATACAAAGTAAGAGGCTTAAATATAGACTTAAGACAGTTGCTATATCGCATTAATTAATTAATTAATTAATTGTACTAGCTAGAGCAATAATAATAATACAATTAATTAATTAATTAATTAATTATGATACAGTGTGTTATAATCTAAAGACTTTGACTTCAAAATTGCCTTGATACATCAAACAATTAACTAATTACAACAAAAAAGTCATACTTATAAACTATAGTGGGGGCATATTATAATTGCTTATATATTATCTACATAGAATATCTCCTCTGGTAAGTAAATATCATTGCAGGATTTGGCACTGATCAAATATAATTAAACGTTGTATAATTATCATTTTAAGGAAAGTCTGGTGTGTGTGTGTGTGCGTGCGTGCGTGCGTGCGTGTGTGTGTTATTCATCGTCGCTACCGGTTGCCCATATGGCTGACGCCTCCTGATGCGATTAGTCATTTTAGATTTTTGGAGGATAGTGCAATGATACAAACAGAGACCCATTCCAGAATCTCCTATTGCGTGCACGGTGTACAGCACCGACACGAGACCTCGGTTTAAAGTCCCATCTGAAAGACTGTTAATTTTATTAGGGTCAGACTGGGGATCGAACCTGCGATCCCTGGATTACCAGTCCAGCGTGTTACCATTGGACTACAGATCCGTCTGTGGGCAGTCTGTATTTACACCACCTATTTTAACACACAGATCGTCTCTGATATTGGCATATAATAGAAGGAGTGGTAAAAAATGGATTTCATCCTCAATGTCGGTCAAGCAGATAAGATAACATACACTCATTTACATCAAATTTCAATCACACCGCACCTAAACTTTGCTAATGCACTTCTATGTTGTCTGAAAATAATGTTTAGATTTACATAGTGTTCCGTACTGTACTTTACAGTTTCTAAATTTGTTTCCACCGGCAGACCCTATGAGCTGCGTTTATTGTTTCTAACCACTGTGGAAGTCGTGATAGCGCAGTGGATGCGCGTTCGCTTCAGGTGCGAAAGGTCTGGAGTTCGAGCCCCGCTGGAGCCGTTACGTGTGTGCCCTTAGGCAAGGCATTTAAATTCCACGTTGCCTCTTCTCTCTCCCTCGTGGCGATGGATTCCATCAGGAATGAGGTCTCGAGCGTGATTAATATAAGTTGTAAGAACTTGTTTCGCAATCGAGCTAAAATAAATTTGTATAAACTAACCACTTCAATTTATGTATTTCAATTAGTCTATGTTCTAATGGTTTAGTGATCACATCCTGTCTATATTTGGTATAATAGTCATTAATACATACTGGAATGCTCAGCTTATTCAATATAGCTTGATATATAAGATAGCACCAGTTTTGACAGAAGTTCGTATCATATGAGACCATTGGAACACTTTATAGTTAAATCTGTCATTGTTCATGTTGTTAGTCTGAGGAAATGATTTAGCACCGGCTTCAATTGCTTTATAGGCGCTGGGATCCAGAAAAAGAGGAAAACCCAAATTCTGATCAGATGCATGTATTCTTTAAGGAAATATTACACAATTTACTATACGGGTATTATATACAGTTTAATAATGATGACGACACATTGGACGCCGTGTCGCTATTATAACTGCAAGGTATACATTCCAGAGGTCAACAATGATATCAGTATGGCATGTGATAGTATACTCGTATATTCCAGAGATTAACATTGATATCAGTATGGCATGTGATAGAATACTCATGTATTCCAGAGGTTACACATACATTCCAGAGGTCAAAATTGATATCAGTATGGAATGTGATAGTATACTCGTGTATTCCAGAGGTCAACATTGATATCAGTACGGAATGTGATAGTATACTCGTGTATTCCAGAGGTCAACATTGATATCAGTACGGAATGTGATAGTATACTCGTGTATTCCAGAGGTTAACATTGATATCAGTATGGCATGTGATAGTATACTCGTGTATTCCAGAGGTTAACAATGATATCAGTATGACATGTGATAGTATACTCGTGTATTCCAGAGGTTAACAGTGATATCAGTATGGCATGTGATAGTATACTCGTGTATTCCAGAGGTTAACAATGATATCAGTATGGCATGTGATAGTATACTCGTGTATTCCAGAGGTTAACAATGATATCAGTATGGCATGTGATAGTATACTCGTGTATTCCAGAGGTTAACAGTGATATCAGTATGGAATGTGATAGTATACACATACATTCCATGGGTTAACATTGATATCAGTGTGGAATGTGATAGTATACACATACATTCCATGGGTTAACATTGATATCAGTACGGAATGTGATAGTATACTCGTGTATTCCAGAGGTCAACATTGATATCAGTACGGAATGTGATAGTATACTCGTGTATTCCAGAGGTTAACAATGATATCAGTGTGGAATGTGATAGTATACTCGTGTATTCCAGAGGTTAACAATGATATCAGTGTGGAATGTGATAGTATACACATACATTCCATGGGTTAACATTGATATCAGTGTGGAATGTGATAGTATACACATACATTCCATGGGTTAACATTGATATCAGTATGACATGTGATAGTATACACATACAGTCCATGGGTTAACATTGATATCAGTATGGCATGTGATAGTGTACTGGTGTATTCCAGAGGTCAACAGTGATACCAGTATGACATGTGATAGTGTACTCGTGTGTTCCAGAGGTTACACATACATTCCATGGGTTAACATTGATATCAGTATGACATGTGATAGTATACTCGTGTATTCCAGAGGTTACACATACATTCCATGGGTTAACATTGATATCAGTATGACATGTGATAGTGTACTCGTGTGTTCCAGAGGTTAACATTGATATCAGTGTGGAATGTGATAGTATACTCGTATATTCCAGAGATTAACATTGATATCGGTACGGAATGTGATAGTATACTCGTATATTCCAGAGATTAACATTGATATCAGTGTGGAATGTGATAGTATACACATATATTCCATGGGTTAACTTTGATATCCAGACCATACTGACATGAGAACATTGCTAGTGCCCAGTTACACATGTACATCCTCACATGAGACGTTGTTTGTGCCCGGTTACACCTGTACGTCCTTACATGAGACGTTGTTAGTGCCCGGTTACACATGTACGTCATCACATGAGACGTTGTTAGTGCCAGGTTACACCTGTACATCCTCACATGAGACGTTGTTTGTGCCCGGTTACACCTGTACGTCCTCACATGAGACGTTGTTTGTGCCCGGTTACACATGTACATCCTCACATGAGACGTTGTTTGTGCCCGGTTACACCTGTACGTCCTTACATGAGACGTTGTTTGTGCCCGGTTACACCTGTACGTCCTTACATGAGACGTTGTTTGTGCCCGGTTACACATGTACATCCTCACATGAGACGTTGTTTGTGCCCGGTTACACCTGTACGTCCTTACATGAGACGTTGTTAGTGCCCGGTTACACATGTACATCCTCACATGAGACGTTGTTTGTGCCCGGTTACACATGTACATCCTCACATGAGACGTTGTTTGTGCCCGGTTACACATGTACATCCTCACATGAGACGTTGTTAGTGCCAGGTTACACATGTACGTCATCACATGAGACGTTGTTAGTGCCAGGTTACACATGTACATCCTCACATGAGACGTTGTTAGTGCCAGGTTACACATGTACGTCATTACATGAGACGTTGTTAGTGCCCGGTTACACATGTACGTCCTCACATGAGACGTTGTTAGTGCCAGGTTACACCTGTACGTCATCACATGAGCCGTTGTTAGTGCCCGGTTACACATGTACATCCTCACATGAGACGTTGTTAGTGCCCGGTTACACATGTACGCCCTCACATGAGACGTTGTTAGTGCCAGGTTACACATGTACGTCATCACATGAGACGTTGTTAGTGCCCGGTTACGCATGTACATCCTCACATGAGACGTTGTTAGTGCCCGGTTACACATGTACGCCCTCACATGAGACGTTGTTAGTGCCAGGTTACACATGTACGTCATCACATGAGACGTTGTTAGTGCCCGGTTACGCATGTACGTAATCACATAATCACGTTGTTGGAGTTCTTAAACATTGCTCAGGACGAATAGTTATTACATTGGCCAGCTGATCTTGTATCATGGATCTTAATGCATCTATGCGATGCTATATCCCGTACAAACAACGTTTCTGAGATCATGTCAAGGCACACTACCAAGTAAGAACGGCGTCCAATGCGTCCACATGGAGGCACTAGATGAGACCGGCATATACATAAGAGGAGAGATACTGTCCTCAAGCATGCATGTTCTTGCTGTTGTAACTGCGTTGCTTACGTCAGCCTCCCGAGTTGTCGGTACATCAATGCCGAGTAACGTTCGTACTGAGAACGCAACTATAGTCATTACCACATTATGGTCTAAGCGCTGAAGCGCGCTGTTTGCTTTGAACTATCCAAAACAAACGTGCCAGCTTAGCGTGTGGTGAAGTTAGCTTAATGGCTGCTTAGCGTGTGGTGAAGTTAGCTTAATGGCAGCTTAGCGTGTGGTGAAGTTAGCTTAATGGCAGCTTAGCGTGTGGGGAAGTTAGCTTACATGGCAGCTTAGCGTTTGGTGAAGTTAGCTTACGTGGCAGCTTAACGTTCTCGGAAGTTAGCTTACGTGCCAGCTTAGCGTTTGGTGAAATTAGCTTACGTGGTATCTTAGCGTTTGGTGAAGTTAGCTTATGGGCAGTTTATTGTTTGGGAAGGTAGCTTACGTGGCAGCTTAGCGTTTGAGGAAGTTAGCTTACGTGGTATCTTAGCGTTTGGTGAAGTTAGCTTACATGGCAGCTTAGCGTGTGGTGAAGTTAGCTTACATGGCAGCTTAGCGTTTGGTGAAGTTAGCTTACGTGGCAGCTTAGCGTTTGGTGAAGTTAGCTTACGTGGCAGCTTAGCTTTTCGGGAAGTTAGCTTACGTGGGAGCTTAGCTTGTGGTGAAGTTAGCTTACATGGCAGCTTAGCGTTTGGTGAAGTTAGCATACGTGGCAGCTTAGCGTTTGGGGAAGTTAGCATACGTGCCAGCTTAGGGTTTGGGGACGTTAGCTTACGTGGCAGCTTAGCGTTTGGGGAAGTTAGCTTACGTGGCAGCTTAGCGTTTGGGGACGTTAGTTTACGGGGCAGCTTAGCGTTCGTGGAAGTTAGCTTACGTCCCTGTCAAGCAAAAAGTAGCAATGATACCTCCGGTATTTCACAACA
The DNA here is from genome assembly GCA_014843695.1 of Archivesica marissinica. NCBI lineage: Eukaryota > Metazoa > Mollusca > Bivalvia > Venerida > Vesicomyidae > Archivesica > Archivesica marissinica. The sequence goes on along the minus strand of CM026390.1, from coordinate 85,121,339 downwards.
ATTGCTCAGTCTTCTCTGTCGTGATTTGAACACCACCCGAGAACATGTACATGTGTCAGCCCCGTAGATATACACCTGTATACTTATACAGACGGAGCTGTATTAGAGCACCACCCGAGAACATGTACGTGTGACAGCCCCGTAGATATACACCTGTATATACAGACGGAGCTGTATTTGAGCACCACCCGAGAACATGTACGTGTGACAGCCCCGTAGATATACACCTGTATATACAGACGGAGCTGTATTTGAGCACCACCCGAGAACATGTACGTGTGACAGCCCCGTAGATATACACCTGTATAATTATACAGACGGAGCTGTATTTGAACACCACCCGAGAACATGTACGTGTGACAGCCCCGTAGATATACACCTGTATAATTATACAGACGGAGCTGTATTTGAGCACCACCCGAGAACATGTACGTGTGACAGCCCCGTAGATATACACCTGTATAATTATACAGACGGAGCTGTATTTGAGCACCACCCGAGAACATGTACGTGTGACAGCCCCGTAGATATACACCTGTATATACAGACGGAGCTGTATTCTAGTGGTAACACGCTGGACTGGTAATCAAGGGATCGCAGGTTCGATCCCGCGTCTGACCATAATAAAATTAGCAGTCTTTCAGATGGGGCGTTAAACCGAGGTATCGTGTCGGTACTTTACACCGTGCACATAAAAGAACCAGAGGAGACACTGGAATAGGTCTCAATCTGTATCATTGCACTATCCTCCAAAAATCTAGAATTACTAATCTATTCAGGAGGCGTCGCTCAAATGGGCAACCGGTAGCGATAAATAAGCGTAAAACAGACACACACACACACCTTAGGTATAACACGAACTGTTGTCTGCCATGTAACACGTTTTAACAGGAAGGAAAGGATTCTTGCTGTGTTAGACTGGCTTTACACTGCATTCTTACATTTGTTGTATAAAATACAGTACAGAAAACTATGTAAATCTGAACATTATATCCAGACAACGTAGGAGTGCATTAATAAAGTTTAGGCGAGGTGGTCTGAAACATGTTGTATAAACATGTTGTATATATACTAGTATTCATATGTATTGGTCAGCTGTGTTATTATGTAAAATCATGCAATATTCATAAAAATGTTATAAGAATGCATGTATATTATGCTCTATAAGCACGTGTATGGTACACATAGTTCGTGTAAAACGGGAAATATTAGTTGAATAAGAAGTATAATATACTACCTGAAATGTTCAAATACTATTTATTTTACAACGATTGTGAAGCAAGTTTTAACATTAATTAATTATTATTAATCACTCTCGTGGGCGCGAATGAAAGCGCAAATGTGGTCATTCGTGTGGAAGGAAACCGGAGTACCCGGAGAAAACCCACCTGCCCGATCTGGCGAACACCGTACCATCCCACATACTTCCCGTCCGAGGATCAAACCCGGGTTGCATTGGTGAGAAGCGAGCGCAATATCCAATGCGCTAATTATACTGGGACAGTTCGAATAATACATTATGGTACTGTGAAAAGGCATTCGATCTAAAATGACTTATCTCTTCAGGAGGGGTACCTCATATGGGCAACCGGTAGCGACGATAAATAAACGCAAAGCACATGCATTCGATCGGCGCCGGATATATTTATAAATGGCATTCAAAAATAATTGAAAACTTTAATTTTTCAGATGTTAGGACAACATTACCTTGGTGTTTATGCTTTTGACCTGCATATTAAAAGATATCGCAGCACATATCCTGATACCATTTGGGACCTTCCAAAGAATGATTTGTCTAAACGATTTAGCATTGTAATTGCTACCAGATTGCTCTTGTCTGGCTCAGACAAATTAAGCAGAAAGTGTGTGAAAGTATCTATTCTTATGCGGACATGTTAATTTTGTCTGCACAGATTGGATGTGAGGGCGTATAGGTATAATGTGTCTGCACAGATTGGATGTGAGGGCGTATAGGTAGAATGTGTCTGCACAGATTGGATGTGAGGGCGTATAGGTAGAATGTGTCTGCACAGATTGGATGTGAGGGCGTATAGGTAGAATGTGTCTGCACATATTGGATGTGAGGGCGTATAGGTAGAATGTGTCTGCACAGATTGGATGTGAGGGCGTATAGGTAGAATGTGTCTGCACAGATTGGATGTGAGGGCGCATAGGTAGAATGTGTCTGCAAAGATTGGATGTGAGGGCGTATAGGTAGAATGTGTCTGCACAGATTGGATGTGAGGGCGTATAGGTAGAATGTGTCTGCACAGATTGGATGTGAGGGCGTATAGGTAGAATGTGTCTGCACAGATTGGATGTGAGGGCGTATAGGTAGAATGTGTCTGCACAGATTGGATGTGAGGGCGTATAGGTAGAATGTGTCTGCACAGATTGGATGTGAGGGCGTATAGGTAGAATGTGTCTGCACAGATTGGATGTGAGGGCGTATAGGTAGAATGTGTCTGCACAGATTGGATGTGAGGGCGTATAGGTAGAATGTGTCTGCACAGATTGGATGTGAGGGCGTATAGGTAGAATGTGTCCAATATCAAAGCATTTTGTTAACGGTCTTGTCAATGAATTAAGAATCCATCCAGCGAAAAAAGTAGAATTGATTTCTTTTTGACAGACGAAAACCTCCTACCTTTAATTGAAAACACAGACATAAGACCAGCCCAAATTAAATATACAGACCATATGGCAGTATCCCTTAAGATAAGAATACCAAGTAAAAGAGGGCCCGATTTCTGGAAATTAAACAATTCTTATCTACTTGACGATACATATAAAACGTTAATAAATAATACAATAGATACTTGTCTAAATGAGTTAGGCGATCATGAATGTTATCAAACTATCTGGGAATATTGTAAATACGAAATAAAGGAAATTTCTATACAATTTGCAAAACATAAATCTAAACAACGAAAAACTATACTTAAGGACCTCGAAACGAAACTACAAACATTACAATCGTTACCAGAAAACGATTTAAACGATAATATTCTGTCCGAAATAGAAAACACTCAAAAACAAATAGAAGAAATATATCATTTTAAAGCGGTAGGTGCACAAGTTAGGTCTAGAATTCAGTACTTAGAAGAGGGCGAAAAGAATAGCAAATATTTTCTCAGTCTAGAAAAATCAAGACAAACCAGAAAATTGATGACTTCTATAGTAATAAACAATAAACGATTCACAAATACGAAAGAGGTTCTGAAAGAAGAACGAAAATTTTACGAAAACTTATTTAAATCAACACAAAGTAAAATCAATATAAATGAATACCTATCATCGGTTAAATTGGGGGAAAAACTTACTAACGAGGAAGCAGACATTTGTGAAGGACTTTTCACTTTTGAAGAATGTAAACAATCAGTTGAAGATCTTAAGATTAATAAAAGTCCCGGAAGCGACGGTCTAACAGCTGAATGCTATAAAATATTTTGGCCTAAAATAGGTAACCTCGTAACAAATACTTTAAATAACTGTTATATGAAAACAGAAATGTCAAGAACTCAAAAGCAAAGCATAATATCTTTAATCTTTAAAAAAGGAGACCCGGAAAACATCGAAAATTGGAGACCTATATCATTACTCAACACAGATTACAAAATAGCTGCTCGTACTCTTGCCAAACGTATCCAAAAAGTGTTACCCAAAATCATAAGTCTAGATCAACAGGGTTACATCAAAAATAGATTTATTGGATTTAACATCAGACAAATTCAAGATATCATAGACTACACTGATATATTTGAGATAGATGGTGCCATTCTGTTTCTAGATTTTCGAAAAGCTTTCGATACACTCGAATGGGCATCACTTCTTGAAGTCATTAAACATTTTGGTTTCAAAACAAACTTTATAAACTGGGTAAAAACTTTATACAAAGACATAAATTCTTGTATCATCAATAATGGTTGGAAATGTAACATGTTTGCAATCAGCAGAGGCGTCAGGCAAGGATGTCCTCTGTCTGCACTTTTATTCATCATAGTAGCAGAAATTCTTGCAATTAAAATAAGATCCTGTGACATTATTAAAGGCATATCAGTAAAAGTAAACAATAAAACACATGCTTTAAAAATATCTCAGTTGGCAGATGATACAACCTTGTTCCTTAAAGATGAAAATGACATCGAGCAAGCACTTAAAATAATATATGAATTCGGAAACTTTTCAGGATTAAAACTAAATAAAAACAAAACCTCAGGACTTTGGATTGGTGCATCAAAAGCTAAAAGTAAAAACATGTTCAACATCAGTTGGAGTGAAAACCCTATTAAAGCTTTAGGAATATACTTCGGTCATGATAAAGTTAAATGTGAAAATCTTAATTGGGAAAATAGACTACAACAATGTGCAGATACAATAACAAATTGGCAAAAACGGTATTTAACATTCTACGGAAAAATTCAGATAATCAAAACATTATTAATTCCAAAATTCACATACCTTCTACAATCATTGGTCGCACCAAAACATATCATTAACAAAATAAATTCAATGTTGTTCGATTTCTTATGGAATGGCAAGAGAGAGAAAATCAAGAGAACAACGCTTATTGGCAATCGCGAAGAAGGTGGTTTAGGAATGATAGACATTGAAACTTACATGAAATCTATTAAAATTAAATGGATACAACATATATTAAACAACGAAATCGCTAACTGGAAATGTATTCCTCACTTCTTTTTAGACCAGTTCGGTACACATTTCCTGATATTTTACATGAATTATAACTCGCCGAAAACTTTACCACAAGTAAAATACAAAATTCCATCGTTCTATACTGACATCGTATCAATTTGGTCTGAAGTCAATAATAAACATAAACAATTTCCCAACAATTTTTACAACATCAGAAAAGAAATTATATGGGGAAATAAACACATTACTTAATGGAAAGAATTTAATCTTTAAACATTGGATCGACTCTGGAATATTATTCTTAAATGATCTAATAGGCGAAAATGGTCACATACAAGAGAAACACACGTTCCTAAAACTTAAAAATAAAACTAATTGGCTATCAGAATTCAATAGAGTTTTAAAGTCGATTCCCTGCTCATGGAGAAACATACTGAAAACAAATAACTCAGTTATGACTAAAGTCAAAACTAGCCTGTCGATAAGTCTAGACCTAAAAATCAAATTCACTGATATGACAAATAAAAACATATACAGAACATTGCTTAAGTACAAATTCTGCAAGCCTTACATACATAGATATTGGGAACAAACCCTAAATTCTCGAATCAATTGGAACGTTTACTACAACATACTCAATCAACTAATAGATAACCGTGTTAAACAGTTCAAATACAAAACTATACATAGAATACTCCCGACAAGAGACACTCTACATAAATGGAGAATATCAGATTCTTCTAATTGCTTATTTTGTAATCAAATAGAAACTATTGAACATATGTTGATATATTGTAAATGTCTTGATTCATTTTGGAATTTAATCACTTCGGTTTTTGTAAAATGCGGCATATCAAAATGCATGAGGACATTACACTTCCTAATAGTTGGATACAAAATCGAAATAAAGCAGTATATTGATGTAAATAGAATTTTAAATCTTATATGCTTTTGCACTTATAAATCGTACTTTTTAAGTGAAAAACGAACAATTTTCTATCCTATACATCGACTTTTTCATAACGAACTCACCACAATGTTACAGCACTTAGTAAGTAAAAAAAAAACTTCAGCTTTTTTGCAAAAATTCAAATTTGAATTAGATACTATCTTACAGATTACATATCTTCATTGAATACAGACATGTTTTCAATTTATCTTATCAAATAATTATGTATATATTATGTTCAATGTACGTATGTATGTTTGTTACATGTAAAAAAAATAAACGGATTATCAGAGTGATAATTGAAAAAAAGAAAAAAAAGAATTAAGAATCCATAGCGTAACAGTAATTTGCTATGATAGTGATGGAAGATGTCACATGCCTAGGGGATGTGGTCAAGCACGAAAATGTGTGGTTACGTTATTGCTGTGGTAAGATGGTCTCATATAAGTGAAGCAGTAAATGCATAACACTGCAACATATTTGGTAAGTAGACTCCACGGAGTTAGTATATACAAATTTATTTTAGCTCGATTGCGAAACAAGTTCTTATAACTTATATAGTTATATTAATCACTTTCACAGGATCTATGTAGCTTGCTATTCGGACAGGTGCTTCCGCTCCACTGTCTGAATAGCAAGCAGCATATAGCCATATTATACGACCTATTCTGTTCTGTATGATCGGGTTCTCTGCTTTTTGCAAAGTCGTTTTTATGCGACAATGGCGGTGAAAAGGTTAAACTGATTTAACCTTTACGCTTTGGTTTGACATAAAATGTGCTAAACTACAATTAATAACAGTTTAGGTTCTAAGAGGATACTAACATTTCCAGCACGGATAGGATGAACTATGCTTAAGGACAACACATATTGCCTTGGCACCTGGACATAATTAAATAATAGTCTTAGCTGTCCATAGATTCATAGAAAAGTCTAATGTGTCTAACAATATATATGTAAACAGGTACTGGCGCGCATGTATAGTGATGTACCATGAAAACTGTATGTTATTTCATCGCTTTCTACCCCCTCCCATTCCCGTTTATCTAGCTATAATTTCATACACTTATTATATAGTTTGCTCTTACTACATCATACGTTTACGTCTTAGTCGCCTATAGTGCACATATTTATATATGTAATGGAGATAATCTCAATAAGCTTTCAGCTTTCGATTAAATCCCTTCTCGTTCTGTATAAAATAGATATGTACTGTACATTATGAATGAATAAATAAGTTCAAACCAACACATGTTGCCTTTGCCTTTCCGATATCATTCTGAATTAGGAGTGGACAATGTACCTGGAGGTTCTTAAATAGAGGTGTTATTGTCAATGAACCTGGTCGAATTCAATGACTATATGAGAGAAAAATAGAACTGAAATAGAGGTGTTATTGTCAATGAACCTGGTCGAATTCAATGACTATATGAGAGAAAAATAGAACTGAAATAGAGGTGTTATTGTCAATGAACCTGGTCGAATTCAATGACTATATGAGAGCACAATAAAACTGAAATAGAGGTGTTATTGTCAATGAACCTGGTCGAATTCAATGACTATATGAGAGAAAAATAGAACTGAAATAGAGGTGTTATTGTCAATGAACCTGGTCGAATTCAATGACTATATGAGAGCACAATAGAACTGAAATAGAGGTGTTATTGTCAATGAACCTGGTCGAATTCAATGACTATATGAGAGAAAAATAGAACTGAAATAGAGGTGTTATTGTCAATGAACCTGGTCGAATTCAATGACTATATGAGAGCACAATAGAACTCGACCTATAGTTTTGAGTGTAAGAGTAACTAATCTATTTTACAGAATATATACACCCAACAAAATTGCTAATCGGCCATCTGGTATTTTATATTATTTGGAGCCAATTAATAATCATACAATATAAAAAATGTTCTTATTGTTATTTAATGCATTGTATCCAAAATGAGTATACAGTAAATCATGCATAACGATCTGTAAGCAAATATAACCAATACGGTGATACGAATATTGATATTATTTGGTTATTAGTTTGCTCCAAATACAGTAAAACACCAGGTGACCGATTAGCAATTTCGTTGAGTGTAGATATGGCATAATAACACAACTTTCTAGTGCACAAGATTCAAATGTTAGAAATATTTAATAACATATTTGACCCAAAATAACCTTCCGACGTTCTATATTTGAAATATTTAAATGCTCGTGAGGAATATAGGCCATCCGTAGACAGGCTTATCATTTACATTAAGGATTTATTTGCAAATTTTAATTCCAAATTCGGTCTTGCCAAATGTGTAAAATTGAATATTATCAATCAATTAAAATGATACTAGCATAATAACATGCCAACCATTACCAAATCAATGGATAAACTGCTGGAAGCATGTAGCAGTCAATGATCAGTCTGTCGTAGTTGGTGATAAGAAGAATGCAAAACAAATAAAATGTGTAGAACATTGCATTGAAATGAATTAATTGATTGTTGATTGATTGTTGATTGATTGATTGATTGCTTGATTGATTGATTGATTGATTGATTGATTAGTTAATCGATAACATGAAAACTGCAACAAAAATAAATCTTGCAGAAAATTGCACTGAAATGAATCAATTGATTGAGTGATTGATGTATGGATTAGTTGATCGATATCATGAATACTGCAACAAACATAAAATGTACAGAAAATGAAATCACATGATAAAGAAAGATTACTGTCATTATAAACATTGACAAACTGATTTCACTATAACATGGATGTACAGGGGTGTATAGCATCATAATACGTGATGTGTACGACGCACAGCGTCTTCATAACATTATATTCAAGAGACAACATACATCTAGTTCACAATGAATCTGATCGTCTGTACTGATCAAATTGATACTTGAATTATTGCGATTGGACATGGCACTTGACGATTATTGGTGACATAAATACACGTAAGCTGATCATTATCCAGATAATGCCATTCGTCGCCGACTATTTAATTGCATAGCTCAAAATATGAGTTTCCTTATTGAATAATGTAAGTAGACAAAATTAATGTTGATTGCTTAGATTGATCTATATGATATGTGCTCTAGTGTTGGCTTGAACAATGCCAGTTGGGTGACTTCATTGGATTGTGGAGACGTTTTTTTAGTTGTTTTTTTTTTGATGCCTCTAATGAGTAACCCCGTTTATTTGCAAAGAATATATACACATCAGTATGCATCCGTGTACATTGTGGCGTCCGTGGTCCAGTGGGGTAGAGCGTCGGATTTGGAATCGAACGGTCCCGGGTTCGATACTCGGTCAGGACACGTATGTAGTGTCATTGAGCAAGTCACCTCACACACATTGCTTAGTACTGGTTAATCGCTTATGTCGGCTAAGCCTGCCCAGGATAAACATGTATATGTCCCGCGAGGGGTTTGACATTAAAGGAACATACATACATACATGCAACATACAACCTACATACATACAAACATCATACATACCTACATACATCATACCTACATACATCAACATACATACATACATACATACATACCTACATACTACATACATCTACATACATACATACATACATACATACATACATACATACAGTACATACCTCCTCATCCATACATCATACATCATACAGACATACATACATACCTACTACATACATACATACATACATCATACATACTACATACATACATACTACATACATACATACATCTACATACATACTACATCCATACCTACCTAATACATACTACATACATACACAGACAGACTAATACATACATACATATACATACATACAGACATACATACCATACTCATACATACTACCATACATTACATACATCCATACATACATACAATACATACATCTACATACATACATACATACATACATACATACAACAGACATACATACATACATACATACCATACATACATACATACATACCATACATACATACATACATACCATACATACATACATACATACCATACATACATACATACATACCATACATACATACATACATACCATACATACATACATACATACCATACATACATACATACATACCATACATACAT
>CM026390.1:85036669-85106669 GCA_014843695.1 Archivesica marissinica | reverse complement strand
AAATTGAAGGGAACAAGTGATACAGCAATGTTGCCACCTGGTGACATATTCAGTCGTGGGTTATTTGCTCAAACGTTTAACTAGTATAAATGGTAGGTCGCCAGGAACCACAGAACAATCAACAATACAGGAACGTTATAGAGTGACAACAAAACATGCAATGCATCTAAACCAAATGGTCAGAGGCTATTTACAGTGCAATGCATCTAAATCAAATGGTCAGAGGCTATTTACAGTGCAATGCATCTAAACCAAATGGTCAGAGGCTATATACAGTGCAATGCATCTAAACCACATGGTCAGAGGTTATTTACAGTGCAATGCATCTAAACCAAATGGTCAGAGGTTATTTACAGTGCAATGCATCTATACCAAATGGTCAGAGGCTATTTACAGTGCAATGCATCTATACCAAATGGTCAGAGGCTATTTACAGTGCAATGCATCTATACCAAATGGTCAGAGGCTATTTACAGTGCAATGACAAGGCATTTGTTCCGATTTTAACATAACATGGATACAAGGCATTTATTCCGATTTTAAATAACATGGATACACCAAGACCACACTTTGCGAAAATGCCAAATCATTAGCACAAAATCAATGTATACCATAAATTGCGCCAAAAAGCAAGGCAATTCAACTACACATAATTGAGTGGATTATTTGTCTTCAAAAAGTGATAATGCTGTTTCAGTGTAATAGTCATTCATTCATTCATTTGTGCATTAATTCATGCAATTCAATAATTCATTCATTCATTCATTCATTCATTCATTCATTCATTCATTCATTCATTCATTCATTCATTCATGTAAATCGATTTATTCATTTCAATGCAACACAGGGTCCGGTTTCACTATCTAACTATCATATATTATACTAGAGGATATAGAAAACGCACACCTACATAATATACTAGAGGACATCGAAAACGCACACCTACATAATATACTAGAGGACATAGAAAACGCACACCTACATAATATACTAGAGGACATAGAAAACGCACACCTACATAATATACTAGAGGACATAGAAAACGCACACCAACATTATATACTAGAGGACATAGAAAACGCACACCTACATAATATACTAGAGGACATAGAAAACGCACACCTACATTATATACTAGAGGACATAGAAAACGCAAACCAACATTATATACTAGAGGACATAGAAAACGCACACCTACATTATATACTAGAGGACATAGAAAACGCAAACCAACATTATATACTAGAGGACATAGAAAACGCACACCTACATTATATACTAGAGGACATAGAAAACGTACACCTACATTATATGATTATTACATGAAAACGAAATACGAAGGATTCCATCAAAGATATATCACATCTTTATTACAAAACACAAACCGAACAATTAAATATATTGCAAAATGTTTAAAACTATGTATTTATATAGTTATTGTTTTTCATGTAACAACACGCTAGTCCAAAGTGCGCGTTTGCTATGTCCTCTAGTATACACATCACATCGTAGGGCGGCTGTACCGATCAATCTGATTGGTTCATAATCATCCAAAAGCACATAACGTCTAACTTACGACATATCCTAGTTACCATTGATTCCTGAAACAGGCATCTGAATTCAACTGTTTTGTCATTGATTCCTGAAACAGGCACCTGAATTCAACTGTTTTGTCATTGATTCCTGAAACAGGCACCTGCATTCAACTGTTTTGTCATTGATTCCTGAAACAGGCACCTGAATTCAACTGTTTGTCATTGATTCCTGAAACAGGCATCTGAATTCAACTATTTTGTCATTGATTCCTGAAACAGGCATCTGAATTCAACTGTTTTGTCATTGATTCCTGAAACAGGCATCTGAATTCAACTGTTTTGTCATTGATTCCTGAAACACGCATCTGAATTCAACTGTTTTGTCATTGATTCCTGAAACAGGCATCTGAATTCAACTGTTTTGTCATTGATTCCTGAAACAGGCATCTGAATTCAACTGTTTTGTCATTGATTCCTGAAACAGGCGTCTGAATTCAACTGTTTTGTCATTGATTCCTGAAACAGGCGTCTGAATTCAACTGTTTTGTCATTGATTCCTGAAACAGGCATCTGAATTCAACTGTTTTGTCATTGATTCCTGAAACCGGCACCTGAATTAAACTGTTTTGTCATTTTGTAAAGATCAGTGTAGCATCAAGTATTCGTTTCCGGATATTTTTCTGAATACTGTTTGGGAATTTCAGGGTTGGAGGATATAACATTTTTACTCAATCTTATACTCAGTATCAAGCTTTCTGATTGGTTGAGCTGAGTGCATATCTCGTGTTCATCCACTCAACACAGTTGAGCTCAAGTTGAGATCTGAGAAAAGTTTTATAACCTCCAATCCAGGACTATATTGTGAGTGTGGCCTTTGTGGCATTAGGAATTCCTTCGATGTCACTTTAGCGGCCGGAAAACCAAACGCTAACCGCTAATATACTATACTATCAACTAGTGATATGCATGCATATAGAATACTCGAAATAAAAATGACATATTATTTGTTGGTCACACATTGACATGGGACTCACCGAAAATAGTTATTACAACCAAATCGTACACTGTCCATGGTCAATGCAGCTTTCCTCTACTGAATTCACACCCAATAGCGTACATCTACAGTCCATGGTCAATGCAGCTTTCCTCTACTGAATTCATACTCAATAGCGTACATATACAGTCCATGGTCAATGCAGCTTCCCTCTACTGAATTCACACCCAGTATATAGCTTACATCTACAGTCAATGGTCAATGCATCTTTCCTCTACTGAATTCACACCCAATAACATACATCTACAGTCCATGGTCAATACAGCTTTCCTCTATTGAATTCACACCCAATAGCGTACATCTACAGTCCATGGTCAATACAGCTTTCCTCTACTGAATTCACACACAATAGCGTACATCTACTGTCCATGGTCAATGCAGCTTTCTTCTACTGAATTCACACCCAATAGCGTACATATACAGTCCATGGTCAATGCAGCTTTGCTCTACTGAATTCACACCCAGTATATAGCTTACATCTACAGTCAATGGTCAATGCATCTTTCCTCTACTGAATTCACACCCAATAACATACATCTACAGTCCATGGTCAATACAGCTTTCCTCTATTGAATTCACACCCAATAGCGTACATCTACAGTCCATGGTCAATACAGCTTTCCTCTACTGAATTCACACCCAATAGCGTACATCTACTGTCCATGGTCAATGCAGCTTTCTTCTACTGAATTCACACCCAATATATAGCTTACATCTACAGTCCATGGTCAATACAGCTTTCCTCTACTGAATTCACACCCAATAGCGTACATCTACTGTCCATGGTCAATGCAGCTTTCTTCTACTGAATTCACACCCAATATATAGCTTACATCTACTGTCCATGGTCAATGCAGCTTTCTTCTACTGAATTCACACCCAATATATAGCTTACATCTACAGTCCATGGTCAATACAGCTTTCCTCTACTGAATTCACACCAAATAGCGTACATATACTGTCCATGGTCAATGCAGCTTTCTTCTACTGAATTCACACCCAATATATAGCTTACATCTACTGTCCATGGTCAATGCAGCTTTCCTCTATTGAATTCACACCCAATAGCGTACATCTACTGTCCATGGTCAATGCAGCTTCCCTCTATTGAATCCACACCCAATAGCGTACATATACAGTCCATGGTCAATGCAGCTTTCTTCTACTGAATTCACACCCAATATATAGCTTACATCTACTGTCCATGGTCAATGCAGCTTTCTTCTACTGAATTCACACCCAATATATAGCTTACATCTACTGTCCATGGTCAATGCAGCTTTCCTCTATTGAATTCACACCCAATAGCGTACATCTACTGTCCATGGTCAATGCAGCTTCCCTCTATTGAATCCACACCCAATAGCGTACATATACAGTCCATGGTCAATGCAGCTTTCTTCTACTGAATTCACACCCAATATATAGCTTACATCTACTGTCCATGGTCAATGCAGCTTTCTTCTACTGAATTCACACCCAATATATAGCTTACATCTACTGTCCATGGTCAATGCAGCTTTCCTCTATTGAATTCACACCCAATAGCGTACATCTACTGTCCATGGTCAATGCAGCTTCCCTCTATTGAATCCACACCCAATAGCGTACATCTACTGTCCATGGTCAATGCAGCTTCCCTCTATTGAATCCACACCCAATAGCGTACATCTACTGTCCATGGTCAATGCAGCTTCCCTCTACTGAATCCACACCCAATAGCGTACATCTACTGTCCATGGTCAATGCAGCTTCCCTCTATTGAATCCACACCCAATAGCGTACATCTACTGTCCATGGTCAATGCAGCTTCCCTCTATTGAATCCACACCCAATAGCGTACATCTACTGTCCATGGTCAATGCAGCTTCCCTCTACTGAATCCACACCCAATAGCGTACATCTACTGTCCATGGTCAATGCAGCCTCCCTCTATTGAATCCACACACAATAGCGTACATCTACTGTCCATGGTCAATGTAGCTTCCCTCTATTGAATCCACACCCAATAGCGTACATCTACTGTCCATGGTCAATGCAGCTTCCCTCTACTGAATCCACACCCAATAGCGTACATCTATTGTCCCTGACCAATACTCCTCTACAGATTGATCACAATACATTCGATCAGTCATCATTGAGATATTGAGATGTCCGAGTACTTGTGGTATGGACTAATGAACACAACTCAAAGAAATGTGTGTACACAGTATGAACACCGTTATAATGTAATGTATTTCTCAGTCCAGTCACCGAGCGGAACGAAAAGTAAAAACTGAACAGACGGAAAGACGGCTAGCATAGCAAAAGTAATAATGAGTTATCTACATTTGTATGAGCAGGTTGGTTGCAGTACATGAGCGCTGCATTGAAGTTGATTGTTGTACATGAGCGCTGCCTTGAAGTTGATTGATGTACATGAGCGCTGCCTTGAAGTTGATTGCTGTACATGAGCGTTGCCTTGAAGTTGATCGCTGTAAATGAGCCCTGCCTTGAAGTTGATTGCTGTACATGAGCGCTGCCTTGAAGTTGATCGCTGTACATGAGCGCTGCCTTGAAGTTGATTGCTGTACATGAGCGCTGGCTTGAAGTTGATTGCTGTAGATGAGCCCTTGAAGTTGATTGCTGTACATGAGTGCTGCATTGAAGTTGATCGCTGTACATGAGCGCTGCCTTGAAGTTGATTGCTGTACATGAGCGCTGCCTTGAAGTTGATTGATGTACATGAGTGCTGCCTTGAAGTTGATCGCTGTACATGAGCGCTGCCTTGAAGTTGATTGCTGTACATGAGCGCTGCCTTGAAGTTGATTGCTGTACATGAGTGCTGCCTTGGAGTTGATCGCTGTACATGAGCGCTGCCTTGAAGTTGATCGCTGTACATGAGCGCTGCCTTGAAGTTGATTGCTGTACATGAGCGCTGCCTTGGAGTTGATTGCTGTACATGAGCGCTGCCTTGAAGTTGATCGCTGTACATGAGCGCTGCCTTGAAGTTGATTGCTGTACATGAGCGCTGCCTTGAAGTTGATTGCAGTACATGAGCGCTGCATTGAAGTTGATTGCTGTACATGAGCGCTGCCTTGAAGTTGATTGCAGTACATGAGCGCTGCCTTGAAGTTGATTGCTGTACATGAGCGCTGCCTTGAAGCTCATATATTTATTTAGTTGCAGATCTTTGACCTCTGAATTTGAGAATGGAATTGCAGCGTGAGATATATGGTGACGAATAAGATCATAGCACACTGTTCATAACACTAATACTAGGGGAATTATCAGTTCGCCACATTCACAAATTATTTCGTATTGCCATTAATTATGTATGTGTGTGTGTGTGTGTGCGTGCGTGCGTGCGTGCATGCGTGCGAGCGTGAGTGCGTGCGTGTTTTACATTCATGTATCGTTGCTACCGGTTATCCATATGCGACGCATCCTGAAGAGATTAGTCATTTTAGATGTCTGGAGGATAGTGAAATGAAAGAGACAGAGACCATTCCAGCGTCTCCTCTGGTTCTTGAACAGTGTAAAGCACCGATGAGATCCCTGGATTCGCAGTCCAACGTGTTAACCACTGGACTACTGGCCCGTCTGTAATCCCATTAATCATATGTTCGAGAGGCGAGGTTCACTATGTTTGTATCGTGTATTATATACTTTGTTTATACATCTATGTTTGTATCGTGTATGATTTACTTTGTTTATACATCTATGTTTATATCGTGTATGATTTACTTTGTTTATACATCTATGTTTGTATCATGTATGATTTACTATGTTTATACATCTATGTTTGTATCGTGTATGATTTACTTTGTTTATACATCTATGTTTGTATCGTGTATTATATACTTTGTTTATACATCTATGTTTGTATCGTGTATGATATACTTTGTTTATACATCTATGTTTGTATCGTGTATGATTCTGGTTTGGAAAATTTCTATGTAATGTATGTATATACAGTCTGCATCCGTTATGTCGAATTCCGTGGGACCGAACAAAATACTTCGAAATAACCGAATTATTACTTAACGAATTTCTATATAAACGGAGCCAGTTATATGTAAAAGGATAGTGTCTGAAACGGAACTTTGATCCGACTTCGAGATAATCGGAGAATTCGACATAAACGACTTTGACATAACGGATGTAGACAGTATGTCTAAATTGTCTTTGTCTGCAAAGTGGAATGAAAGGGAATATAGTGCGTGTAGTATCATAAACAAATGACTATGCCACGCACAATCAATAGAACCGACACACGATTATGTGGTTGTGTATGCAGTACAACCAGTACACATATAGTTTAATTTATTGTTCAATATTCCATCAAGCCAATAAGGCACACGAGGTTATATAGAACATGACAACGGCACGACAAGTACAATACATGCATACATATACAATACATGCATACATATACAATACATGCATACATATACAATGCATGCATACATATACAATACATGCATACATATACAATACATGCATGCATATACAATACATGCATACATATACAATACATGCATACATATACAATACATACATACATATACAATACATACATACATATACAATACATGCATACATACATATACAATACATGCATACATATAAAATACATGCATACATAAACAATACATGCATACATATACAATACATACATACATATACAATACATGCATACATACATATACAATACATGCATACATATACAATACATGCATACATATACAATACATGCATACATATACAATACATGCATACATATACAATACATGCATACATATACAATACATGCATGCATATACAATACATACATACATACATACATACATACATACATACATACATACATACATACATACATACATACATACATACATACATACATACATACATACATACATATATACAATACATGCATACATATACAATACATCCATACATATACAATATATGCATACATATACAATACATGCATACATATACAAGACATGCATACATATACAATACATGCATACATATACAATACATGCATGCATATACAATACATACATACATACATACATACATACATACATACATACATACATACATACATATACAATACATGCATGCATATACAATACATGCATACATATACAATACATGCATACATATACAATACATGCATACATATACAATACATGCATACATATAAAATACATGCATACATATACAATACATGCATACATATACAATACTTATATAAGACGGAGAAAGTTCTGATTCATTATGAGGCTGTGTTTCTTGTAAGGTTTCGTGATATAGTAATTATAATACTTTTGTGCAGGTCCTCAAGCTGCTTCAAACAATGTAACAATACGATATCAATCAGGCAGCTATGTAATCGTGAATGTACGTATCTAATCAATTGTGGTTTGTAGTTTGTAAAGAATACATCTGACATTAGAATATTAGCATATAAAAACATCCTAAAGTCCTTGTTTTACTCCCCACGTAATAAATAAAGCTGACATCTGATTAATCGCTACAAGATTGATGCGTATTCCGAGAAATTCAGCGTGAAACGGTTGTACAAACACAGATCGTCGTTTGCATACAGTATTCATGTAAATGACGTTTTGTATGCCATTTCGAGACGCTGTTTAAATGTTCCGTGTTGAGTAGAACTACTGATCCGACATTATCATTCATTTGAGTTCAGTTTATTTCTTTGCAATCAGTTTATTTTCTTGATACTTTCAAAACTTAATATGACACCAAAAAGAAACTATGCACTTTGTGTGTGTTTGTTTTACGTTTATTTATCGTCGCTACCAGTTGCCCATATTAGTGACGCTTCCGTTTTGGAAGATAGTGCAATGATACAGAAATAGACTCATTGCGGAGTCTCCTTTCGTTCTTTTACGTGCACTGTACTTAAAGTCCCATCTGAAAGACTGTTAATTGTATTAGGGTCAGACGGGGGATCGAACCTGCGATCCATGGATTACCAGTACAACGTGTTAACCACTAGATTACAGATCCGTCTTTACTTGTAATTTAGACGCCTACGTGCTTAAATATTTGGTAAATAAGTGCAATGTGTGTAGGATTATTTTTCTCTACTCATGATAGTAAAATCCACAATGTTTTAATGGTCTAGCGCTGCTTTATACATGTTTTAATGGTCTAGCGCTGCTTTATGCATGTTTTAATGGTTTAGCGCTGTTTAATGCATGTTATAATGGCTTAGCGCTGTTTAATGCATGTTATAATGGCTTAGCGCTGCACTATGCATGTCTTAATGGCTTAGTGCTGCTTTATGCTTGTTTTAATGGCTTAGCGCTGCCCTATTCACATTTTAAAGGCTGATCGCTGCATTATACATGTTTTAATGGCTTACCGCTGTTTTATGCTTGTCTTAATGGCTTAGTGCTGCTTTATGCTTGTTTTAATGGCTTAGCGCTGCTCTATACACATTTTAAAGGCTGATCGCTGCATTATACATGTTTTAATGGCTTAACGCTGCTTTATGCTTGTTTTAATGGCTTAGTGCTGCTTTATGCTTGTTTTAATGGCATTATGCTTGTTTTAATGGCTTAACGCTACTCTATCAATATTTTAATGGCTTATTGCTGCTTTATGCTTGTTTTAATGGCTTAGCGCTGCTATATGCATGGTTTAATGATTTATCGCTGCATTATACATGTTTTAATGACTTAACATGGCACTATGCATGTTTTTATGGCTTATCGCTGCTCTATACATGGCTTAATGGCTTAGCGCTGGATTATACATGTTTTAATGACTTAGCGCTGCACTATGCATGGTTTAATGGCTTAGCGCCGGATTATACATGTTTTAATGGCTTAGCGCTGCACTATGGATGTTTTAATGGCTAAATGCTGCTCTATGCATATTGTAATGGCTTAGCGCTGCGTTATGCTTGTTTTAATGGCTTAGCGCTGCTCTATGCATGGTTTAATGGCTTAGCGCTGCATTTTACATGTTTTAATGACTTAGCGCTGCATTATACATGTCTTAATGGCTTATCGCTGCATTATGCATGTTTTAATGGCTTATCGCTGCATTATACATGTTTTAATGGCTTAGCGCTGCATTATACATGTTTTAATGTCTTATCGCTGCATTTTACATGTTTTAATGGCTTATCGCTGCATTATACATGTTTTAATGACTTAGCGCTGCTGTACGCTTGTTTTAATGGTTTAGCGCTGCATTATACATGTTTTAATGGCTTATCGCTGCACTATACATGTGTTAATGGCTTAGCGCTGCATTATACATGTTTTAATGGCTTATCGCTGTATTATGCACGTTTTAATGGCTTAGCGCTGCACTATACATGTTTTAATGGCTTAGCGCTGCATTATACATGTTTTAATGGCTTAGCGCTGCATTATACATGTTTTAATGGCTTATCGCTGCATTATACATGTTTTAATGGCTTATCGCTGCATTATGCATGTTTTAATGACTTAGCGCTGCACTATACACGTTGTTATGGCTTAGCGCTGCACTATACATGTTTTAATGGCTTAGCGCTGCAATTGCATGTTTTAATGGCTTAGCGCTGCACTATACATGTTTTAATGGCTTAGCGCTGCATTATACATGTGCTATGGCTTAGCGCTGCACTATACATGTTTTAATGGCTTAGCGCTGCACTATACACGCTGCATTATACATGTTTTAATGGCTTAGCGTTGCATTTTGCATGTTTTAATAACTTAGTGCTGCATTATACATGTTTTAATGGCTTAGCGCTGCATTGTACATGTTTTAATGGCGTATCGCTGCTTTATACATGTTTTAATGGTGTATCGCTGCTTTATGCATGTCTTAATGGCGTCGCGCGGCTTTATGCATGTTTTAATGTCGTAGCGCTCTATTATGCATGTTTTAATGGCGTTGCGCTGCTTTATGCATGTTTTAATGGCTTAGCGCTGCTCTATGCATGTTTTAATGGCGTAGCCCTGTATTATACATGTGCGTAATGGGAATTACAAGATGCAGTAACAGCTATACAAGTATACGCTCATGCATCTTGTCCTTGCCTATGTTCCAGTATGTTCATTTGATTGATATGAGCGGCGACAAAGTTACGGCAATATTAATCAATCTATCAGTGTTTTTGTTGAGATAGGAATCTTATTTGGGATGCTGTTTGTAAGTAAAAAAGTAGAGCATATCGACGACTGAATAATAATTTCGTAATGCAAAAGCCCACTCCAGACGTGTTATTCTATCATTTCCCTTGGTCGTACGGCTATGAGACCACCGCAACCTATCTATCCTACACCAATATTTATGACCATATCAATGACATTTGTCTCTCGCGGAAACAATCGACAATTCCAATATAAACGCCGCTGATTCCGTATTAAGATAACAACGTCACAATTGCTCCCTGACACTAAACTGACTGTAATTACAGTGAAAACAAATGGTTTGCTTAGAGTGTTTTTTACTCAAGATGCCTCATCAATAGAAAGGACGCCTCTGTCTTCACAACAGTGGACATCGTGATAGCGCAGTGGATGCGCATTCGCTTCAGGTGCTAAAGGTCCGGAGTTCGAGCCCCGCTGGAGCCGTTACGAGTGTGCTCTTAGGCAAGGCCACGTTGTCTCTTCTCGCTCCCTCGTGGCGATGGATTCCATCAGGAATGAGGCCTCGAGAGTGATTAATATAAGTTGAAATAACTTGTTTCGCAATCGTGCTAAAATAAATTTGTATAAACTAAACAACAGTGTGTGTAATTAAGACTTGTCAAAAGTCAAAACGAACATTCTGATAGTTTTCTGAGAAAATGCTGTGCTTGTTAATTCGACACAAGGTGATGTTCTTTATTTGCACTATGTTGCTAGATGGCATCCTTCGTTTCCCCCGGCTTACTATAGTTGATTCTTTATTTCAGTCTCACCAATGAGCAGCATATAACAAACACAATATATAGTTTACATATTAAAAAGTACATTGCCACTCAATCAGAGTTACAAGAGACTATGTATCTATACATCATTCATCTATAACATATTGCAATACTATACTCAAACCTTATATATAAATATATAAATATTTATTATGTACATTTCCATTGGAGAGGAATTAATATAAGTTTTCTGAAAACTTGTTTTCCAATCCAAACCATTCACAATTTCTGTAATTTGTAACATTTTTTGTGTTATACATGTAAATTTATTGGAATAAATACTGTTTAAACCAAATATCATGCTTTTCTGTAACTTTGTATGTAACCGCCAAACATGTTTCTTGGCGATGGACATATACATGTGTATGCCTTGACTTGACTTGACTATAGTATATACATGTAGTATACTACGATCTGTTTTGTATATAGTTGTTGACTTAATTAAGTAGAATATTTACTATTCAAATGGTACATATATACAGTCCTTAAGTGTTGTATTACTCCCGTGGAAACAGAAATACAGCTATGTCACCCGTGCATACAATAGTAGTATCTAAATAATAATATACTACAGTTAAACCTCTCTTAAGCAGCCAGCCAAGGAAATCACAGAAAGTGGCTGCTTAGCACAGATGGCTGCTTAATAGAGGGCAAATGTATAATAATAAAACAACATATTGGGAATTAATGACGGTAGGAAGTGACCACTAACACAGGTTTGACTGTAATATACATAAATATGTACTTCTTTGCCAATAGTGAATGTGTTTTTAAGTTTATTTATCATCGCTACCGGTTGCCCATATGAGCGACGTCTCCTGAAGAGATTAATCATTTTAGATTTTTGGAGGATACTCTGGAATGGGTATATGTCTGTATCATTGCACTATCCTCCAAATATCTAAACTGACTAATATCTTCAGGAGGCGACGCTCATATGGGTAACCGGTAGCGACGATAAATACACGTACAATACACACACAAAAGCGACCTTAGCCGTGACCACAGGCACAATACACACATTTTGTTTGGCCTATGGCCATATATTAAGTAATGATTACTAGTAAACATTACTTACTAGACTAAAAAATGTGTGTCTTGTGCCTGTGGCCGTGACTAGCGGGTTACCGGTTAATGAAATAAAAGAAGCAACGTGATGACTGTTGATTAAGTGTTTAGCTTATATCAATATATATAATATCCCTCATAGAAGGTATGCCCGTATATTTCGTGACAGGGTGGTTTCTCATTCATCAGTTTTTCATCACACACCCACCAATACCAAATGAGAGATCCAGGAAAAGGTCAACAAAACGCGAAACCATTACCTGTCCTAAATAACTCTAAGTATATAGCCTATCGCCATTGCTCACCCCCTCACTCAAGATGCACCCAGAAAGAAAGAGCTGTTGTATTAGTTGCACATATAGGCATGGTATACACTTACATGGAGTGTGTGTGTGTTTTACGTTTATTTATCGTCGCTACCGGTTGCCCATATGAGCGACGCCTCCTGAAGAGATTAGTCATTTTAGATTTTGGAGGATAGTGCAGCGATATAGACAGATACCCATTCCTCTCCTCTGGTTCTTGTACGTGCACGGTGTAAGTACCGACACGAGACCTCGGTTTAAAGTATCATCTGAAAGACTATGATTAGGGTCAGACGGGGGATCGAACCTGCGACCCTGGATTACCAGTCCAGCGTGTTAACCATTGGACTACAGATCCGTCTGTTCACAAATTGATCATCACAAGCAAAAATATATCATAACTAGCTCGCGATATAGGGTAGCTTGATTTCAGAACATACAGTCTACATCCGTTATGTCGAATTCCGTCGGATCGAACAAAATACTTCGACATAATCGAAGTTTGACTTAAAGAAATTCGATATAAACATATACAGTTATATGTAAGATGATGGTGTCTGCAACTGGACTTTGATCCGACTTCGAGATAACCGGATAATTCGACATAACCGACTTTGACATAACGGATGTAGACTGTATATAATGCATTATCTTCCCGTTGTGTTTATCACTTACTTGTTACCCATAATGCTATGCTACGTGAGACAATGTAGATACATACACCGAACTTAGGAACATATACATTGTTGTATTTCTTCCGCTTACGGCTGATTCGGTGTCCAAATGGTGTGCACTGGTCCATCATGGGCATTATGAGTAGGCGTTGCAATTCTTATAAGATAACATAACAAAAATCTTATTTTGAGTAGACAAGATAACAACAGTACAACACAAGCCCTTAGTGAGCTTTTGAACCGACGATGTAACATACAATAATGATAACAGTGAGGAAGTTATCAGGCTGGCTTGTGGAAGGTTGGTGGTTCAACCCGGGTGCCCTTCCGTGCCTGAAATACTACTCTACTGGTGTCTTCCTCCACCTTGTAGCTGGACACTCATCATATGGACACTCATCATATGGACAATCATCATATGGACACTCATCATATGAACACTCATCATATGAACACTCATCATATGAACACTCATCATATTCATCATATGGACACTCATCATATGGACACTGGACATTCATCATATGGACACTCATCATATGGACACTCATCATGTCCATGGACACTCATCATATGGACACTCATCATATGGACACTGGACATTCATCATATGGACACTCATCATATGGACACTCATCATGTCCATGGACACTCATCATATGGACACTCATCATATGGACACTCATCATGTCCATGGACATTCATCATATGGACACTCATCATATGGACACTCATCATATGGACAATCATCATATGGACAATCATCATATGGCATACACTGTTGTTGCGACTTTAAAAACCCAAAACAGGAAGCAAAGTGATTAAACAAAGCCTTCTACATATCATGCTAGCTTATTGTTTCGTATATAATACAGATAAAGCCGGGAATAATACACAGTACAGCCTAGAATAAATATATGCGATCTGTCAACTATATCGATAGATTTAATTCTACACCCGACAACATTAAGCCGCATTTCTAAGTTTCTTATTTTATCAGTACTTTCAGGAACAGACACACATCGATGATGACAATAGACAAATACCAGATCTTGGTCCACAGCATTCCATTATTATCTTTTTCCACGTACAGCACACAGTTTTGTTCTAAGCAGTCAATCGCATTCGCTTCAAACATTTTCTTTCTTTATAAGTAAATGCTTCATTAAAATGTGCCAATGATACTAGTTACGTCATTAACTAGTTTATCTAGAATTTTCCGACCAGTCTAAGTGGCAAATGACACATCCTAGAGAGCATCAAATATATTCGCCGGCGTCGGGGACCCGCGACTAATAAATCCCGCCCTTTGATTGGTAATGCCACATATATGTGTGCTATACGTGGTTGTCAGCATGACACTACTAAAGTATCGCATCGTATATCAGATCTGTGTAGGGGTCTGTACAATCATGGTATTTTATTGTTGCTGTCTCTCGTGTGGGTGTAGGTTTTCTTGCGTTATAATTATTGTTCTTATTTAGCTTTCAGGCATTTAATAGAGCCGATACATATATGTATAATTATTTAGTATCTATACCTTATACGTAGTGAGATATTGATATTATAAAATGGAAGAAAACAGAACGCTTAAACGAATACACATATTGTACTGGCTGGGTATTAACCCGTAACCTGTCGAATAAATTGGGCGGAATGTGCAAACAACATTGATCCTGATCAGACACGGCGTTACTATTCAGACACGTGTTGTTTTAGCTCCACTATCCGAATAGCAAACAGCATAGAGCATGCTCCTTTTGTGCTCTCTGATCTGGCTCTATGCTGTTTGCAAAAGCGACCTTAGTCGTGATTGACATGTCAACGGTTAAGAGTGAATCAGCAGTCAGGTGGTATCATTGAGTTGACCTATAGTTCACATATTCTTTACGAAACATACATCTGAACTCTTAGCATGTCACCTCATTGCATTTGCAGTCCATCATAACAGATGAAAACCAGGCTGCCACCCAGCCAAATCAAAAGGGAACAATACACAAAACCCACACAAACAAAGGGAAACAAGACATCAAACCCACACAAACAAAGGAAACAAGACATCAAACCCACACAAACAAAGGAAACAAGACATCAAACCCACACAAACAAAGGGAAACAAGACATCAAACCCACACAAACATAGGGAAACAAGACATCAAACCCACACAACAAAGGAAACAAACATCAACCCACACAAACAAAGGAAACAAGACATCAAACCCACACAAACAAAGGAAACAGACATCAAACCCACACAAACAAAGGAAACAAACAACCCACACAACAAAGGAAACAAGACATCAAACCCACACAAACAAAGGAAACAAGACATCAAACCCACACAAACAAAGGAAACAAGACATCAAACCCACACAAACAAAGGAAACAAGACATCAAACCCACACAAACAAAGGGAAACAAGACATCAAACCCACACAAACAAAAGGAAACAAGACATCAAACCCACACAAACAAAGGAAACAAGACATCAAACCCACACAAACAAAAGGAAACAAGACATCAAACCCACACAAACAAAGGGAAACAAGACATCAAACCCACACAAACAAAAGGAAACAAGACATCAAACCCACACAAACAAAGGGAAACAAGACATCAAACCCACACATACAAAAGGAAACAATATACCCTAAGCATAAACATTCACCATGACACACAATTAATACTGCGGAAAACATTTCAATATATTTTCTGACAGAATCAGTTGGAGTAAGATGCATAGCTTTACTTAATTGTTTCATGCAGTAGAACCTAAATGCACGTACACGTGCTATAAATGCTTGGATAATTAATGCACTGGAGTTGTTACAGTCATTAGATTTACAGCCAAAGCCACCTCAGATAAATCGTAAAACAATAATTAAATTGGAGATGATAATAAACTGTGCAAGATGTGGAAGAAGTAAAGCAACACAATGTGTCAGTAAAACAAGAAGAAGTGTCGTTCGATGCCAAAGTTGCTTAACATATCTCATGCGTTGCAATAACGTATTTCATTGTATTAAAGTGCTACATTTCAAATTGCAATCCTCTCAGTTATATCCAATCATGAGAAACATTTTATTCTCCAACTTTCTTTACATTAAAGCGACACTACATTGGTGTGGTAAAAACGCAACTTTCTACAAACTGTAATTTCATATAATATGGTTTTAATTTGTTTCCAAGTATTTTGCCACAAAAGCTGAGTATTTCAACTAATAGACATACGTATGCGACGTTTGTTGACTTAACAAAATAACGTAAATATGGTCAATATCCATAAACTTTCCCAGTGTCTTTAGTCTGTACAGCTTTATGTTGCACATATATCTAACTTTCCCAGTGTCTTTAGTTTGTACAGCTTTATGTTGCACCGACATATAACTTTCCCAGTGTCTTTAGTTTGTACAGCTTTATGTTGCACCGACATATAACTTTCCCAGTGTCGTTAGTTTGTACAGCTTTATGTTGCACCGACATATAACTGTCCCAGTGTCGTTAGTTTGTACAGCTTTATGTTGCACCGACATATAACTTTCCCAGTGTCGTTAGTTTGTACAGCTTTATGTTGCACCGACATATAACTTTCCCAGTGTCTTTAGTTTGTACAGCTTTATGTTGCACCGACACATAACTTTCCCAGTGTCGTTAGTTTGTACAGCTTTATGTTGCACATATATTTAACTTTCCCAGTGTCTTTAGTCTGTACAGCTTTATGTTGCACATATATCTAACTTTCCCAGTGTCTTTGGTCTGTACAGCTTTATGTTGCACATATATCTAACTTTCCCAGTGTCTTTAGTTTGTACAGCTTTATGTTGCACATATATTTAACTTTCCCAGTGTCTTTAGTTTGTACAGCTTTATGTTGCACATATATTTAACTTTCTCAGTCTCTTTAATCTGTACAGCTTTATGTTGCACATATATCTATCTTTCCCAGTGTCTTTAGTTTGTACAGCTTTATGTTGCACATATATTTAACTTTCCCAGTGTCTTTAGTTTGTACAGCTTTATGTTGCACATATATTTAACTTTCCCAGTCTCTTTAGTCTGTACAGCTTTATGTTGCACATATATCTAACTTTCCCAGTATCTTTAGTCTGTACAGCTTTATGTTGCACATATATTTAACTTTCCCAGTGACTTTAGTTTGTACAGCTTTATGTTACACAGACATATAACTTTCCCAGTGTCTTTAGTTTGTACAGCTTTATGTTGCACATATATTTAACTGTCCCAGTGTCTTTAGTTTGTACAGCTTTATGTTGCACATATATTTAACTTTCCCAGTGTCTTTAGTTTGTACAGCTTTATGTTGCACACATATATATAACT
The DNA here is from genome assembly GCA_014843695.1 of Archivesica marissinica. Taxonomy (NCBI): domain Eukaryota; kingdom Metazoa; phylum Mollusca; class Bivalvia; order Venerida; family Vesicomyidae; genus Archivesica; species Archivesica marissinica. Next base: position 85,088,757 of record CM026390.1, on the reverse strand, counting down.
TTCCCAGTGTCTTTAGTTTGTACAGCTTTATGTTGCACACATATATTTAATTTTCCCAGTCTCTTTAGTTTGTACAGCTTTATGTTGCACATATATTTAACTTTCCCAGTCTCTTTAGTTTGTACAGCTTTATGTTGCACATATATTTAACTTTCCCAGTGTCTTTAGTTTGTACAGCTTTATGTTGCACACATATATTTAATTTTCCCAGTCTCTTTAGTTTGTACAGCTTTATGTTGCACATATATTTAACTTTCCCAGTCTCTTTAGTTTGTACAGCTTTATGTTGCACATATATTTAACTTTCCCAGTGTCTTTAGTTTGTACAGCTTTATGTTGCACACATATATTTAATTTTCCCAGTCTCTTTAGTTTGTACAGCTTTATGTTGCACATATATTTAACTTTCCCAGTGTCTTTAGTCTGTACAGCTTTATGTTGCACATATATCTATCTTTCCCAGTGTCTTTAGTTTGTACAGCTTTATGTTGCACATATATTTAACTTTCCCAGTGTCTTTAGTTTGTACAGCTTTATGTTGCACATATATTTAACTTTCCCAGTGTCCTTAGTTTGTACAGCTTTATGTTGCACATATATTTAACTTTCCCAGTCTCTTTAGTCTGTACAGCTTTATGTTGCACATATATCTAACTTTCCCAGTGTCATTAGTTTGTACAGCTTTATGTTGCACATATATTTAACTTTCCTAGTGTCATTAGTTTGTACAGCTTTATGTTGCACATATATTTAACTTTCCCAGTGTCTTTAGTTTGTACAGCTTTATGTTACACAGACATATAACTTTCCCAGTGTCTTTAGTTTGTACAGCTTTATGTTGCACATATATTTAACTTTCCCAGTGTCTTTAGTTTGTACAGCTTTATGTTGCACATATATTTAACTTTCCCAGTGTCTTTAGTTTGTACAGCTTTATGTTGCACACATATATATAACTTTCCCAGTGTCTTTAGTTTGTACAGCTTTATGTTGCACACATATATTTAATTTTCCCAGTCTCTTTAGTTTGTACAGCTTTATGTTGCACATATATTTAACTTTCCCAGTCTCTTTAGTTTGTACAGCTTTATGTTGCACATATATTTAACTTTCCCAGTGTCTTTAGTTTGTACAGCTTTATGTTGCACAGACATATAGCTTTCCCAGTCTCTTTAGTTTGTACAGCTTTATGTTGCACATATATTTAACTTTCCCAGTCTCTTTAGTTTGTACAGCTTTATGTTGCACATATATATAACTTTCCCAGTCTCATTAATGTGTTGCAGTATGTATTGCACATGCATTTTGAAGCGACGTTCCGTAGCAAAAGGCAACCTATGCATTTAAAGTAGGATTTCATATACGAGTTGTGTAGCACGCTCTTGAATTGACGTGTGTGCATTATTGGAGTCTATACTAAACGCTTGCTCGCATGATACTGTCGTTTAGATATAAGTTAAATAGAATAGTCTGAAAACAAGTATGCATAGGTAGAATGTAAGATATAAACGGTAAATCTGTACATGTTGTTATTCAGGATACATGGGTTGTATCACGCATGAATATTGACCCTATTTACAGTATTGTGTTGCCCATACATCTTAAGTTGATTACAGAAGTGGAAGTCTTGATAGGTGGAAGTCGTGATAGCGCAGTAGATGCGCGTTCGCTTCAGGTGCGAAAGGTCCGGAGTTCGAGCCCCACTGGAGCCGTTACGATTGTGCCCTTGGGCAAGGCATTTAAATTCCACGTTGCCTCTTCTCTCTCCCTTGTGGCGATGGATTCCATCAGGAATGAGGTCTCGAGAGTGATTTATATAAGTTGAAATAACTTGTTTCGCAATCGAGCTAAAATAAATGTGTATAAACTAGTTGCTTACAGATGATACAAATCCATACAAATATTTATAATAGGTTTAATAATGGCATTTATCGTTCTACTTGTGGCATTTAAAAAATTAAATAGTTCTTAGATACATTCTTGGAACTATTTATAATACAAGCTAATATAAATATCTCATACGCTTGTTATTCTATTTAATGTTGTCATCTTGTGCGGAGGCCACTTACTGTCTATGCAAAACGACGTCAGTTGATGTCGAATTTAATGTTCTATTCACATGTTGGCATTAAACCACGAAATTGATTGACATCTTAATTCCAGAATTTTAATAAACATAAGTAGAATTATTTCAGAAGAACATCCAATGATGATAGCTGTCTAAACAAGCATATAGCTGAGGGTGTATATCCATTAGTAGATAGCCTAGTCCCGCTGCTCCGTCTCTCTGTCTGACCTCGATATGACCAACATGTGACGAAATGACCAGTATCTAACAATGGTTGTCGTTCTATCCGTTGCCCTTTCGACCAAATTGTATGCCCCCAGCATCGCCTAGTTCCCTTCTGTGAGCTTCGTCCAGTCATTGAGTTTCTTCTGTTTCACATTAGTGAGTTCCGTTCTCTGCTCTTACAAGATGCCCTCCGAGAATAATTACACATGATGGGATACTGTTACTATGCTAGGGTGATGCGGTTTGTACTTGTGAGATGCTGGGAGTGAACCAAACGGCAGTCCGACCAAACAGTATTAAACATGTGTGTTCCGACTAGTCCAAACAATGTCTGAATGACATACGAATATATCCTATCAGTGTCTCATCCGACCTGCTTCCGAACATACGAACGGAGACCATATATAGCGATTATTTTAAACAGTTCTTTATTTTAAACTATCCCCCTCCCCAATGACATTTCGTTGTATGCGAAGCGGCGCCAAATTAGAAGTATACTACTAGTCCATGCCAAATATGTTCAACATCATTTCGTTCCTGCCAGTATCTGCTAGTACATTCCGGATGTCAAACGGAAAGTGAAGAAGAAATGGAACAGTGTGACTAGAGTAGAATACACGCTATGAGATTTTCAAACAAGCTATATGAATCAGCGTGTATCGGTACTTAAGACACTTCATGGCGGACTTATATCTCCCACAACTGATAACTGCCTGTAAGTCGAGATGACATCTCATGTCCTTGTTAAGTATTTAACTAATATGTTTCCTGGCTTCACGCCAATATGCAAGTTATCACATTCTGAAGACATCACAGTCGTGAATGATACGTTTAGCTTGTAACTGTTAGATATTTCAGTTCAAGTCTACATAAACTAATTTTGATGATGAACAATGGATGAACCGACAGAGTATACGCATCAAGAAAAGAGTGATTGAGTGTTGTTCACACTGAATGAACAATTGACCTTGTATCTTGTGGATCGTCGCTGTTTTGTTGGTGATATTTGTATATATATATTATTCAGATGAGAATATGAATAGTCTGGCTGCTGGAAATCTCCTTCCGGGCGAAACAACAAATCTAGCACCGGCAAATCTACTTCCGGACGAAAATAGCTAGTCGATGACATGAGACGTCGACTAGTCCATTGCGGGATTATATACATTCGGGTGTGGGAAGAAGATTAAATATATATAGCATATAGAAACTACCATAGCAACAACGCTTTATAATAGAACTTGCTATATATATGTACAAATAGTATATATATATAAATACATTATTTCCGTCGCGATACGTCACCCTACAGGTCGCTTCCGTTCTTAGCTAAACACATTTATTTTAGCTCGATTGCGAAACAGGTTCTTACAACTGATAATAAGCATTCTCGTGACCTCATTCCTGATGGAATCCATCGCAACTAGGGGAGAGAAGAGTCATATGGAATTTAAATGCCTAGCCTGGGGCACACTCATAACGGTTCCAGCGAGGCGCGAATTCTGAACCTTTCGCACTTGAAGCGAACGCTCTACCACGGCGCTATCACGACTGCCATTGTCTTAGTAAATGATAATAATAACTATGATATGAATAAATATATGCAAATGAGGTAATTGCAGCAAATCACATAACACTAACAAACTTCACATAGAACAATAGTCTTGATCATATCTTGCCCGTGTTGTTGACACGTATTTTAAACACTGGTCACCCAGTAATTTAGAACAATGAACTGTGCTCATTGTAATACCATAATTATACGAACAGTAATGTTTCTTATTTTTCTAACAAAATTGTCAAGAAAAATAGTAAGTATAATAATTTTCACATTTCTTGAATCCAAGCAAAAATCGCAAGGACCCGTAAATACAACTAACAACATTGTCCTGTCTAAAATCTAAATGTCCGTCCTTCTATACAGGTAAACAGCTCATTTTATGCACTACTGGACTGTCCACAAACAGGATTGTCTAAGGGTAATTTAAAAAAGTCGGAATTCAATATCATGTGTTCTATGTCCTCTAGTGGGTATATAACAATGAAAGAGATGCATATCAAGATGCAAACATGTTGAATATTAGAGATTGTACTCACCTAACACAGACTGGTTGAGCAACATGTTCTATAAACATTATTTAAGAGTCCGCCTCCGTGGTCGAGTGGTTAAGGTCGCTGACTTGTATACCACTGTAACACATCATCAATAATGGTCACGAGTTCGAGCCCCGCTCAGGCCGTGTGTCATTTATATGAAAAAGTTGGCAGTTTCTTACGGAGGTTGGTGCACCCAAGTACTGGTTAACAGCTAGAGCCTGCCCAGGAAAGGTGTTGTTAGGTAAACTGCCCGCCGGCGATATAGCTCGAAATGGTGCTGATGCAGGCGTAAAACCCGAAATATAAAAAATATAGCATAACATTATTTAAGGCCCTTCACTTTACACATTATTTAAGGCCCTTCTCTTTACACATTATTTAAGGCCCTTCTCTTTACACATTATTTAAGGCCCTTCTCTTTACACATTATTTAAGGCCCTTCTCTTTACACATTATTTAAGGCCCTTCTCTGTATGCTTATCGGAGTAAACCAAGCATATCAAAACTGAATGAAGACAATTAGGTAGTGACACAAAAAGACTGTCACATTTTGTTTGTATTGTACTTGAACTAAATCAAACTGGTACTATACTAAATGTATAATTAATATTTGCCGAATGCGATTCAGTTGTATCATGACTTCATCGTGAAATGAAAACTGTAGGGATTGGAAAGATGTACGAGTGGTGTGTCAAATTGACAATTGGTTGTTCTCGTACAAATGATATACGACTCTCAAATCGATGCTCCGAACGTCTTCTAATGTCACTCAGTAGTGGCCTTCATTAAGAGTTTGATCTTTCTGTATTACGTCGATAAGAATATCTGATGTGCCGATAATCGATGATAATAACTGTAATTTACTACATGACATATATAGGTCACACAGACACGATATTTTCTCTCCATTGAAATCCTGGAAAAACTATATTAATAGTATAATGTAGCAGTGTATGAAACGTGTTATCAGTAGCGACCCTATCATTACATTAATTTATTTTTATTTTAATAATCTGTTATTGTATATGTTTGATACATTACAATTATGCATACAATGAATTACATGGAAAACTATTGGAAATTAAATTAGGATTATTTAGGTATTGCTGCATACGATTTAATCTAGAAACAATCACATGGGTTGGGCTACAAGTTATGACAACAATGTTTACAGCCCCTTCCCATCACTATATCACTATACACTAATACAATATTAGATGAACAAGTTCTGCTATGCATGCTATGGTGTAGAAAAATAACACATAGGACCTAAGCTTATCATTTGATATACAACTAAGCTTTGTGATAAATATTTGTTAACTATTATAACATAACATATAAATATTGTATTAGGCATTAAATGGTACAAAGCACATATATAGCCAACAAAATTAACAAATATGTAAAGTGCAAAGACAATTTACAGAGAAGTTTAAATACTATTATGTTCTCCCTTGTTTTCTATTATAAATAAAACTACATGATGAGCTTTAAAGCAAAAAACTATTAATATTTTCATATGAGCTCATTAATTGTTCGTTCTCTTTCTTTAGAAGCGAAATGAAAATATTTTGATAGATTATAAATTAATTTTGGGTTTGTAGAGCTCATTAGATTATCAGATTGTTGTGGTGTTGTGGTGTTGTGGTGTTGTGGTGTTGTGGTGTCGTGGTGTCGGCCAAAACTATATACTGTTTATTAACTATTATAACGTTTAGGCTCTCCGATTAGCGCAGTTGTTAGCGCGCTCGATCCTCGGACCGGGAAGTATGTGAGATGGTACGGTGGTCGCCAGATCGGACATGTGGGTTTTCTCCGGGTACTCCGGTTTCCTCCCACACGAATGACCACATATACGCTTTCATCCGCGCCAACGAAAGTGATTAAGATAAGTTCTTAGAACTTGCTTCGCAATCGTTGTAAAATAAATAAAGTTTAAACTTTTAAACTATTATAACATATACGGTTTATTAACGAAATGGAAATGGAAAAAGTTAAATTAATTTATAATGTGTGTGTAAGCTGTATGAAGAATGACCCACAAAGGTACATGCACCCCGAACCCCATGGTTAGTTTCGCCCCACTCCATGCTTACCAGGCAAAACAAAAAGGACACATAATTGATACTATGCGAATCATCGAATCGCTTTAACGAATCGTTGAACCTCTAAAAATAGTTTATTATTTTTTGAATTAGACAAATGTTCGATTCCAAATAAAAGCTTATTAGTACTTATTGGATGAAATCTACCAGTATTTCTAAAAGGATGTACACATTAATATGAGGATAGTGTTGGAAGAAGTGTATACATATCTAGAATTAGGGGTGTGGTAGAATATTGGAAGATTGGTAGGTATATGTGGCTTAGCAACGCCATTAAGAATATAAAGCAACAACAACTGCTAGTGTGGACCCGATGATTTTTGGTGCCATAAGCAAGTGTGTGTTTTACGTATTTTAGATGTTTGGTGGATAGTGCAATGATACAGACATAGACCAATTCCAGAGTCTCTTGTGGTTCTTTTACGTGTACAGTGTAAGGCACCTACGCGACACATCGGTTTTAAGTCCCATCTGAAAGACTGTTAATATTATTAGGGTCATACGGAGGGTCGAACGCCATAAGCAAACCAAAAAATGTTCATGATTATATCGTGAGCAGCGAAGCAGAATATAATATAGTAATCAAGTTGGCCATCGTGGATTGGACCAAAATGCTGCATGAAATACCACTATGAATATCAAAAACATAATAAGTATATGACGCGGCCTGTTAAGGCACGTGTGAAACTGCGTATAGTATGTGTGTTTTGCGTTTATTTATCGTCGCTACCGGTTGCCCATATGAGCGACGCCTCCTGAAGAGATTAGTTATTTTAGATTTTGGAGGATAGTGCATGATACAGACAGAGACCAATTCCAGAATCTCCTCTCGTTCTTTTACGTACACGGTGTAAAGCACCGACAAGAGACCTCGGTTTAACGTCCCATCTGAAAGACTGCTAATTTTATTAGGGTCAGACGGGGGATCGGACCTGCGATCCATGGATTACCAGTCCAGCGTGTTACCACTGGACTACAGATCCGTCTGTAAGTCTGCGTATAGTAACGAAATCTGGATAATTATGTATCCAATGACATTCTGTTCACACTTGGATGTTCATCTCACTACACTATGCACATAGCATACCTTTCATGGTGATATGTGATGGTATCCCAAACATGAAACGCTAAGTGAAATATATGTATTACACTAATTCGGCCATCTTGGATCTTGTGAACTTTTATCTTTAACAATGACTGCACAACTAAATACCCTAACGACACATGCTAACTGGAACTATTTTCAAGCAAATATGCCAAGTGGTTTGTACAAAAACGCACAGATATATGTCGTTTGTACATCCACCGACGCGACATACGCCCGTGGGTAGCGTACTTACCTTCATCACCCTTATCACGGTAAAGTACTTATTATATCAACACCATAATGTGCATTATACGTATGTCTTTGAGTTTAAACTTTATTTATTTTTCAACGATGGCGACGCAACTTTTAACAACTTATATTAATCACTCTCGTTGGCGTGGATTAAAACGTAAATGTGTACATTCGTGTGGGATGAAACCTGAGTACCCGGAGACAACCCACCTGTCCGACCTGGTGACCACCGTACCATCTCATATACTTCCCGGTCCGAGGATCGAACCCGGGTTGCATTGGTGAGAAAGCGAGTGCGCTAACAACTGCGCTAATTACGACTGCATTGTTGCATATTAATATGTAAAATGTGCATACTCTGCTTAGATAATAATCCATACTGTGATGTACCAAACCACGTGATTCCGTAGATTGTATTCTTTATTTACGTCTCATCAATGTACAACAAACAACATTCAATATAATAAAAACATATCGATGTACATTGCCACTCAATAATGAATTATAAGAGACAGTAACTAACAATTCACAATAGAACACGATTCAACATATAAGTTTCTTAAAACTAGAGTTCATATAGGTTGATCCAGAACGATACTCTCACAAATTGAAGACAATCGTCAAAATGGTGACGGGCACATTGCCACCATTACACCACAGCCGCAAAACGTGGCGTGAGGGACCATATATGTGAAAATCCCATTATTCCCTCACGCCCGGTGTAATGCAAGTCATGTCACCAGTGAGATTCTCGGTCCAAAACAAGACCTACTCTAAATTGCCTACGCTAATCTTATCTAAGAAGTGCTTAAAATATTTATTAAAACACTGATATTGAAAACGAGCACTAACGCGCTTATTAATTGAAAAATGGTATAAAAAACAATTATCACCTCTGATCAGATCAGTGGTGAACTGATTAGCATAGACAATTTAGTTGGCAATAAAAAAAGTATTCATAGTATTAAGAAACAATGGCAAATAGCAGTCAGTTATCTTTCTTGGCAGCCGCTAGGGGCGCCACTGTACCCGGTCCTGGAATTCTCGCAGAATAAACATCATTAACATGGCATCGAAGTTCGGTCTTATGACAATACCACAGTTAAAATCGGAATTAAAGAAGAGAAATGCAAAGCAGACAGGAAGGAAAATGGATTTGGTTGAAAGGTATTAATTTTGCTTCAGATTTTAGCGTAATAAGCAATAAAGACCGAGAAATGCGGCGATCCTGTGAACCGTAAACACGGGTCATGTCCGACAGTACTAAGTTAATGCAATGGTCGATAAAACGATGATATGTAAAAAAAATCCTTGTAGTTGACGTTAAAAATGGTCAAGAATATGTATTCCACCCGAATTGCAACACCTAACAGAATTAAAATTGTATAACCGGGAAAAATAAACAACTTTTACGGCTAGCATACGCTATTATATACGATAACTTTGTCTCTAAATACATAAATGTCGAAATGGCTGTGTGGTTAGAGCGTTGATCTGTGACACGTGAGACCCGGGTTCGAATCATACTGATGTTGTTCATATCCTAATTATGTTTTTTTGGGTCTTTTTCAGAACAATCTAATTGATTATGACTGATTCCGAAATCAGTATTTCGCCCATACTAACGCCTCTACGACGGTGTAATGACAATGAAGCAGGACTCTAGTTCTGCTCAATGCTACTCTTTTTCATTCTCAAGCTTTCCTTAAAAACACAACAAGCGCTTAAACATACCATCGATGGTCTGTTGAACGTAATCATTAGCTCTGAAATGGCCTTTGCATACGACTGCAGTCTTCGAAGCGTAAAATCTTTATCTCAACCAGCCGATCAGAATATAGTATTAACCACGCATAAAGAACGCCTTCATCACTTGCTCCGCCCAGGGTTAGGGTCAAAACGCGTGGTTGATGTCATTATTCAGTTGGGTGGTTGAGAAAAAAGGCTTACATCTTCGATGGCTGCCAATCTTTGAACGATTCGTCTATCCTTCTAATCGCGTTCACCCACTTGGAACGCCTATCATAATCTTTCGGAAACTCATGTCCTCCTCTTAAATGACACTGGGGTAGACAGCAGCAGGTGGAAGGCATAATTATCTATTATTTTGTGTTATTATGTATGAGCGTGTTTACATTGTTTTCTAAGGAAAGTACGATACAATCCGAATCACTCCAAATGTATCGGGACCGGGTCAGATGGCGCCACCTAGTTAAGAACGACAACTGACTGCTATTTGCCATTGAGATACATTATTTACATGCTATATATATATATATATATATTACAATCTATGAACTGCATAACATACTGATTTTATTTACACGTCAAAAACCGTCGTTTTTGAAGAATTTCAAAATGTATGCATATGTTGCATGTGTTTGTATAGTTGACGATGTACTATGTCCAAATCTAAAAAACATTGTCTTCTTCTTCTTCAAATTACATAATAATAGTAATCCACGCCAACATTTGTTAGATTACAATGTACAGATCCTACAACCAGACAGATTCAGGTTGAATATTCAATGAAGTCGGTTAACTCAATAAGTGTTACAAACCATAATCAAATTGTGTATGGTTAATTGTTTTCATAAAAAGAAAATGATGTGAGAAATGCTGGGGGATATAGTTTTATCGCGCCTACTGTCAATTCCAATAACTGTTATTTTACGATATAATGCTATTTTGGAGTAATGGGTGATTGACTTAACTTGACTTAATCCTCTTCACCCCATTTGGGGTATAGGGCCTTCACCACTGCTCTCCACTTGGACCGGTCCGTTGCTGCTGACTTGGCTTCCCTCCAGGACATCCTGGCTTCGGCGCAGCTCACTGTCCAGAATCCTTCGCCATGTCGTAACTGGTCGACCCCTTTTCCGTGTGCCCTATGGATTCCAATCCAGTGCTTGGCGTGCTATGCTGGGCTGGTCTCGTCGTAGAGTGTGCCCTATCCACCGCCACTTCCTCTGTGTGATAGAGTCTGTGATGTGGTCCTGTCTTGTTCGCCGCCACAACTCCTGGTTGGTAATCTTTTCTGGCCATCTGATGCGTAGGATCTGTCTGAGGCAGTTGTTGATGAATACCTGTAGTTTGTGGTCAAGGCCCTTGGTGCGTCTACAGGTCTAATGTGTGATTAAGTTTGCTCAAATATATTAATCTTGCTCAATAGTAGCTGTATAGCTATGAGCGTTGAAGAGACGGGTCAGTAGTCCAGTGGTAAACACGTTGGACCACGAATCCAGGGATCGAAGGTTCGACCCCCGCCCGTCGTATCTTAATACTATTAGCAGTCTTTCTGGTGAGGCTTTAAGCCTGTCTCGTGTCGGTGCTTTAAACCATGCATGTAAAAGAACAAGAGGGTTCTCTGGAATGGGCCTCTGTCTGTATCATTGCACTATCCTCCAAAATTAAAAATGACTAATATCTTCAGGAGGAATTGCTAATATGGGCAACCGGTAACGACGATAGATAAATAAACGTTAACCCACCCAGACAGAGGAGTGCGAGAGTACGAATGTTAGAAATAATGTTGCATACAGGTCTATCCATGCATATACATACAGTTGCCTGTACTAGAGGACGGCAACTCTAAGGTTCGTTCTTCTTTCTAGAGGTATGATAAGAGCTATAGACTCATCACAAATTACCATCAAAGCATCACCGGGAGTTGCTAGTGTTTATTTAACTGCTAAAGGATACAATAATGTAATTGAAACTCATATTAGAAACCGATGTAGTACTTTGAACAACGGTATGTTCTTCAACCAGCTGATATATGCTCCCAATTGTTCATGCAAGCATGGTATTGAAGATGCAGAACATATACTCCTTACATGAATGAACGACGTTCATAATTGATAAATATGTCTATTTCTTTCACTGTGCTCTCGTAGATTACTGCAGGCATTGGATTGCTATCTGATCAATCAGGAGGATAAACAAAGAAAATGAGTCATTTGTCTTAGAATTGCCCTTCTCAATAAATATTACACAGAACAGAACAGAACAGAAATTGTATTAAGACTTGTACATGGTACATCGTCAAATACATATATACAAATATATGTGATGTAAATATATACAACAATTTTATCATGGTCATGTGGCATACATTATGCTTGTGGGTATGGGCCCTCGGATATTGTTTCTGGGTGTTAGTACGTATTAGCGGGATGGATTGTGGTTTTTATTCAATATGTTGTATTTAGCCGATTATGTCTGTATACTTAACACTGCTTAAGTTCATATATTATGCATCAATTAGTAGGACTAGAATTTAATACATTTCAATATTTTAAATAATTTTATTAATAATTCAAATTCACCCTAATCATAGAAGAAGAGAAGAAGAAGAAATTTTATTTTCCAATTTGAACTATAAAGTTCATCATTGTACAACATATATATACATAAAATCATTCACGTGAAAATTATGTCAATATCTGAAAATTATATACCTTATTGACAATACCTACTATATATATAAATGATATAAAACATTATAATTAACAGTCTCATTATTTTCAGATATTGCATTCAATACAGGTTGCTTAGGTATATAAATACGAAAATATGAAATCCGATTTAAAGTATCTTGTACATATCTAAATAAAGGAGGTTGAACTCAGTTTAAGTTGTACTATATTAAAATAAAAAATTATTATAACAAAAATCATGTTACATATACGATGGAATTGAACCACGCGCATCTGAGTGTAAATGCAGATATTTTCCTAATTTTGCTATAACATTATTGTTGTGAGATTGCATTAAAGTTACAAATTTGAAAACACTAGGTCTATTGTAGTAGTACTTTTTAATATATTTCTTTCTAATGTTAGTGTAAGCTGAACAAATCAGAACAAAGTGGTATTCATCCTCTACATCATTTGACCCACAGTATAAACAATAACGCAATTCCCGCGCGACACGATTTGCTCCATAGCGGCCCGTTTCAATACTTAATGTATGCGAAGAAAGCCTAAATTTAGATAAGGCAATTCTATATTTTGATTGTAAATCATTTAGATAAGGCTCTAGTGAAACAGTAAATTTGAAAAGTTTAAACATATATAAAGATCCGCTATTTTCAACGCCATTACACCATAACTGCTTATACACGTCTAAAACCCTTTCTTTGAAAAGCATGTACAACTTATTTAAATCTACTACGCTCGGATTGTCGAACACATATGTATAACCATAGCTATCAAGTAGACATTTCACATTATGAACCCAGTTATTAACCCCTCTACTACACTGCGATAACATATCCGTATACAAGGACTGAATAATAATATTGTCGCTTTGCACAACTTTGCCCCAATATTTGATAATACGTGTAAAACGATTAATGTACGAAGGAAAACGGCCAAGTTCCCCATAAACACCCACGCTGCAGGTAGAAGATTTAACACATAGAATGCTTTTACAACATTTTAGATGAATCCTCTCTATTTCTTTTGATTTGCCAAAACCCCAAATTTCGCATCCATAGCCAAGTATTGAGCCCACAAATGCATCAAACAATTGGCACTTAGTTTTAGTTGTGAGTACTAAATCAAGCAGATTATTTAACAAAACATTTAGAGCTTTGAGGCCTTTACCTGCCAGCGTTTCCTGGTTCAGTGTAAACTTACCAGTATAGTTAAAAACAGTCCCTAGGTAATTAAAATTATTCATTACCTCTAAAACATTATCATTATATGCCCAAACTTCATCTTTGCGTGGCTTTCCACGATTTCTAAAAATAACCACTTTACTCTTATCTGTATTTACTTGCAGGCCCCATCTGTCACAGTATATTTTAAGTAAAGTTAACCTATGTTGCAAATCCTGAGGACTGTTACCTATGATTACCATATCATCAGCAAATAACAATAAAATAAAAACCATATCATGAAGGCTAAGGCCACAAGAAGGCCCATCTTGTAGAAATAATTCAAGGTCGTCTACAAACAATGAAAATAAAACAGGGGACATAACCTCACCCTGCCTCAACCCGACTGCACATTCGAAAAAGTCAGAGTACGAGTTGCATCCCCTGACACAGGATTTAACATTACTGTACATGGACCGTATTATCCTTAATAATTTACCCTGAACTCCGAGTTTGGAGAGCTTATACCATAGACTATCATAGTTAGCACTATCAAAGGCCCTACTGAAGTCAATGAAGGCACAATGAAGTCTACCCTTTTGATTTAAAACACTTTGTATAAAGCCATTTAACACAAAAATCGCATCTACAGTAGACCGTCCCTTTCGGAAACCGAATTGTGCGTCACTCAAAATATCATTTGTATCGGCCCATTCAGATAAACGCCTATTCAGTACACCTGTACATATTTTAGAAAAACAACTTACTAGGGTAATGCCACGATAATTCTTAACATCACGTGGATTATTACGTTTAAATAGCGGAACAATAATACCTTGAGACCACTGATCCGGGAAATGACCCGTATTCAAGATTGAGTTAAAAATATCAACAATATGTGATGACAGGATATCGAACGATTCGATAAAATATTCGTTTATTAGCTGATCGCCTGAACATGCTTTGTTTCTATTTAACGATTCAATAACTTTCTTTACCTCAGCTATAGTTATTGGTTTGTCAAGTTCAACAAAGTTACAGTTCTCAGAATTCAAATTATATTCAGACGAAAGATCTTCGGCTTCACGTTCGCAAGATGACAAAAGCTCAGTTTGCATATTCGAAAAATATTCGAAAAACTCTGCAACATTGATATTACTAGATGATTTGGATTTTTGTTTTGAAAATAGTTTCCAGAAATCTCTAGGTCTAGCATGACGTAACTTTTCAATTTGTCGGCATTTTCTAAATTCAAATGCACGCTTTTTTTTACGTATTAATACTTTATAAATAGCCTTTTTATTACACATAGCTAGTCTGTTTTCATTAGTTTTATGATAATTAAAATCATTAAGTGCAGAAATATAATCTTGTCTGGTTCTGTGACATTCGCCGTCAAACCAATCGGCTTGTTCGCAAAACTTACTCGATACTCTATGCACATTACTGCGTGTATGGGTTTTACAAAATAATGGTTCCCCTATGTCACGTATAACTTGCGTGAAACTATCAACATATGCATTCCTCGATTGATTTTCAGTACAATTACTAATATTATTAGCAATATGGTTTAGGTCCGGGAGCCGGCCTATGAGACCTCGTCTAAACTCCTCACGTAGCGTTTGATTCCACTTAATGCTAGTACTGACACGGTCATCTTCACTGTCCGGCCTATTTAAGCTACATGTAATACTAAACTTGATGGGTGCATGATCGGATAGTTCACAAAATGGTAATACATTAAAGTTGCATATACGATGAAAGTCTCGATCGTTCAATAATAGGTAATCAATTAGACTCGTGCCTACCGACGTAGCATATGTACATGACCCATTGTCATCAAATAGTCTACCGTTAGCTATGCGTATCGAACTAGATTTACAAAGATCTAGCAATTTTAGTTCATAACAATTACATGTTTTATCCATTGAGTTTCGTAATAACGGTATATCTGGCGAATAGTGTATATCATCGATGTCATGGATATTAGTATCACAAACAACATAATCACACCGGGTACCAGTCCGAGCGTTACAGTCACCACACAACATAATCGTGCCCTGTCTTTGAAAAATATCAATATCGTTTTGCAATAAACTAACATAATCAACATCAACAACATTATAAGCTGGTGAATTCTCCGGCCAGATATACATACATGCAAGAAAAATATCATTATCAATAGAAAAGAATTGCTTATCAAGCTTAAGCCATATTAAACTGTCAAAATGATTTTGCACTATACTAACACCACTTTCAATCGAGTCTTTAATATATAACACGATACCACCACTGCATCTTTTGGCGTGCTTATTCTGAAATTTACGATATAAATTAAACACTTATAGCCATTGATTTCCATAGAGGAGTTAATAGTTGTCCAACTTTCATACAAGAAGATATTGTCGTTTTTACACACAATGTCAGTAAAACTGGCGTCTTCCAGTTTATGTCTGTTAAGGTCATGGATATTCCATGACAGAATGTTAAGTTCAGCCCCCGCAACATACTACTGCGAAGTGTCACGCACCGGTCGACCATTCACAATCAGTGTCATAGCTAAGCCATGCTCGTTTGCCATCTCGTATGGCCTGACGTAGCTGTGGAAGCAAGGATCTACGTCGATCTGCGATTTCCTTTGGATATTGCTCAAATATGAAGTAATCAGTGCCCCTCAAAGATGATTTGGCCCGTCTGACGACCTCACGATCCTTAAAGAGAGTAAACTTGGCTACAATGTTCCTTGTCCCAGACGCGCTACCACCCGAATTGCCACCTGTATTGGCACTAGAAAATGACCTGTCACCCATCCTGTGTACTCGCTCAAAACGGATATCATAAACTAGTGTCTGCGCCAACTTAAGTTTATCAACCATAAAACGCCTTACTACTGCCTCGCATTCCTCGGGTTTCTCGTGCGCTGCTTCAGCTATGTTCTTAAAGATCAAATTGTTGCGCATCGACTGTGACTGAACATACAATAAATTATCCTGCATATTTGACTTAGCAGATTTCAACTGTGTAATTTCGTCATTGGCTAGACCTAATGAAAATTCAAGATTGTCAACTCTATCATTGATTTTAGAGCATTTTTCGTCATTTGATTTCATATTATCATACACAAATGTTCGTAGTTGCCTGAACTCTGTCTCCAGTGCGTCTAGTGTACTGAGACGTGTATCTACCGCAGTGATTTTCACATCAAGCCTTTTCAGATAATCCATAATGTCCGCATTCGACGGGGTGCCTTGTCTCTCCTAGTTATGCAATTCAAATCTACTGATTCATGTTCACAAGAAACTATTAAAGAGACTTCTCGCTATCCGCTACACTGTGTTATCACTAGTCTTGTATTTGTAATTACTGGTGTTGTATTTGTGGTTACTGGTATTATATTTGTAATTGCTGGTATTTTATTTGTAATTGCTGGTATTGTGTTTGTAATTGCTGATATTTTAATTGCATTTGCTCCTATTGTATTTGTAATTGATGGTATTGCGTTTGTAATTACAAGTATTGTATTTGCTCTAAGCATCGTGTATATGCAATAAAATAGTGTTGTTGTTATTGTTGTTGCTGTATTTTTCCATTCTATGTTTTCAAAATACGTCAAGTAGTTTTAATTTAGTGTGACCTTCTGGTGCGGGTCGCTTTCTAATGCTGGCAAAACATGTATTATAATACTATTATTATTCATGCTATAGATGTGTTTGACACAATAAAAATACTCTCCGTCGATCCCCAAATCTATCAATGTTCTTGTACCAATGAAAAGAAAGACACTTGTTCATTTGATGATCTCCTCTAGTATACTGCACCTGAATAATTCTCTATTTCAACAATAATAGCATTATAATGTTTATTATTTGCAACATATCATGCTATTCAAGCCTCGTAAATATTGGTTAACGTAAGCCTCATTCTTTCATGTACGCATGTGAAATGAGAGAGTAAAATGTTCTTTGACTTTGAATAACTACCATATACTGACATACACTCATAGATGAGACAGAAATAAAGATATAATATATACACTAACACACCCGCTAGAATACATTATCCCAGTACGCGCCCATACCCAACTCCATGCCCTACCCTACCATATTCACACCATAGACAAACCCTGTCCTAATATTTACTTAAACATTATCAATACTGCGTTGCTAATTTGATTGGTTAATTACATAGTAGGTATACTAAAGCAAACACATTATCGCACACTCCGTAATCTTCCGTAGCGATTATTCATTTCACGCGTTTCGATAGTAGAGCTTGAAATATTTGTCTTTCGCGTAGCGGTACACTAAAGTGATATTGTGTATCGGTCGGTCTATATAGCACGAGGAAAGCGTGCTATTTAAGATTATATATTGAGAAGTGTATGTAGAGTTGATCATTCTACCGAACGACTTCTAACAAGTTATAATTTCATGTTATGAATATTAAGGCATTTCACAATTAAATACTGTCTTTATGATACAATTAGTACATGTAATGATATTGTATATCTGCAAGAGAGCGTGGACCCATACTGCTATACAATCCGACAATCCGGTCACTCTGTACAAGTGGTCATGTAGACATGGGTTACAGGTTTCCAGAGTAAATTCTCTGGTTTTTCCTGGGCGAAGTAGGTTTGTAATTTTTGATCAATTGACTAAAACAAAACAAAACATTGCGCAGATATATAATGCTTAAGACGTAATTATACGGTAATATCAATAGTGATATGTAAATACACTTGAATGTTGATATTATTGTTGATACAGTCGACATTGTGGATATATATATATGTAAATATGTAAGCATAATTATGTGTAGCCAGGTTGCCGAAATAAACGTCGCTCGTTCTGGTACAGCATACAGTTGTTGCTTGTTTATTGGTATACATCAGTTTAGAGAGAGTATAGCAAAGACGTCTTCATTCCGAGGTATTCCTTAAACGTGTTCGACTTATCCATCATATAAGCTTTATCTATTTTTTGAAGCGGAATTCCATTCATTATTTGAAACTAAATTATATTGTTATATGCGGAAGATACAACGTCGATGTGACAGGGTTCCTTTCAATCGATCATATTTTGAAGTTAGGCGTAGTAATGTTGTTATTGTTAAAGCATAGATAGATAGCATGTCGTTGTTCAATTATGTTAGTAACGACATGCATCATAATACAATGTGACATTTGATGTACGTCCTACTTTAAACTTTGCTCTCATGTGCTGGCAGTGCTCATTGTACCGCATTTATAGAAATATAAAACCTAACAAGCATGGACGTATTATAAGCAACATGTGCAAGAAAACGTTAGCGAGTGTTTACGTTTATTTATCGTCGCTACCGGTTGCCCATATGAGCGACGCCTCCAGAATAGATTAGTCATTTTAGATTTTGGAGGATAGTGCATGATACAAACAGTGACCCATTCCAGAGACTCCTCTGGTTCGTTTACGTGCACGGTGTAAAGCATCGACATGAGACCTCGGTTTAACGTCCCATCTGAAAGACTGTTAATTTTATTAGGGTCAAACGGGGGATCCAACCTGCGAAAACGTTAGCGATATACGTACTTGACTTTATATATTCATTTCTTTTGACGCCGTTTTGGTGGTGTGATATAAAGCTGTCTATACGGTTAGACAATGGGGCGACGTTATGCTAATTAGATGTTACGAACAAGTCCGGTAATTTCCGTTTATTTCCGCGTCCAAATTTATATGATTTCATTGGATAATGGTAAGATCCGCACATTGCCGTGAAGTTACGTCATTATAAGAACAGCGATACATTATCGATGACGTATCGCTACCATGCATGTGTTGTTCACGTGCCTACTATTACCATTTGATCCATGATGCACTTGCATTGTTTGTAAATCTTGTTGTTTATTATTTCCTTTTATTATGATGGTTAATGTAATTGATTACTTAAATATTTACCAGTGTTGGATGTAAAGCTCTGGTATTAAAGTAATTAAACAGTTCAACTTAACACCTACGTTGTGTTTACTTTTATCAAAGTTTTATGTGACAATCAACACCAATGTGAATACATTGTCATATTTCAGTAACCTCATCACTTTATAGTACACAGGTCATTGATGCATGTGTTTTTGGTTGTCATAATTTGTAAAGTGCATCGAAAGCATCCGAAAATTGAGAAAATAAATCTAGCACCTCCATAGAGTTTCATATAAGGACATCCCACACTCGGGCTGAAGAGGTGTGCAAAGAATTCGGCAACACCGCGTTCTTTCCACTCATCTTCAGAGCTCCGGTGGGATTTCCTAATCTGCAACTCTTGGAGGAGGTCGATTCACTTTATATGTGAATTAATAACCGGAATCTAGTTGATCAGTGAAGTGAGGCCGTGAATATTGTGAATGTTGTAGCAATACGAACACAGTAAAACTTTATCTTTAAAGATCAGGCACTGGAAAGGCGAACAGTGACCATTGTTGAAACGTGGTGTATATTGGAGGTTATACTACAACGATACTGAATTTTTGGGAGATTGGAATTGAGGTTTTCAAAGGCATATGGTCTTTGTTCGGAGATGGTTGGTATTTAATACCGGGTAGAGTGTCAACAATTTGAAGATTCTTGTGTTTATTTCGGCTACTCCAGAATACATGGCATGTTCAGTTATTGTACACATTTCCCGAAATACACAACATCAAAGCGACCAGTTATGATATATATATATAGGTTTCGTCTATTACTAGTATATGTGTGCATAATGATATATGTTTGGATACGTATACTTTCAAGAAACGTAAACTAATGTAAAACTGGTATTGCCGTTTCTTGGAAATGATGTGATTGTATAACCATATTCCGAGTCGCCATTAACATTATGCTGATATTATGTAATATGTGCTATATGATATGATGTTTTTGCAGTTCATTATGTGTATGAGCCTAAGTTGTTGAATAACGTTTGAAAGGATACGTTGGTTATTGCTGTTCACTTTCCTATCTCGTAGTACTTATCTATTTTCAGATTGTCAAGATGTTGGTGACTATAGTAGTCTTATTTGTGCTCTGTTGGTTGCCTCTACACACGTTCTTCCTGGTGCTGAACTTTTCACAACACCTCGACCATTCGTCGCTCAGTCTCACATACTTCATATGTCACTGGATCGCAATGTCCAACAGCTTCGTCAATCCAATCGTATATGGAACACTCAACGACAGTTTTAGAGTAAGCTTAGCACAATGGTAGTAGAATCGCATGTTCCTCTCAACTACAAGTTTGGGTAGGATTATGCAAGTACTTTAGTATCCATCGCATACGGAGCTCGCAATGACATTCTAAGGGTAAGGTTTATTCGTGTGTGTTTGATTCTTGTCGAATAAGGAACTCTCTGCTACACAATGGTGGTAATTAGGCTAATGTGTGTGTGTTGCCGATGGTTCTTTCTGTGTGTCCGTCGTGTGAAACCGCTTCGAGAGGCACCCGTGCGTCTTCCAACACAAATACTATCTGGAGAGTCAGTAGCCATATGACCTAAGCTGGTTTAGACACCCATCATATTCGGGACAAATCAAAGGCTAGTTCTATGGTAAAGTAAATATATTTGTCGTAGACACCCATCGAATACGGACGTGTCAGTGGCAGATATAGGGTAAGGTTAACTCATGGTATTTTAGATTCCAATGGAATAAGTATGTACATAAGTAAGTACATTGTTTATAATAGTGGCATGTGTTATAGCATACATTTCAAATTTACATATGGTGATGATAATTATGATGATGGTGATGATGATGATGATGATGATGATGATGATGATGATGATGATGATGATGATGATGATGATGATGATGAAGAAGACGACGATGATGATGATGATGATGATCCTGCCCTGTAGAGGAATATTTGTTATTTCACGTGACAAAGTGAAATATGTACTATTGAACGTCGATACCTATAGAGCACGCACAGCACAGGCATTCCGAAATACCCTCTCAGCTCATCCACGATCAACAGCTGAGTGAGATAATAATGTTATAGCCTAATTGTTTTCATAGTACTATATTAAACAATAAACTTAAAGTTATACTACAAACCATCTATTGAATAGTTACAATTGTCAGATGCATTTATGTTTCACTAATAAAACGTGTATTACAATATGGGGAAATGGAATGCTCAGTTCGTTATATCATGTTCTCTAGGTAATATTCAGTAAGTAGTCATTTTGTGAATGCAGAGTTTTATAGAGTTTATTTCGAAATACAATGGGCAATATGCCCATGAGTACACATTATATACACATTACATACTTTCAAACGTGAACATTGGCACTGCGTGCCTTGCGTAAATATGTACTATAATTATATAGAGCAAATGTGCAAATAAAAACACGTGCAAATACAAAACGTTTACGGTTGGCTAGCGTATAACGTATAATGAGATATGAACACTAGTCATAGAACAGGTTGTTTCTGACTTGAAATGATTTGTATATATACATAGCCAACTCTTTAATTATTATAACATTTTTTGAGGTCATCAATTCAATAAATGCATATATATGTAACATAACATAACATAACATAACATATATTTTATTAGGCATTAAATGGTACAAAACACATATATAGCCAACAAAATTAACAAATATGTAAAGTGCAAAGACAATTTACAGAGAAGTTTAAATACTATTATGTTCTCCCTTATTTTCTATTATAAATAAAACTACATGATGAGCTTTAAAGCAAAACACTATTAATATTTCATATGAGCTCATTAACTGTTCGTTCTCTTTCTTTAGAAGCGAAATGCAAATATTTTGATAGATTATGAATTAATTTTGGGTTACTAGAGCTCATTAGATTATCAAATGTTTGTAGTATCGGCCAATGACAAATATTTGACTTAAAAATATATATGTAACCACGTAGCCCAAATAAGATGTAATGTCGAACTGCCATCACCTGTTAACACCTTTAATCATTATAATGTTAAATAAATTTATACTTTATTTATTTTACTACAACGATAGCGAAGCAAGCTTTAACAACTTAATATACACTCTTGTTGATGCGGATGACAGCGTAAATGTTGTCATTCATGTGGGAGGAAACCGGAGTACCCGGAGAAAACCCACCTGTCCGATCTGGCGACCACGGTACCATTTCACATGCTTGCCGGTCCGAGGATCGAACCCGGGTTGCACTGGTGAGAATCGAGTGCGCTAACGACTGCGCTAATAGGACAACCGAATATAATGATTAGTGTTTATATAATGCACTGCATGTGTAACTAAATGCTATCCATTTATCACAGCAATGCCACTGACAGTAATTGATAAATTCGAGTCATCCACTGGCCTAATCCTATAGAATGGACGAGTTGTACCGTTATCCTCACCGACCGACGTAGAATCCGGGGTTATTTCTAGATTATCCATGCGTGATTGCATCGACTCAGCAACCCTGACAAGTCCGTCTATCCAGACACATTATTTGCATAAATCCATTGTAATTTTATCCCTGGGCCCCTTCATTTTCACTTCAATCGTTTGTGTTTGAGATCAACATGGAGAATGATTTTCGCTATAATAGCTTATGAACATACATTGTGTCAGTCATTGAACGGTTAAAAGTTATTTAATTTTTAGGTCACATCAAATATGAACAGTTAGAAATGCTTATGTTTTCTATATGTTTGTACTAGCATGCATACTATTTGTGCACTGTTAGCAAAATTGTATGTTTTATTATGTGTGTTCTCATTGGAGTGAAAAGCTGAATGGAATTTAATTTAATTTAATAAATCTATGTATATGTCATGTAATATTAATCTACAACGCCGCTCAATATATCTATTGAAAATCGCAGTTTTCAAATTAAATAAACGGATACGTTCTATGTTTTACAAATATGACCACATGTAAAATTAAATTTATAATACTTTACAATTAGCAATGAATATGGTTACGAACGGTATACTGATCGGTCGGGTTCTACAACTTTGCAAAATTTACACAGGTGTGAGCACAATTACATTTTTATGTTAATTAATAACTTTCAATATATGTTACACCTTCAATTATGTATGTTTGTTTTAGTGTTTTGACCTTCTCCGTGTTAGAAATAAAGAACTGTTTTGCTTAATTATAACTGCATATATCATTAAGTTTAACTTATCACTATCTACCATTTCGCTGGAATTCAGTTCCTCTTTCGCTAGCGAACGTATCCCAGCTGCAGAATCCGTCACGTTCTCAGATTCTGTTTCTACCGACTTTGCTAATGTTTCGTCTATGTTTACAAATTCAGGTCTGTAACGATCATTATTAAGTCTATCTTCAATATGCAGATCATCATCAGTAGCGTATAATATACAGTGTCTCTTTTAAAATCCGACTTACATTTGTCTCTACCGAATCACTTATATCAAACGAGAATATTATTTGTTGTAAAATTGCCTATTAAATACATAGTAAAACGTAAAAACATACAGTCTGTTCATTTATATTTCCAAACTTTCATTTCTTCGGATACCACATCCACTGTGAAGAGGTATTCCAATCAAACTGAAATACAGCAAATATATCACAAATGTAATGCTCCGCATTGTCAGTGCTCACCTGTGAATAACGTCACTGTGTTTACACACTGTATTCCTCCGCCAAATAATACAGTATACCAACCTTCAGTTTGCAATGGCCTGCATTCTTATACCACATATTGTCTACACATCAACTAGTCTGAAGTCTTCTCAACTCACAGATGTTCTCAAAAAACACAAAAACTATACTCTGCCTGTCATGAAAATGCATTTTTACCAAACAGAAAAATGAACTATATTAGTTATTGGGACTACATTTGACATCGGATGCACTTATATCTATTTACGTATATAGAACAGAACAGAACATAAGTTTATTCATGACGTATACGTAATAGTTATACAAATTTGTTTTAGCTCGATTGCGAAACAAATTCTTACAACTTATATTAATCACTCTCGAGACCTCATTCCTGATGGAATCCATCGCCACGAGGGAGAGAGACGTATACATAAGTGCATAGTCATAATATAAACATATAATTACATATAAATAAACAAGTGATCAATAAAGCTATCGTATAGCTACTGTAATCTAATTTAATATAGAGGATGAACATTCTAAGTTAGTTGTTTTGTGTAATTAAGAAGACAAAGCGTTCAATATTGAGTTCCTATGGTTTAAAGCATTCTTAATACATCGATATATACAACCTTATAAGTATATTGAGTCCTCCAATCACTGTCAGTATTGCTGTTCTGTTTCCGTTTTCTGTTTTCTTTCTTAAACTATGACATTAATTTGTCTGGGAATTCCATCGAAGACGTACTATGCAACAACAATTTTAGGAATAATGACCTACGCTGTTGGTGCGATATTAAACCCCAAAACTAAACAAATATAATTACATTAACTATGCTGAGTTGGATAATTAATTAAAATATAAACTATATAAAATTGACTCACATGGTGTACTTGGTAGAGCTGGCATGTATACATAATAATGTCATCAAAAGTTGATATTAAATTGTAAGTCTCTGATAGTTGTTTTATACAAATCAGTTTTACATCGAATAGCAATAATCGTGCAACTTGTAATATTATTCAATTGTATTATTGTGAAAACGCATACAATTTATTAATCAATTAATTGTTTTAGACAATATACATTTTATGATAAGTATGTGAATAAAATGCACTGCCTCTAATGTTATTTGAATTGCAGACGGATCTGTAGTCCAGTGGTAACACATTGGACTGGTAATCCAGGGATCGCAGGTTCGATCCCCCGTCTGACCATAATAAAATTAATAGTCTTCCAGATGGGACATTAAACCGTGCACGTAAAAGAACCAGAGTGGACTCTGGAATGGGTCTCTGTCTGCACCATTGCACTATCCTCAACAATCTAAAATGACTAATCTCATCAGGAGGCGTCGCTCATATGGGCAACCGGTAGCGATGATAAATAAACGTAAAACACACACACGCTATTTGATAGATAGCTCGATCGGTATCTAACAAGACAG
The DNA here is from genome assembly GCA_014843695.1 of Archivesica marissinica. Taxonomy (NCBI): domain Eukaryota; kingdom Metazoa; phylum Mollusca; class Bivalvia; order Venerida; family Vesicomyidae; genus Archivesica; species Archivesica marissinica. The sequence continues at coordinate 85,063,270 of CM026390.1, read as the reverse complement.
GTGGTGTCATATATAGTGACGTTGTTGTCTTACTTTAATTTAGTCCAGTGGTAACATGCTGGACTGGTAATCCAGGGATCGCAGGTACGATCCCTCGTCTGACCCTAATAAAATTAACAGTCTTTTTATATGGGACGTTAAACCGAGGTCTTGTGTCGGTGCTTTATACCGTGCACGTAAAAGAACCAGAGGAGATTCTGGAATGGATCTCTGTCTGTATCATGCACTATCCTCCAAAATCTAAAATAACTAATCTCTTCAGGAGGCGTCGCTCATATGGGCAACCGGTAGCGACGATAAATAAACGTAAAAACACACTTTAATTTGTTACACTTGCAGTTATGGAACACGAATCAAATAAACTAAATGGATCAACGTTAGTTTAAACAATATTTTATTTCGATATGTGAGCATACATTGTGTCAGTTATTGAAAGGTTAAAAGCTAATTAATGTTTAGGTCACTTCAAATTGATAGATTTTAGATTTTATTCTTTATTTACGTCTCATCAATGTACAACAAACAACATTCAATATAATAAAAACATATCGATGTACATTGCCACTCAATAATGAATTATAAGAGACAGTAACAGTAACAATTCACAATAGAACACGATTCAACATATAAGTTTCTTAAAACTAGAGTTTATATAAGTTGATCCAGACCGATACTCTCACAAACTGAAGACAATCGTCAAAATGGTGACGGGCACATTGCCACCATTACACCACAGCCGCATAACGTCACCATGGGTAACCGCTATCAGTGAGATTCTCGGTCCAAAACAAGACCTACTCTTAGATATAAATGTGTTAAATCTAAATTGCCTACGCTAATCTTATCTAAGAAGTGCTTAAAATATTTATTAAAACACTGATATTGAAAAAGAGCACTAACGCGCTTATTAATTAAAAAATGGTATAAAAAAACAATTATCACCTCTGATCAGATCAGTGATGAACTGATTAGCATAGACTATTTAGTTGGCAATAAAAAAGTATTCATAGTATTAAGAAACAATTGAGATACATTATTTACATGCTAAATATATATATATTACAATCTATGAACTGCATAACATACTGATTTTATTTACACGTCAAAAACCGTCGTTTTTGAAGAATTTCAAAACAGGTTTTGGCACATAATCTTATCAGTTCCTTGCTGGAGAAAATTAAAACAAACTTTTCTGAATCAGAAAGATTAATAAAATTACCATAAATACCCATTGTTTTTCTAATAAGCGGTAACCTAATATCTGCATACGTACAACATTGCAAAATAACATGTAGTTCATTTTCAACGGAGTCACAGAATGGACATTTCCTTTGATCTACACTCAGATTCTCGTACCTGCCCGTCTCTATTCTTATTGGTGCAACACCACAACGAAATTTACTCAAAGCAGCTCTATGACTAAGAGGTAAAAACATCATACAGTAGTCTTCTACTTTGAATTCTGTTTTAAATAGCTTATACAACCGTAATTTATTTCTACCTCGACCCGATATACCAACATCTCTATTAATAGATGTAAACTATGATATGTTGTTCCTCGAATGTATCAAACATGTTCTGAGCAAAATGGAACAAACATATTCTAATGTTTGCTTCAAACTATTATTTCTCCCCAAACTGCTATTGAACTAGAAATTAATTTGACATGGCTTAACTTTAATATTGTGAAGAATAACAAGGTTTCTTGCCAAATTGTGAACTTGAAATGCTTGGAAATAAATCTGTCTAGGAAAACAAAAGTTATTTCAATTGTTTCATCCTGAGTAGAATGCGATAAGAAATGTGACATGGACATACAATACTACCTACATTATTTGGTCCCGAGTCTACTTATTGGACGACGTAACATAAGACATAACAACATGACCCTGCTAAGTTGTAAGAACTTGTGGCTCGACCAATTTATGCTTTCTTTGCATATATTGTATGTAGATTATGTGTCACAATAGAGCCAAATAAAATATGATTAAACAATAAACCTTGCTAAGTTACAGTAAAGTTTATGCATGTGTTTAGATTAGCACAGTGGTTAGCGCGTTCGCTTCTCACCAATGCAAATGGTTCGATCCTCGGACCGTGAAGTATGCGAGATGGAACGGTGGTCGCCAGATCGAACAGGTGGGTTTTCTCCGGGTACTCCGGTTTCCTATCACACGAATGACAACATATACGATTTCATCCGCGCCAACGAGAGTGATTAATATAAGTTGTTAGAACTTGCTTCGCAATCGTTGCAAAATAAATAAAGTTTAAACTTTAGATTCCATAGTATGCGGAAACCACATTGACAGTTTTATGATAAGGTTTATTCTTGTGGTTTGTACTCAAAGTATACAACCAACTGACAATTGTATGATTAGGTTAATTCATAGGTCTCAAACTCTCATTATATACGGAACTTTCAACTAACAACAGTTGAAGGTAATGTGTAATTCCTGTCTTTTATTACCCCATTGCATACGGAACACTCAACGGTGACTTTAGTTTAAGTACAATTCGAGTGTTTCAAAATGCCATTGCATGCGAACATTCCACGATAGTATTGGGGTAAGTTTTGCTTGAATGTTTCAGAAACTCAATGAATACGGACAACTCAATGATATAGTTAGAGTACGCTTAATGACTGTGCTGCTTTAGAAATCATAGTTCCCTTTTGTTCTAGTATGATTGCATCCGTTATTTTAACATATTAAACTATCCTATATTCACTTTACATTAGTAGTGATTCGACATTAACGGAAAATAGATAGATAGTAGTATTTCAATACAACCAAGCAGGCACATCCTCACAACATAATAATACAACTCCTTCGTTTATTCACCGTAGGTTATTTATATCCACAATATAACCCCGCATATACACAAATAATACGCTATATTTACAACTTGATGCTATACCTCTCATGATAAACAACATCAGTATTTCCCTTGACACACCAAATAACAAAAAAGAAACCATGTGTGTTTTTACGTTTATTTATCGTCGCTACCGGTTGCCCATATGAGCGACGCCTCCTGAAGAGATTAGTTATTTTAGATTTTGGAGGATAGTGCATGATACAGACAGAGACCCATTCCAGAATCTCCTCTGGTTCTTTTACGTGCACGGTGTAAAGCACCGACACGAGACCTCGGTTTAACGTCCCATCTGAAAGACTGTTAATTTTATTAGGGTCAGACGGGGGATCGAACCTGCGATCCCTGGATTACCAGTCCAGCGTGTTACCACTGGACTACAGATCCGTCTAAAGAAACCATACACAGTAAAACACATACAACACAAAGTAATCGAAACTGGTACAAAATATTCACAGTTGAAACGCAAATCAATTAAATATATCATATATTAATTGTGACTTTCAGTCATAAATATTACACTATGGAATACTAACATTTGTACTCGATAAGTATTAACATTAATTCTGAGAACATAACGTAACGCAAACACACCTACTATGTTCAAGATAGTATTGTATTGGAAATAGACAAGCATAATTACACCATTACAATTTGGAAATTAGGGCTAAACACTCTAGGCTGAGTGAATGTAATGATAGGGACCAATCACAAGCAGTCATCACAGTTTACAGACGGATCTGTAGTCCAGTGGTAACACGCTGGACTTGTAATCCAGGGATCGCAGCTTCAATTCCCCGTCTGACCCTAATAAAATTAACAGTCTTTCAGATGGGACGTTAAACCGAGGTCTCGTCTCGGTGCTGTACACCGTGCACGTAAAAGAACCAGAGGAGACTTTGGAATGGGTCTCTGTCTGTATCATTGCACTATCCTCCAAAAATCTAAAATGACTAATCTCTTCAGGAGGCGTCGTCATATGGGCAACCGGTAGCGACGATAAATAAACGTAAAAACACCAACACAGATGATAAATACAATTTGCTAGTATAATGAGAAGACAAGCATATCAAAGACTTCGGGGGTTTAAGGTGACAATACATGGCAAAAAGCAAATAAAATGCATTTTTAACGTATAAATGCGTTGCTACTACACATTCTTCCGAATCAATAAACAGTGTTCAACAGCACGGTTGAACATCAAAGACGGATATGTAGTCCAGTGGTAAGACGATGGACTGGTAATCCAAGGATCGCAGGTTCGATCCCCCGTCTGACCCTAATGAAATTAACAGTCGTTCAGATGGGACTTTAAACCGAGGACTTGTATCGGTGCTGTACACCGTGCACGTAAAAGAACCAGAGGAGACTCTAAAATGGGTATATGTCTGTATCATTGCACTATCCTCTGAACATCTAAAATGACTAATCTCTTCAGGAGGCGTCGCTCATATGGGCAACCGGTAGCGACGATAAATAAACTTAAAACACACACAAGTCATCACTTAACATTGCTACTAAAGTCAGTTACGTTGTACATATCTAGCTTTGTTCGTATGATTTCTGAATAGATGTCATTAATTAATGATCTATGCATCGTAATCAAATACCACTTCTTCAAAATCAAATTTGAATGTAGTTGTAGTAAATCTTGTCAATCTGTGATTTAAATAAACTATATGAAATATGGCTGTCCGATTAGCGCAGTGGTTAGCGCGTTCGCTTCTCACCAATGCAAACCGGGTTCGATCCTCGGACCGTGAAGAATGTGAGATGGTACGGTTGTCGCCAGATCGGACAGGTGGGTTTTCTCCGGTTTCCTCCCACACGAATGACCACATTTACGCTTTCATCCGCGCCAACGAGAGTGATTAATATAAGTTGTTGGAACTTGCTTCTCAATCGTTGTAAAACAAATAAAGTTTAAACTAAATAAAATATATAAACTAAATTATGAGTATAATAACAATGAGTTACGGTTGCAGGATAATGGGTGGATAATTAGTTATGGTTGCAGGATAATGGGTGGACAATTAGTTATGGTTGCAGGATAATGGGTGGATAATTAGTTATGGTTGCAGGATAATGGGTGGACAATTAGTTACGGTTGCAGGATAATGGGTGGACAATTAGTTATGGTTGCATGATAATGGGTGGACAATTAGTTACGGTTGCAGGATAATGGGGTGGACAATTAGTTACGGTTGCAGGATAATGGGTGGACAATTAGTTATGGTTGCAGGATAATGGGTGGACAATTAGTTATGGTTGCATGATAATGGGTGGACAATTAGTTATGGTTGCAGGATAATGGGTGGACAATTAGTTATGGTTGCAGGATAATGGGGGTGGACAATTAGTTGGTGCAGGATAATGGGTGGACAATTAGTTATGGTTGCATGATAATGGGGACAATTAGTTATGGTTGCATGATAATGGGTGGATAATTAGTTATGGTTGCAGGATAATGGGTGGACAATTAGTTATGGTTGCAGGATAATGGGTGGACAATTAGTTACGGTTGCAGGATAATGGGTGGACGCATTATGTGTTTGGCGCTAATCACATCACATATGCAGCATTTTGCTTAACATATTTATAACATAGATTATGTTTCCCCTTTCAATATTAATAGTTTCAATGTGTGAATGATTAGTGGGACTTTTCATTTCAATTTCCTTACCTATAAAGATCTAACATCGAAGCATTAACATCACAGACGGATCTGTAGTCCAGTGGTAACACGCTGGACTGGTAATCCAGGGATCGCAGGTTCGATCCCTCGTCTGACCCTAATAAAATTAACATTCTTTCTGATGGGACGTTAAACCTAGGTCTCGTGTCGGTGCTTAACACCGTGCACGTAAAAGAACCAGAGGAGACTCTGGAATGGGTCTCTCTGTCTGTATCATTGCACTATCCTCCGAAAATCTAAAATGACTAATCTATTCAGGAGGCGTCGGTCATATGGGCAACCGGTAGCGACGATAAATAAACGTAAAACACACTATTGGAGGTGTCTAGTCGGGTATGATGACCAGCCAACGTGATTGTAAAATGTTCCCAAATCGAAGATGAATACGCACGAGACTTTATCGGACTGAATATGTAAATTGTATTTTGCTAGACTTCACGGTGGCTGTTGTGTTATTATTAATATCGTACGATGGTGTTGCCGTCAAAGATATCTCGAGTATTGCCACTTGTTCGCTTCCGTGTGGTGTTCGGTTGGTGAAACGTTTCAGCCGTTACACAGAGAAGCAATATTTGGCATGGTTGATATTTGATTGACTGACTCGAACGGGATATAGTATTGACTAGATCTGCTTGAAACCAATGCTGGTATGATAGGTATAACCTTAAAAGTTATCTAAATATTAGAATTAATTTAGAACGCGTAATTGCTTTAGGAACAGACAAATTAGAAAAATACAACTCCAAGTGGGTAGCGTTTATATAATCAATTAATTCCTCTATTTGTATTTTCTTGTGTAATTGAAAGTAAATAAATGGAAACGATCACCCATATGCCTTCCCCCTCGCTTCTCATTTTGCTTTAATATATATTTTTCAAACTAGGGATACTTATCCGTAAATAACTCTTATGTGTATATATATGAAAGGCAAAAGTCTTATTAGAAGATTTATGTTATAAAATTGTGTAAATGCTTTTTATGTATATACAAGGTTCTTCCTTAAACGGGGTTACCCGAAAAGGGCCCTCAAAATTTAAAAAAGAAATGATAGGTATATGCTAGATAGTTATAATATGTGTAGGAAATATGTAACTGTTAAGCACTACTAGTACATCGATGGTTTTAATTATTTCATGACAGGCCCTATAAGACAGGCCCTATAAGAGGGTCGTTCAAGAAAAATGAGATTAGGATAGTATTATATGGCAATAACAAAAACAACACAACAAAAGTACCGTATATATACTAATATAATTTATAATGTATGCTCAATTATATATTGGGGCCTCTGTTGTCGAGTAGTTTAGGTAGTTCAAGGATTTGAAATCGCTTGCCTCTCACCGTTACAGGTTCTAATTCCACGGAGGTGTCAAATTCTTCTTTCATGTACGGAAGCTATCCAGCTGGATTACGGAAGGACGGTGGTTCTACCCGGGTGCCCGTCTGTGCTTCATTGAGCATCCGTGTCTTCCTCAACCAATAACAACAGAAACATCTCCATATGACATAAGCTGTTGATGCGGCTTCAAACCTCTTGATTAAGCTCAGATTGCATGTTAACTTCTTATAAAATAAAACAACAATTTCGTACAAAAAGACCTGTTTTCGGAAAACCACTCAAATTTCATGCAGCAGAAATGTGTTTTCTGGTATTTGTTTACATGACTGGCACATGACATTGAACAGTACGCATTCGATAGTTACACAAACAAACAATATGTAATTTTGTACTGGTACCTCTGCTAGAGGAATGTATAGGTTATATCTGACTGAGATTGATGAAAACATCAACATTACATATTTATGCATATGTATCTGTTGTCTACTCAGTATCGTGTGTGGCAGTTCTAGCGTGTACACATATAAAACAAGTACCTGTTACGTTACTGATAGCGATGACGTCATTTGCAAACAAATTCGAAATCAGGTAGGGAACGAAAACAGGGCGATTGACGATACGTATTCAATATGAAACATATGTCACCTACATTATTTTGCTACATAGCCACGACAAATCATTGTACAATATGTAATTTAAATATTTCAGTTGAATAATATATAATTTGTTGTAAAACCCTCGTTCTAAAGTACCTCGTACGGGTTCTTGCACACATCATTCTCAATTGCTTCAATGATTACTCACACATTATGTCAGTTCTTCCTATGATTTTGCACCTCTAAAGTTTCTTAGCACATACCTAATTAACTTGCAAGCTACACATGGGTTAAGTTAAACTGACATTAATCGTTCATGTTGTGTTTTATTTTATTTTTGTTTCTATGCTAATCTCTTTGATGTCAATTTCCGATCAACTGTTCTCATCTGTTACTATTATAGTATATGTGAAGCAGCAGGAAATAACTGCTCAGTATATAAGATTTGAAATGAAAGACAAATGCTAAACATTGAGTTGATTTAATTAATGTTAAGTGTAATAATTAGTAGTTTACGTAACACGCCAACACTCTCGCTCGTAATACAATCTACATCGTTCAATGTATCGATGGTTAGGAAGCAGATTAAGCATCATCAGTGATTGACATTGAAGATGTCGGTAATTAGATACATCAGGTTTAAATCATTTCTGAACATGCAACAAATCAATTAATATTGTATGAAGACATTTCAAAAGTGATAGTATCAGTGGTTAGCGGATGTATGTTTATTTATTGCTGTATGATCATTGATATAACATATAGTCAGATAGTAATACACATTGACAGACCGATATGTAGTCCAGTGGTAACACGCTGGACTGGTAATCCAGGGGTCGCAGGTTCGATCCCCCGTCTGACCCTAATAGGCCTACAATTAACACTTCCAGATTGGACTTTAGACCGAGGTCTCGTGTCGGTGCTGTACACCGTGCACGTAAAATAACCAGAGGAGACTCTGGAATGGGTCTCTGTCTGTATCATTGCACTATCCTCCAGAAATCTAAAATGAGGCGTCGCTCATATGGGTAACCGGTAGCGACGATAAATAAACGTAAAACACACACTACACAATGGTCTGTCTCATTATATTAATAATTTCTAGACAATGTATAAATGCGCCTGACGAAATTAAATGTTAATGTGTGTTTTTTTTCATTTCCATTAAATATTGGTTATGAAATAAAATACATGTGTGTATTGTCTCCCGACCGGTATTAAATACTTCCCTGGCCATTATGTGTATTTCTGGGGTGCATTTTGTTAATGCATTCATTGTTGACTCCAGTAATCCACCAATTGCAAACTACATATAAATCTCTAAATCCCGAAATCAGAATACCATATGAAAATAAAATATATAAGCAACATTAGGCTGTCCGATTAGTGCAGCGGTTATAATGCTCGTTTCTCACCAATGAAACCCAGTCAATGGTGGTCGCCAGATCGGACATGTGAGTTTTCTCCGAGTACTTCGTGTTGGTTTCATCCCACACGAATGACCGCACTTATGCTTTCATCCGCGCCAACGAGAGTAATTAATATAAGTTGTTAAAGCTTATTTAGCAATAAATGAAGTTTTAAAGTTTAATATACAATGTATAAAACAACATCATATGAACATTATATTGAGTTTTGTTCGTGTATACATAGGTACGAATATTCTTTCAAGCACGTTTGTTTATTTCTTGGCCATCAGCCAAATGTATATTGAATTTCATAAAAATATAACAAGTGATCAGAAAAATTAAAAACAATAACTAGAATGGGCTGTGATGGATCAATGGTGCATGGGGCAGCAGTGATAGCGAACGAGCAGTGCTATATCAGAGCAGTGCTATATCAGAGCCTGTCGTAATGCTTTCATGATGCAACTTAAAGAGGTTACAGTGATGGAGGACACATGGCGAGATGCTTAAAGAGGTTACAGTGATAGAAGACAAATGGCGAGATGCTTAAAGAGGTTACAGTGATAGAGGACAAATGGCGAGATGCTTAAAGAGGTTACAGTGATAGAGGACAAATGGCAAGATGCTTAAAGAGGTTACAGTGATAGAGGACAAATGGCGAGATGCTTAAAGAGGTTACAGTGATAGAGGACACATGGCGAGATGCTTAAAGAGGTTACAGTGATAGAGGACAAATGACGAGATGCTTAAAGAGGTTACAGTGATAGAGGACAAATGGCGAGATGCTTAAAGAGGTTACAGTGATAGAGGACAAATGGCGAGATGCTTAAAGAGGTTACAGTGATAGAGGACAAATGGCGAGATGCTTAAAGAGGTTACAGTGATAGAGGACAAATGACGAGATGCTTAAAGAGGTTACAGTGATAGAGGACAAATGGCGAGATGCTTAAATAGGTTACAGTGATAGAGGACAAATGGCGAGATGCTTAAAGAGGTTACAGTGATAGAGGACACATGGCGAGATGCTTAAATAGGTTACAGTGATAGAGGACAAATGGCGAGATGCTTAAAGAGGTTACAGTGATAGAGGACAAATGGCGAGATGCTTAAATAGGTTACAGTGATAGAGGACAAATGGCGAGATGCTTAAATAGGTTACAGTGATAGAGGACACATGGCGAGATCATGATGTACATGTAACTGACTCACTGCCTACATTATTCAACCTTCTAACATTTAACAGTAAATGCGTATTTAGTGTGCTTGTTGTGATTAAGAGTTGTTTCTGAAAATGTTTTCATCAGTTCAGATTGACACGTTCATTTCAGAGGTCATTATGAATATTCAATAGTTAGTGTTTCTGGAAATGCCGTAACTGTTGTGTAACAGTAAAGTAGCTCCACACAGTTCCGAGTATATTAACATGTCAGGATAATCCTACACACGTTCCAATAACGTGCACTATCTATAACTGTCTGCCAATATTAGCCACCAGAGATTGCCGAAGCATCCATTAGTGTAATAAACTAATACATTGTCTCCATCTGCAACCATATAATGTACACTGGTATAGGTTTGTATACTTAATATGTGGATGTTTAACTGTGACTTGTAACAGTGTTTCCAGACAACACGGTGTGCTATACAATGTAATCTAGTTACCAGCAACCTCCCCGGAGGAACGAGGCACGTCATTACCAGTCAGAATGTGGAAACACGAGGAAACAATCTATCTTTTAGCCGCCAAATACAAGGATTGTTTCCTCTGCCGCCCTTGTGCTAGTCATTTATCTTTTCGTTTTTCTATTTCATGTATTACTACTATGCGCATTTTTAGCAAATATGTTGGCGTCTTTGGTGCCTAATTGGTATCATTCGTAACATTTCTATCGTTAATTGTGACAAATGGAGACCCAGTTCTGTATGTGACATGATTATTTGCTTTTCGATTCTATTCAGAGAACCCTCGGCATAATGTATTATTTTAGAATCAAGAATTCCCAAACGTGGCTTGACAACATCCATTAAGTTTTATCACCGACTCGTGTCCGAGTCTGTTCCAGTCCGCCAGTGTATTACAATAAGCAAAACAGGATTAAAAAGTTTCATTAAGATTTTAAGTCATCAATTACGAGAAAACAATATAACATTTAAAGTAGGCAAACATGGCCCCTGTTCAAACATGGTATAATATTACAGCGTATTTCGGCGGTAGTCTTAAAAGCTCTTCATCTCTAATTAAATAATACTAATATGGAAGTTGAAATTTATAACGCTAAAAATATACTAGAGGACATAGAAAACGCACAATTTGGATAAGTGTCTTCTTACATGATAAACAATAATTATATAAATACATAGTTTTAAACATTTTGGAATATTTTTAGTTGTTCAGTTTGTGTTTTGTAATAGATGTGATATTTCTTTGATGGAATCATTCGTATTTCGTTTTCATGTACTAATAATCATATAATGTAGGTGTGCGTTTTCTATGTCCTCTAGTATATAATGTATGTGTGCGTTTTCTATGTCCTCTAGTATATAATGTATGTGTGCGTTTTCTATGTCCTCTAGTATATAATGTAGTGTGCGTTTTCTATGTCCTCTAGTATATAATGTAGGTGTGCGTTTTCTATGTCCTCTAGTATATAATGTATGTGTGCGTTTTCTATGTCCTCTAGTATATAATGTATGTGTGCGTTTTCTGTGTCCTCTAGTATATAATGTATGTGTGCGTTTTCTATGTCCTCTAGTATATAATGTATGTGTGGGTTTTCTATGTCCTCTAATATATAATGTATGTGTGCGTTTTCTATGTCCTTTAGTATATAATGTATGTGTGCGTTTTCTATGTCCTCTAGTATATAATGTAGGTGTGCGTTTTCTATGTCCTCTAGTATATAATGTATGTGTGCGTTTTCTATGTCCTCTAGTATATAATGTATGTGTGCGTTTTCTATGTCCTCTAGTATATAATGTAGGTGTGCGTTTTCTATATCCTTTAGTATACAGTGCTTAATTCCAGAATGCATTAATATATATTTTGTATTACAAAGAATATGAATATAAAACCAAGACAGTATCACAGTAAATACATTAATAATCTCTTATTGTATACCCTACGATATCATCGTCGTACGACGATCACATTCACATTCCATGTCATCCACATACATCTAATAAGCAGCTATGGCTTTCCATAAATAAGTATGTAAACATATGTGCTAAAGTTGACTCCTGTACCATATGACATGTAGATTTGTATTGACCTATACCATATGACATGTAGATTTGTATTGACCTGTACCATATGACATGTAGATTTGTATTGACCGATACCATATGACATGTAGATTTGTATTGACCGATACCATATGACATGTATATTTGTATTGACCTGTACCATATGACATGTATATTTGTATTGACCTGTACCATATGACATGTCGATTTGTATTGACCTGTACCATATGACATGTATATTTGTATTGACCTGTACCATATGACATGTATATTTGTATTGACCTGTACCATATGACATGTATATTTGTATTGACCTGTACCATATGACATGTAGATTTGTATTGACCTGTACCATATGACATGTAGATGTGTATTGACCTGTACTATATAGCATGTAGATTTGTATTAAAGGGAGGGACTTACAATAAACAGCATATCTCTAAATTTGAAAATTCCACTCACTGTATGCTCTTTGGGATGTTAGTAACGATATCTGAAAAATCTGTGGTGATTAAAAATACAGAAATGACAAAAAAACGTCTTTTATCAGCCCCTTTCATATGGTAATGAAGGTGACATGCTGGCGGCCATTTTTCATGAATAGTGGTGTTTTCTCCTCCAAAATAGGAGAGCAGTGACGTCATGAATGCAATGCCTCCTCTGGCCTAATCAGCTGATTCAATGGATTCACCACAAAGGGCAGGGTAATCTATTTTTAGCTAGCATGGCTAGGCTACATTTTCATTATAATCATCTTGTTGTCTTTTGGCATGGCCTGGGCCGGGGCTTTGGGGGGTAGGGCCAGTAGGGGGTGGCCCATCCAGGCACGCCAGCCCAGAGCCAGATAACACACCCTGACCCTAGCATACCACCCATGTCAATCATCAGAACAGGGCAGTGCATCACATTCACATTATTCACAATCCATGCATTGTGTCATGTTGTGTACATTTACACCCATGTCAATCATCAGAACAGTGGCAGTGCATCACATTCACATTATTCACAATCCATGCATTGTGTCATGTTGTGTACATTTACACCCATGTCAATCATCAGAACAGTGGCAGTGCATCACATTCACATTATTCACAATCCATGCATTGTGTCATGTTGTGTACATTTACACCCATGTCAATCATCAGAACAGTGGCAGTGCATCACATTCACATTATTCACAATCCATGCATTGTGTCATGTTGTGTACATTTACACTGCAGGTGTACATGGTATGGTATAGTGATAATTCTATGCCACCATTTCAAGCCGAAAATATAGCCTCTTACCTCGGTTGTTTCCTTCTAAATCACCCAAATCGGTTATAAAATAGGTTATTCTTGTATAAAAATGAGAACACGCCACTTCTGGGCGGTGATTTGACCCCGAAACCGTGTATTTAGTAGTACAAATAGGACAAAGAACTGCACGTGTGAAAGCCAACAAATTGGCACATACTAAAACACTGACCACTGACCAAATCTACTGACTGAATCGGTAGAGGAAAATAGAAGTGTGTCGTTTTTGTTTTATTTCATTAAAATAAGTCATGTTTTTGTGGTCATATCTAAAGTTTATGACATGGTAGATAGTTTATAGGTGAAATTGTAAACAAAAATTATGATTTTGATGCGTTCAGTTGTCGTCTTCAGTCAGTAATTAGTCTTGTCGGTCAGTTTCTACCATCCAGAAAGACAATTGGGGTCTCATGGCCTCTTCTCTGGCCAGTCTGTGACAGTTTACTGGAACAACCTGTAGAAATTTGAATTAGAATTTGAAAAAATTTTGTAGAGCAGTTTGGAGGGGAGGGCAATGTACTTCAGTCAGTGTCCATTTACTCTGTGGATAAAAGGTGTAGGACATTGATGTTATGTTTTTAGGGATCTATGATAGATAAAGATTGTAATTTTACCCTCCGACCAAGATTTAGATGAACTTTTCATTGAAAAAACTATGTTTTTGACTTGGTCAGTAAACAGTAGAGTCAGAGTTGGATTTCACTGACTGAAAACAAATTGACAAACGTCAAATTTCGCATCAAAATCATAATTTTTGTTTACAATTTCACCTATAAACTATCTACCATGTCATAAACTTTAGATAATAACCGCAAAAACATCCCTTATTTTGATGAAATAAAACAAAAACACTCCACTTCTATTTTCCCCTACCGATTCAGTCAGTGGTCAGTGGTCAGTGTTTTAGTATGTGCCAACAAATTGCATAGCGCCACAGAGCAGAAGTACCAACAAGGTCAAGGTCAGTCAAGAAATTTGTGCTTGTTGCATCAGTGACGTCATTGACGAGGGATATTCAAAAGAAAATGGCTACCTTCATTACCATATGAAAGGGGCTGATAAAAGTCGTTTTTTTGTCATTTCTGTATTTTTAATCACCACAGATTTTTCAGATATCGTTACTAACATCCCAAAGAGCATACAGTGAGTGGAATTTTCAAATTTAGAGCTATGCTGTTTATTGTAAGTCCCTCCCTTTAACCTATACCATACGACATGAGAATGTTAATAATTCTATTGTTTTAAACATGTTGCATCTATGTCTGAAATTTGATCTAAAAATAGATTATTCGTAAATCAGTGAACATACGACACTCAAGTAGAAAATGATATCCATCACAAAATGTATTACAAGTTGGACATATACGACCTGGGCGAGGAATGCTTTGTGACCTATGACATGTATCTGTCTCAATGTCCAGACTATGTGGAGAATCTTAATTTAGTTAGAGCACTTCTGTATTTTTAATGTTATTGATATCAAGATAATTTTATACTTTGAAATCCAGCGACATGAATTTTAAATCAATAATGACCAATGTTTCTTTCTAGGATGTGTATTAAGATCTCCCAATAATTAAGAAATAATAAGTATCAACCGTGGTATTCTGCGATATACCACGGTTGATACTTATTATTTCGATTCTAACACGACTTACTTCTAATAATTTTAAAGGAGTATTTTCTTCAAACGCCGCTGCATTTGGCTTTCGAAATATCCTCCCGCTTAAGGGGTGATGACGTTATTTTTTATGGAAAATATCAATCTAGTGCATAACTGAACAAAAGTTGTAACTGATCAATAATTTTATTTATTTTGTCAAATAAAACTGTACAGAATAGTAACTGAAACGTTACTTAACAGAAAAACAAGATGGACAAGAGATTATCTGATTCTAAAAATAGCTCACTTCCGTGAATTCCAACGGTACCTTTTACAAACATCACGTGACTTTCATTCATAAAACTTTACACGCATTGTATACATGACGTAGCCAAAACACGGTGCGCGTGCAGCATAGTTCAAGGTAGGTATATTGCAGAATAACCCGAGATTGGTTTTACTCTACACGTATGTATGTTATTAGCCGGGTCGTGTTAGAATAGAGAATAAATAATATTAATGTATATTCTGTCATCGCAGATAAGTACTTGTAACCAATATTTAATAATGTGATAATTTCTTTGGGTTTTTTATTCAATGCTACCCAGATCCCCATAACTACAATCATTTTGCACGGAGGACTTAACACTTGAAGTGATTTGCAGGACTGCATACGCACTCTTACAATTTTGGGTGACTTGACAAAATCCCCAGATTCTCTTGAGTAATTTGAAATTGGTGTTATTAGCTGATAAAGCCAGTTCCAACGTATGTTCAACAGAAAGGTTTTCAAATCGGTAAAGATGTTTCCTAACTGTAAACGTTGCTTTTAAAGCTTGACCCGCCAACGTTTTTTTGTGCATCGGTAAATGGGTCGCCTGTCGTAAATATTATACCCAAGTAGCAAAATCTACCATCAATTTCAAGTTTGGAGTTATCAAAGAAATTTCTTAGATTGCATGTTAAGCTTGGTATTTTCTTTATTTACCGGTATTATCCTATTATTACAATAATCTTTTAAAAAATTTAAATATATATATTTAGGTTATTTTTACAAGGCTTCTGCTCTGTATTTACAAATAAAACTATGTCATCTGCATATAATACTAAAAGTACCAACAGCAAAGCTAAATCTAGACCATGTGCTCCTTTTAGTCATAGTTAATCCTCCAGCTAGCTTAAATGCATGCAAAATAAAAAGGGAGAAACACATTCACCTTGACGAACTCCAAAGAAGCATTCGAAACTATCACTTAACCCGTGTTCTAGTTTAGATTAACATGTTGATACATGTATTTTACAACGTTAATTATTTTGCCCATAATGCTAAGCTGGACAAGCTTATACCAGATATTTCCCCTGGCAATATAATGATCTAAACATCCTTGCTGTAATCCATAAAACAACAATAACGTGTTTTCTTATTGTTTCCTTGTTGTTTATTAAATGGTTAGAGCGAATCTGTTATCAGTCGTATTCATTTTGCCCTAAGATCAGCCTGGAACTCAATATACATATAGCTGTCCTCTGTCCACATGTTTTCCAACAACACTCCTTAAAGTTATTCCTCTAAAAGTATGTACTATAAAACCATTACTCGTACTTTCTGGGAAGTAGCCAATGGCTAAAATAATGTTAAACAACTTTAATTAAAACTGATTTAGTTCTGTTTGGTCATGCATTAAAAAACTCGTTTAATACCCAGTCACGACCAGCTGCTCTCCCAGAGCCTAGATAGGATATAACCTTTCAAAGTTCATAGTCGGAAATGGGTATGTCTAATTCTTGAAATGGGTATGTCTAATTCTTGAAATGGGTATGTCTAATTCTTGAAATGGGTATGTCTAATTCTTGAAACATAGCCGTAATACATACAGAATGCGCTCATTAAAATATAAGACATCATGATTTGGCTAAAACAATATGTTGCTCGGATTTTTAATACTTTTAAAATAAGCAGCAAAAACAGTAACCGTAATAGTTGTAAATTTCTTCGGGTATACACTCTCCTTAATAAAGCTTCACACGTTTGAATTTAGCATTCAGTATGTTCGTGGGTTCAATTTTAGCTTTTTCATAATTATAACTTCGTACGCATTTTATACACATATCTCGATCGAATCATGCGAATGCTGTTATATTCTATACTTTCTCTTCGAAATATATATAAATTTGTATATTACACTATTTCCGCTAGAACCATAGTAAGTAAACGAACCCGACTGTAACTCACTTTGCTATTTAAAAAGCAGGCAAGAAAAGCTCATTTGCGTCATCTTGAGAAACCCTGGGTAAAAGAAACTAATATTACAATAATCATCAGGTAGCAATTTATCAAAATTTACAATAACATTGTCATTTATCACGAAATCATTTTCCTAACGTTTACATCGCCTAATACTGTAAATAAACAACAATATGTATGTGCGTGTGTGCTAAGTTAAAATGTAAAAATACTGAAATAAATAATGTTTAAACTAAACAGGTCCAATATGTAACATATTGGTACTGTGCTCGGCGCTACACATCTCACACAGTCCAATATTTTACATATTGGATCGTTTTCGGCTTATATCCTATACATAAATCATGTTGTCAACTTGATCAAAATGGCAGATATATTAATCAGTGATAACAGCGTATTTGTAATTGATGGTACTAAATAACATATACGGTCGCTGACTTGTATACCACTGTAGCCTATCATCACTGATGGTCACGGGTTCGAGCCCCGCTCAGGTCATGTCTCATTTATATGAAAAAGTTGGCAGTTTCTTACGGAGGTTGGTGCACCAAAGTACTGGTTAACCGCTGGGGCCTGTCCAGGAAAGGTGTTGTTAAGTAAACTGCCCGCCGGCGATATAGCCCAAAATTGTGCTGATGCAGGCGTAATACCCGAAATATAACATAACATATACATATATTTATTTTGATGACATACCTGTATATATTGTACTAACATTTACTATTATTTGATTACAGGCGGATATGAAGCAGCTTATATTTGGCTGTATTCCCATAAGGACACGTTCTGGAACCACGAGACACGGGGCTGTGAAATTGAAATACCCAGCGGAGAAATACAAACTAAACTACAATGCCAAACGAACTGCACTGCGATTGAATTACCAGCCACAGCAGTTGTACGACTCGCCTGTCAATGGTGAAAGCTTCACTTCGTCGTGTTCAAGAAATCCTTCTGTTATGAAAACATACGATACGGTTTCCTCGTGATGTAATGGAGGTTTATTGCACCTTTCACTAAATTGAATCCTCTCCATTGGTCAAAGGCGGTCACGTGGTGACCCTACATGAGACTGTAGATGGTAGGGAACTAATCTAGGGTTAATAGAAAAATGGTGGTTTCTAAAATTCTCGATTCAGAATTTTAAAAGAGTTTAATTGTTTTCTGGACTTTGTTTAGTCAAATAAATCGACGTCGAACTGTAATGTTAACATGGAAAGATAGCCTCCTGGCTTCTAGTTCCCCGTCAGTAACGGAACCAAATATATGTGCTGCATCCATTGTTTACACAGTAACATAAATATAGAGTTTTATATATATAGAGTTTTATATAGAGTTTATTTCGAAATACAATGGGCAATATGCCCATGAGTACACATTATATACACATTACATACTTTCAAACGTGAACATTGGCACTGCGTGCCTTGCGTAAATATGTACTATAATTATATAGAGCAAATGTGCAAATAAAAACACGTGCAAATACAAATGTTTACGATTGGCTAGCGTATAACGTATAATGAGATATGAATACTAGTCATAGATCAGGTTGTTTCTGACTTGAAATGATTTGCATATATACATAGCCAACTCTTTAATTATTATAACATTTTTTGAGGTAATTAATTCAATAAATTTAGGAACATTTGGATTTCTCCAAAAGTATTTCTTAATATGTGTTTTTCTTAAATCGGTATATAGCTGACATTCTAAAACAAAGTGAAATTCATCTTCTAAAGTTAAACAATACCTACATTTTCTTTCTTCATATGGTATTGCTAAGGGTCGACGAAAATTGGAGCAAAGGAAGTTTAAATACCGAAAATATACTGACATGTTCTTCCTACCAACAGTCATTCTTTAGCTTTACATTGTGACTCCGACTAATTTGACTAAAATAAGTGTCTGAATCGATGCAATAAGTCCATTTTTTTAATTAATGGTGTTGGATGCAATAAATTAGTTATTGAGCGTGCTACTATGCTGACCCTCCATGGAGTTATGTGGAGTGAGTATAATATATAGATGATGAGGTTAACGCCTCATAGATTTTACTCACCCACATAACTCCGTGGAGGGTCAATAACAACCCCAATAACTAATAATATAGTATATATGTGTGATATAAGCTAACATGTTGTTTAATGTCACTATGTTGCGTGCTATTGAATGACACAAACATACATTAGATATACGCCACATGCATGCATTTATAATTCCCTAGATGCTACTCGATCATTACTAGATTATATTGCCACTGTTGTGATATCATGTTGCTGCATCCAATAAAACTATGGAACACTATTGTATCTCACATACATGCAATCTTAATAATGAACAAAGGGTTGCTCTAATATTTGGGGCTTACGACCCTTTTACTGTGCAGCCGTTGCGTTCTGATTTATTACTCCAAATAAAATCCATTGTTTCTTTTTTTCTGTATTCAGTGTTTACGTCTCAATTGTGATTAGCGCAGTTGTTAGCAAGCTCGCTTCTCACCAATGCAACCCGGGTTCGATCATCGGACGAGGAAGTATGTGAGCTGGTACTGTGATCGCCAGATCGGACAGGTGGGTTTTCTCCGGGTACTCCGGTTTCCTCGCACACGAAAGATCACATTTACGCTTTCATCCGCGCCAACAAGAGTGATTAATATAAGTTGTTAAAACTTGCTTCGCAATCGTTATAAAATAAATCAAGTTTAAACTTTAATGTCTCAATTCCCAAATGCTGCGTTTACATCGGACATATATACAGACAGACCAAACAGACCAGACTATATTTCAGTCAAGACAATGAACATAATATTGATGATAGTGATCACACTTGGCTACGTGACAATCCAGTGTCCGAATGTGTATTCCAGCATCAGTACGTGACAATCCAGTGTCCGAAGGTGTATTCCCGCATCCGTACGTGACAATCCAGTGTCCGAAGGAGTATTCCCGCATCAGTGCATGCTAATACAGTGTCCGAATGTGTATTCCCGCATCAGTACGTGACAATCCAGTGTCCGAAAGTGTATTCCAGCTTCAGTACGTGACAATACAGTGTCCGAATGTGTATTCCCGCATCAGTACGTGACAATCCAGTGTCCGAAAGTGTATTCCAGCATCAGTACGTGACAATCCAGTGTCCGAATGTGTATTCCCGCATCCGTACGTGACAATCCAGTGTCCGAATGTGTATTCCCGCATCAGTACATGCTAATACAGTGTCCGAATGTGTATTCCCGCATCAGTACGTGACAATCCAGTGTCCGAAAGTGTATTCCAGCATCAGTACTTGACAATACTGTGTCCGAAGGTGTATTCCCGCATCAGTACGTGACAATACAGTGTCCGAATGTGTATTCCCGCATCAGTACGTGACAATCCAGTGTCCGAATGTGTATTCCCGCATCAGTACGTGACAATCCAGTTTCCGAATGTGTATTCCAGCATCAGTACTTGACAATACAGTGTCCGAAGGTGTATTCCCGCATCAGTACGTGACAATCCAGTGTCCGAAAGTGTATTCCAGCATCAGTACTTGACAATACAGTGTCCGAATGTGTATTCCCGCATCAGTACGTGACAATCCAGTGTCCGAATGTGTATTCCCGCATCAGTACGTGACAATCCAGTTTCCGAATGTGTATTCCAGCATCAGTACGTGACAATCCAGTGTCCGAAGGTGTATTCCCGCATCCGTACGTGACAATCCAGTGTCCGAATGTGTATTCCCGCATCAGTACGTGACAATACAGTGTCCGAAAGTGTATTCCAGCATCAGTACGTGACAATACAGTGTCCGAATGTGTATTCCCGCATCAGTACGTGACAATCCAGTGTCCGAAAGTGTATTCCAGCATCAGTACGTGACAATCCAGTTTCCGAATGTGTATTCCCGCATCAGTACGTGACAATCCAGTGTCCGAATGTGTATTCCCGCATCAGTACGTGACAATCCAGTGTCCGAAAGTGTATTCCAGCATCAGTACGTGACAATCCAGTGTCCGAATGTGTATTCCCGCATCAGTACGTGACAATCCAGTGTCCGAATGTGTATTCCCGCATCAGTACGTGACAATACAGTGTCCGAATGTGTATTCCCGCATCAGTACGTGACAATCCAGTGTCCGAATGTGTATTCCCGCATCAGTACTTGACAATCCAGTGTCCGAATGTGTATTCTCGCATCAGTACGTGACAATCCAGTGTCCGAATGTGTATTCCAGCATCATTACGTGACAATACAGTGTCCGAATGTGTATTCCCGCATCAGTACGTGACAATCCAGTGTCCGAATGTGTATTCCCGCATCAGTACGTGACAATACAGTGTCCGAATGTGTATTCCCGCATCAGTACGTGACAATCCAGTGTCCGAAAGTGTATTCCCGCATCAGTACGTGACAATCCAGTGTCCGAAAGTGATTGGCGCTCCAACTTATTCGAGGCATATGGAATTGGCCTCTTCTTTCCAGTTGGTGAAATGTCAATATGTTATACAGTGCTGAATCTGACATGTCTGTTGTATGATTAATGAATACTTCCTAAATACGTTCTCAGGCTCCGACTACAATAAGATGTATCTTGTCCGTGGTAATCATTAGCATATAGACGGATATGTAATCCAGTGGTAACACGCTGGACTGGTAATCCACGGATCGCAGGTTCGATTCACCTCTGACCATAATAAAATTAACAGTCTTTCAGATTGGACTTTAAACAGAGGTCTCATGTCGGTGCTGTACACCGTGCACGTAAATGAACTAGAAGAGAATCTGGAATGGGTCTAAAATGACTAATCTCTATTGGATGCGTCGCTCATATGAGCAACCGGTAGCGACGATAAATAAACGTGACACACACAGTGGTAATCAATGGCTGTTCAGGTGTCCTCGTCAAGAATTCCACAATAGACCACATACTACCAGTCTATGCGTAACAAAGTTTCTAAACGCTAGACCAGATCACTAGCCTACACTCAACAAGGTTCCTAAACGCTAGACCAGATCACCAGTCTACACTCAACAAGGTTCCTAAACGCTAGACCAGATCACCAGTCTACACTCAACAAGGTTCCTAAACGCTAGACCAGATCACCAGTCTACACTCAACAAGGTTCCTAAACGCTAGACCAGATCACTAGCCTACACTCAACAAGGTTCCTAAACGCTAGACCAGATCACTAGCCTACACTCAACAAGGTTCCTAAACGCTAGACCAGATCACTAGCCTACACTCAACAAGGTTCCTAAACGCTAGACCAGATCACCATTCTACACTCAACAAAGTTCCTAAACGCTAGACCAGATCACCAGTCTACATTCAACAAAGTTCCTAATCGCTAGACCAGATTACCAGTCTACACTCAACAAAGTTCCTAAATGCTCATCTGGTGCTTTATAATATTTGAAGTCATCTAATAATCATACAATATAAATATTTTCATATTAAAAAATATTCAGAAAGCAGTCAATATGTATATGTATATATATGTAATCACGTAGCCCAAATAAGATGTAATGTCGAACTGGCATCACCTGTTAACACCTTTGTTCAATATAATGCTTAACAAGTTTAAACTTTATTTATTTTCCAACGATTGCGAAACAAGATTTAACAAATAATATTAATCACTCTCGTTGGCTCGGATGAAAGCGTAAGTATGGTCATTCGTGTCGGAATAAACCGGAGTACCCGGTGAAAATCCACATGTCCGGCGGTGTATTATTACATCAGGCCATGGATTTTGAAGGTTTTGCAAAATAATACCTTTTATTCAAGCCCAACAATGCAATAACACCATCTCAGTAGTGTTGGATATGTATGGATGACACCCGAAATGCAGATTAAAAACATGTTTACAACAACAATCTAGAACTTCCGTGTTGACGCACAACGTGTAAGAACAACATAGTTGGCATACTGGACGTGGCGAACTATGCATACAACATGCAAATCGTGTACCACGATGTCGACGATAAATCGTGTACCACGTTGTCGAAGATAAATCGAGTACAAGATAAATCGAGTACAAGATAAATCGAGTACAAGATAAATCGAGTACCACGTTGTCGACGATAAATTGAGTACCACGTTGTCGACGATAAATCGAGTACCACGTTGTCGACGATAAATCGAGTACCACGTTGTCGACGATAAATCGTGTACCACGTTGTCGACGATAAATCAAGTACCACGTTGTCGAAGATAAATCGAGTACCACGTTGTCGACGATAAATTGAGTACCACGTTGTCGACGATAAACAGTGCAAACATAAACAATACAATTCACGAATCCTAAAAAAGCATTCGAGACTAATACTACCCATCTAATTTCATTAGACAATAATTTTATTAATTATTTAACCCAACAAATACTTATGGGTATATCGCGGTATTAGCTATTAAAAACCAAACTACAGATATACTATTATATACCTGAATTTAAAACTGATTTTGCTTCATTCTATGACTTCTCCACTTCAACATTACAAATACACAAAGAAGAAATACTATTGGGAATCACCTGTGTTTATCATGTTTTTGGCGCCATCGTGTCAGCAGTTACGTAGTCACTAGTTCCGAGTATACCGCGGCAAATGGCCGAGGCCCTGATTTGGGTGTTTACACAAAGGTAGTCATAATAAAACTAAAATTATGAGTATTTGATATAGACCTTAATCTGTATTATATGTAAGTCTAGCAGTAAATTTATCATTTTAACATAAAACATGAATATCTTTTTAATCTCCCACGAGAAAACAACAAATAGCTTTAGGCCCACGATGGGCCTACTTTTTATGAATAATAAAATGCGGGAATCTGGCTATATCACCATATGTCAATAGATGTACATCACGGGAGAAAGTTCCATAGATATGAACATCAACTTGTTTTTAATAAAAAATACTAAATTTGGTGGGAAAACTGTTTTGAAAAATACTCATTCAGTAGAAAAAGCGCATCTCGGACCGTAAAATTATGCCCATATTTGGTAATACGGGAATTACATAGTAACCTAAGCACGTGATCAAAACATTTTCATTCATAAATACCAGATAGCAGACCGCCATTTTATAAAGTTGGAATGAACATAAATATATATATTATGGACATTTGGAACATTTTTCCGATAAAGGGGTGGGGTAATTTTGCATAGATCTTGATATTCGCTAAGCATCTTGCATCAGTAAATTACTCACCATGTTGACAGTTTATGATTTCTTGTTTATCAACACATGTTTACATGTCTGGGTCAACACTGATTCAATGGAAAGAATGATAGGTGGCGTTATTTTACCTCGTTCTGAAAAAGTGTGGATACCACGGTATGTCAAGACCAGCGGTATGTTAAGAAACGACTATATATGAACAAATGGGAAATTTCTTGTTTTGTTCAGTATATATCTGTATGCAATTCGATCCAAATTATGAGGCTCTCCGTATGTAATATCGGTGGGATAACGTTCATCTATATAGACATATCAGTGCGTTTCAAATCACATGTATGCGTACTCTTGTTCTTGTTAAGCTATGATGGAATGACTATGTTGGTACATGCAATGTGCATAGCATGTTACATGCAACAACATGCATATATGGCATCGATTTGATGGAATGACTATGTTGGTACGTGCAATGTGCATAGCATGTTACATGCAACAACATGCATATATGGCATCGATTTGATGGAATGACTATGTTGGTACATGCAATGTGCATAGCATGTTACATGCAACAACATGCATATATGGCATCGATTTGATGGAATGACTATGTTGGTACATGCAATGTGCATAGCATGTTACATGCAACAACATGCATATATGGCATCGATTTGATGGAATGACTATGTTGGTACATGCAATGTGCATAGCATGTTACATGCAACAACATGCATATATGGCATCGATTTGATGGAATGACTATGTTGGTACATGCAATGTGCATAGCATGTTACATGCAACAACATGCATATATGGCATCGATTTGATGGAATGACTATGTTGGTACATGCAATGTGCATAGCATGTTACATGCAACAACATGCATATATGGCATCGATTTGATGGAATGACTATGTTGGTACATGCAATGTGCATAGCATGTTACATGCAACAACATGCATATATGGCATCGATTTGATGGAATGACTATGTTGGTACATGCAATGTGCATAGCATGTTACATGCAACAACATGCATATATGGCATCGATTTGATGGAATGACTATGTTGGTACATGCAATGTGCATAGCATGGTACATGCAACAACATGCATATATGGCATCGATTTGATGGAATGACTATGTTGGTACATGCAATGTGCATAGCATGTTACATGCAACAACATGCATATATGGCATCGATTTGATGGAATGACTATGTTGGTACATGCAATGTGCATAGCATGTTACATGCAACAACATGCATATATGGCATCGATTTGATGGAATGACTATGTTGGTACATGCAATGTGCATAGCATGTTACATGCAACAACATGCATATATGGCATCGATTTGATGGAATGACTATGTTGGTACATGCAATGTGCATAGCATGTTACATGCAACAACATGCATATATGGCATCGATTTGATGGAATGACTATGTTGGTACGTGCAATGTGCATAGCATGTTACATGCAACAACATGCATATATGGCATCGATTTGATGGAATGACTATGTTGGTACGTGCAATGTGCATAGCATGTTACATGCAACAACATGCATATATGGCATCGATTTGATGGAATGACTATGTTGGTACATGCAATGTGCATAGCATGTTACATGCAACAACATGCATATATGGCATTGATTTGATGGAATGACTATGTTGGTACATGCAATGTGCATAGCATGTTACATGCAACAACATGCATATATGGCATCGATTTGATGGAATGACTATGTTGGTACATGCAATGTGCATAGCATGTTACATGCAACAACATGCATATATGGCATCGATTTGATGGAATGACTATGTTGGTACATGCAATGTGCATAGCATGTTACATGCAACAACATGCATATATGGCATCGATTTGATGGAATGACTATGTTGGTACATGCAATGTGCATAGCATGTTACATGCAACAGCATGCATATATGGCATCGATTTGATGGAATGACTATGTTGGTACGTGCAATGTGCATAGCATGTTACATGCAACAACATGCATATATGGCATCGATTTGATGGAATGACTATGTTGGTACATGCAATGTGCATAGCATGTTACATGCAACAACATGCATATATGGCATCGATTTGATGGAATGACTATGTTGGT
>CM026390.1:85018985-85035669 GCA_014843695.1 Archivesica marissinica | reverse complement strand
ATGGGTGTCAGTGGCATATACAGCAGTAACTATTGCTGATGGGTGTCCGTGGCATATACAGCAGTAACTATTGCTGATGGGTGTCCGTGGCATATACAGCAGTAACTATTGCTGATGGGTGTCCGTGGCATATACAGCAGTAACTATTGCTGATGGGTGTCAGTGGCATATACAGCAGTAACTATTGCTGATGGGTGTCCGTGGCATATACAGCAGTAACTATTGCTGATGGGTGTCCGTGGCATATACAGCAGTAACTATTGCTGATGGGTGTCAGTGGCATATACAGCAGTAACTATTGCTGATGGGTGTCAGTGGCATATACAGCAGTAACTATTGCTGATGGGTGTCCGTGGCATATACAGCAGTAACTATTGCTGATGGGTGTCCGTGGCATATACAGCAGTAACTATTGCTGATGGGTGTCCGTGGCATATACAGCAGTAACTATTGCTGATGGGTGTCGTGGCATATACAGCAGTAACTATTGCTGATGGGTGTCCGTGGCATATACAGCAGTAACTATTGCTGATGGGTGTCCGTGGCATATACAGCAGTAACTATTGCTGATGGGTGTCCGTGGCATATACAGCAGTAACTATTGCTGATGGGTGTCCGTGGCATATACAGCAGTAACTATTGCTGATGGGTGTCCGTGGCATATACAGCAGTAACTATTGCTGATGGGTGTCCGTGGCATATACAGCAGTAACTATTGCTGATGGGTGTCAGTGGCATATACAGCAGTAACTATTGCTGATGGGTGTCAGTGGCATATACAGCAGTAACTATTGCTGATGGGTGTCAGTGGCATATACAGCAGTAACTATTGCTGATGGGTGTCCGTGGCATATACAGCAGTAACTATTGCTGATGGGTGTCCGTGGCATATACAGCAGTAACTATTGCTGATGGGTGTCAGTGGCATATACAGCAGTAACTATTGCTGATGGGTGTCCGTGGCATATACAGCAGTAACTATTGCTGATGGGTGTCCGTGGCATATACAGCAGTAACTATTGCTGATGGGTGTCCGTGGCATATACAGCAGTAACTATTGCTGATGGGTGTCCGTGGCATATACAGCAGTAACTATTGCTGATGGGTGTCAGTGGCATATACAGCAGTAACTATTGCTGATGGGTGTCCGTGGCATATAAAGCAGTAACTATTGCTGATGGGTGTCCGTGGCATATAAAGCAGTAACTATTGCTGATGTGTGTCCGTGGCATATACAGCAGTAACTATTGCTGATGGGTGTCCGTGGCATATAAAGCAGTAACTATTGCTGATGGGTGTCCGTGGCATATACAGCAGTAACTATTGCTGATGGGTGTCCGTGGCATATAAAGCAGTAACTATTGCTGATGGGTGTCAGTGGCATATACAGCAGTAACTATTGCTGATGGGTGTCAGTGGCATATACAGCAGTAACTATTGCTGATGGGTGTCCGTGGCATATACAGCAGTAACTATTGCTGATGGATGTCAGTGGCATATACAGCAGTAACTATTGCTGATGGGTGTCCGTGGCATATACAGCAGTAACTATTGCTGATGGGTGTCAGTGGCATATACAGCAGTAACTATTGCTGATGGGTGTCCGTGGCATATACAGCAGTAACTATTGCTGATGGGTGTCCGTGGCATATAAAGCAGTAACTATTGCTGATGGGTGTCCGTGGCATATAAAGCAGTAACTATTGCTGATGGGTGTCCGTGGCATATACAGCAGTAACTATTGCTGATGGGTGTCAGTGGCATATACAGCAGTAACTATTGCTGATGGGTGTCCGTGGCATATACAGCAGTAACTATTGCTGATGGATGGTCGTGATCATAGTACGTAGATATTGTGTGGCACAAAGAGTGGGAGCCAGGAAATACCTGTCATTTATTTGTATAAAACATCAATGTATCTATCAATTTCCTGTTGTATATATATATATACACACTTTACTATACACACTTTACTTCCCTCGACATACACGGATTACAAGTAAATAAGCTTAAATTTACATATGAACAAACTTATATAACTACTAAGACATTAATGAGAATGATCCTTATAACAGTGCACTGATGTAATATTTCTGCTTATAATTTTCTACTAATTAAAACAAATGTAAAATATAAACTATATATCGATATATAACTATCAGGCTTGATATTTATAAGATGATCGACAGCTGTCTAAACATACAATCAGTCTGAGTGTCCCCAATCAGTATAATGGTATATTGTATAATACACAAGGTGATGAAACACTACAAATATGGTGCATCACATAGTCTGTAGCATTCAGATTAGTACAAAATCATCAAACAGTGAAATTAAATCGCTCAACAAGCATGAATATCGTTAATCTTTGTACCGATTTATCTTTCAAATATTTTGTATCCCTCTATAGTAACATGAATAGTTGTGTCCGCAATCAGTCATTCACATCGGAGTGGTTCCCCGTTAGGCAGGGTACCAGACAGGGAGGGAATAGTTCCCCTCTCCTTTTTTACTTTACATAAATGGCCTAATACAGGAGTTAGAAAACTCTAAGCTAGGCTTTTGTATATATAATTTTAACATTTGTAGTCCAACAGTTGCTGATGACATGATTCTATTCTCCATGTCCAAGTACGGACTAGATCAGATGTTACACATATGTTATGAATATTCATTAAAGTGGAGGTTTGAATACAATGCCAAGAAATGCTCTGTCGTTGTGTACAATGAAACAAAGCATGAGTTTGATCAATCAGATAGGTCATGGAAACTTGGTGATCAAACTATCACTGAAGACATCCAATATACTCACATGGGGATTATATGTAACAAGTACTGCTCATTAAATGACAATATTCACTCGGCAAGTATCAAACTCCGTGGTACCCTACTTAACATTTCCAATAGTGGTGTTGGATCTGGGAACCTAAACATATTCAGTCTCACAAAACTGTATAGGACAGTAGTATTGCCGACATCCCTATACGGGTGTGAACTGTGGAGCTATCTTACATCCGCCAATATCCTTGAAATCGAACGAGCCCATAGATGTTGCATAAAATATATTCAACGCCTACCATTGTTCACTAATAATCAGGCATCACTCAGCTGTCTGGGCCTTGTTCCGATTGAAACAGAAATTAATTACAAGAAACTCCAGTTTCTGGGTCAACTCGTCCGACTACCCTGCCAATATCTCTCGAAACGTATCTTTATAAACAGGTTGGTACGCTATAAATCTTGCATTGAAAGACAAAGCCTTGGGTTTATTCCTGATGTGCTTGGATTACTTAGGAAGTATGATCGCATGCATTATGTAGATATCTTTCTTGAAACTGCATACTTTCCATCGAAATATCAATGGAAATATATTCTTAAACGGAATGTATATGGAATTGATTCCGAAAAAGGTACTATATCAGCATGTAGCTCCTTGCCTACATGTATTGGTAAAACTAGATTCCAAACACAGGAACCTTGTACTATCTGGCAATTAAGTCGTAAATTCCCAAGCGTAAAAATGTGCTGTTTCACAGCTATATATATGTACTGTGTAGATTACTTTCTTTCTCACGTCCTGAGTTATGCACACAATGCGATAAATGTGTTGTGAACTTAGTTGTTCATAAGCTGTTATTGTGTACATCTCAGGATAAATTAAGAAAGTGCTTATGGCAGCACATAAGTTGTGTGACTGGTATTAAGACATACATTGATTTTATCAAACAACCACCTGAGACACAGATATATGATATGCTTGCAGGACTGGAGACACATGAACTTCCAGACACCGCAAGCGAAACACTTATGATAATATGTTTTAGGGCATTCTGGCAAATGCTCCAAACTTAAGGTTGTGGTAAATCAGTAATCTAAACATGTGTGCTTCTATTTAAATACCATTGTGTTGCTTTTAGGTACCTGCACCGTTTTCTTTACTGAAGAATGGTGTTCCGGTTATAAACACTGTAATAGCTTTTGTGTGCGCTACCATCATCTCTTTCCCTTGCATTTCGTTTCCGCAAGTAATGATGATCGGTATACACTAATTAATAGCTGCATGGTTATGTCAGTTCTTATGACCATTATTGTACACTTGTACTACTTTGTATATATGTATGTTTATATGTGTCCATGTAAAACGTGTAATTGTATATTATGTATGTTCACTTGTGCTCTTCATGTATATGGAGGTAATAAAAGGATTATATCTCGCTAGAATTTTTATCTGTAGTCTATAAATAATATTTTTAAATGTTTACATACAATTAATTTCCATATCGATATCTAATAAAGGGTTAATCATTATTTTCTAATTTTAAATCGGCAGTTTTCCCATTATTACAATGTAGTTTTCACGGTAGTTTGTCGGAGGATATTAATTCGAGACACGTGTTGTGAAATAACGATATCTGATTGGATTATTTATTAGTTTGATTGACAGGCAGCTACGAACGGGTCAAATGTTTCCATTATATTAAGAGAAAATGACGTATTAGTATCTCATTGGCCAACAACGTATGTCGTATTAGTTGTGGTTTGCAGTATATTATTTAAGGAATGAATCGCTTGTTAATAGTAGTATGAACTACATTGGGCGTGGTTAAAGTATGTTGAGGCCGAAGGAATCCACGTTAACTTTAAGCGCGCCCAATATAGTCATACCCCTATTAACCTGCGCCGCGATTCATTACTTATATTTACATTAAATATTCTTTTCATTGACTCAAAAGAAAAAATAGCACACTTTGTAGTTAAACTGTTTTTAGTCCAGAATTGCAACTTACCGTGTGCCAGAACAGGTATATAGATCATCCTTGGAACAGCGTAACCTGTCAGACACGCCTTTGCTCGCGACAAACGCTGCATAATAATGCGAATGCGCATGCCCGTAACCTCGAGTGCGCATGTCAGCTGCATAACATTAGTTGGAAACCCTCATACAAAATGTATACGATCAGAGCACATAACGTTCATAGAAGGAAATGCAATAGCGTTGTAAATACTGTGAATACAATGTCTACAGATCTAAAGTTTTCTCGCCGTTGCATGTCGCTTACAGTGCCGTCGCCGGCATTTTGAAAGTGGTCCGGCCAAATATAGGAGCACTGAAAGTGCGAGTTTTTTAGGGGGGTTCGGGGGCATGCTCCCCCGAGATTTTTTTGGATTCTGTACTCGATTTCATTGCATCTGGAGGCATTTCAGTGTGTATGTTAGCCTTTTATTAATGCCAACTTTTCTTAAAATTAACAATGTTTTTTCTTCAACGTAAGTGTTTAAAGGACCACACCTCTCGCAAAATCATCAGAGCCAACGAGCTTGATTAATTTGTTTCAAAATCGTTGTAAAATAAATAAGTTTAAAATAAGTGTTTCAGGCTTCGTCTGTGTGGCAACTGTGGTTTGTGCTAATCGCCTATGAATCCCACCACATGTATTTATAAATATACTTAGTCTTTCTGTGGCAAAAGACTTTACTCCCATTGCTGGTGCTCTTGATTGGCGACCCATAGCAGGCACAGTAGAGAAACAACGCTGACATGCCATTACTTTAAATTAATATGCATGTACTCTTTTTAACTGACTGAATGTCACAGAGTCTGAAGAGAATTCGAGAATCATTGAATAAGCTCTCGTCACAATAACTTCCAGCTCCAGCGTTCTTAAGGATTGTTCAGTACTCTAGATAGCTGTTGCATTATGCTATCTTAGTGTTGAATATCTGCCTTGAATCGGTCTGGGGGCATAGGTTCGAATCCCACCAAGTGCATAGACAAGACAACATGTATAAAGTTAAACAATAAAACAAAACAGAACAGATTTTCACTTGTTTACATTTTTAATCACCATGTGTGTTTATATTTAGATATTAATAAATAACACATGCCAATACAATACCTACAGATAATAAATTCACACCCTGTGGCCTGCGATCCTTTGGTCTCCTGGTCGCAGGCCAATAAAAGATAATCCGTTGCACGCGCACTCGCGCCAGAGTGTGGTATGGTAGTTTTTATTTCATCAAATACAAGCAAACATAATAACATATGAAGTAAGTCAAAAATGTCCCATGATCAAATATGGTATAATAGTACAGTGTATTTCGGCGGTGGTCTTAATAGTTGAACACGTACAACTTAATACTACTACTATGTACGCTGGAACTTTTAAACCTGAAAAATATATTACATATTCCAAGAATACGTAAATAGAGAACTATTTACGTATAACTAAGAATGTGAATACCGAACAAAGACAAATATACACCAGTAAATGTGTTGATACACTTGAAACAGCTAGTTTGTTAATAATATCCTATGTTATACCCTATGATACAGTCGTAGTACGTTGATCACATGCACAGTCCATGTCATCCACAAATATATAATACGCAACTATGGAGTTCCATAAATATGTATGTACACATAATTGATACATTTGATTCATACGATATAAACTGTAGCCTTTTATATGACTTATGTCATGTGACAGGAGAATGTTACAATGAAAACTATAAAATAAATATGTGTATTATAAAGTATCTTCAAAAGCGACACTTCTCTTTAACTCAAAACCTTTAAATACCAAAATTGCTAAATTCCTTAAAGTATTTCTGTTTTCTGATTTTAACAGTTCAACTGTTTTAAACATCTATTGCAGTATATTACGGAAATATGGTTTAAAATAAGTTATTCGTAGATCATTGAGAAGACGACACTCCATTAGAAAATGATATTCATCACCAAGCTTATTACAAGTAGGGCATATACGTTCTTGACGAGGAATGCTTTGTGGCCTGTGCCACCTTCCTGTCTCGATTTCAAGACGATGAGACGAAACTCTTAATTTAGTTAGAGCAATTCTGTATGTTTTAATATTAATGATATCAAAATATGGTTTAAAATCCAACGACATGAAGTTTACATAAAAAGATGCTCTAGTCGATTCTCTAATACGAGATTCCCAGTTTTGCATGAAGGTATCCCTAAGTCTCTGTCTAACAATACCCAAAACTGTCTTATTGATAGGTGATAGGTATGTCTTCTCAGCACCTCTTTATCTGGAGTCAGGTTATTTATGACCCATGCCATGACCCAACGCATGTTAGATAAAACAAAAGTGAAAAACTTGAAGAAATTTTTCTTTCTCCAATATTGAAAATACCATACTCGCCACAAAAGTGGTCCGGCCATGGCCGGCCCGGCCGGATCGGCGACGACGGCCTTGGCTTATCGTCTTCCATTGTATTTCGTACAATACTTTTTGTGTATCCACTTTCTTTGTTGTCCGTATACACGGCATGCAACATTTCCTATACTTCGTGTAGGAGAGAAAACTGACGAGCTGCTTGTGTGTTATACTGGTGTGTGTATGTACGCCATTTAAGACATGTACCGCTTATGGTTGATAAATGCCAGGAAATGCCATGGATTCTTCATCTACCCATGAACGTTATGCTATATAAATACTGTACTGAGAAATTGCAAGGTTGTTATATTCATATTTATAATATAAGGGACACAAATCCAACGCATTAGAGCAAACTAAACGTAGACAAATTGTCTCCCTTGTGACACCATGGAGCGATAGCTCTCCTGAATTTGCTTTCTGTTTAAAGGCCTGCAGGTTGACCTATATTTGACCTTAAACACACGAGGAATAGCAGTACAAATCTGACGGTCGACGCACTAAACACACGAGGAATAGCGGTACAAATCTGACGGTCGACGCACATCGTATTTGCCACATGCGAGGCCCTGCATGGTATACATCTAATACATGAGCACCACTTATATCTATTATGACCCACGTACATATCAGAGGTTATAAATTGCTGAAATTGAAGTTCTGTATTTTCATAGTACTTACAACTGGTATAAACAATTCAACTCCACTTATGGCCCAAATAAGGCTGGTTGCGCGGGTTAGGCAGCCAGTTCCTGCATTGCTGTACCACACATTCAGGCATCAGTTCCCTCTTATGCCAAGTACAGTCTCCTCTTCTAGCCGCTACTTTTCTCTCTATATATCTGACATCTTTCCATGCGCCACAATTATATAGCATTGCCCAAAACCTCCTGTATAGAAGCTTTCTCTCATGTGAATTTAGATTATGCGGTGGACGATTATTAGCAGGCCACCAAAGTTGTTTGTTCTGTTCATTTATTATGCAAGGGGAACACAAGCACAGTGGACACTCAGCAACACCTTCAGCATGCTGAGGCATAGGGGGAGGTACGTAAGCAGCCTCTGCAACGGGCATGGCGGTGGCTGTTTCTTCTATTTCCATCTCTACGTCCCAGTTCTTATTTTGCAAGAAAGTCAGCAATTCTTTTCTCTGCTCATCAGTTTCATACATTGTTATTTTACTCAATGGCATCTTGTAAAAATCGGCAGAATATGTGTAATACTCGTATGTTCAAGAGATTATAATTATAATATTATACATGTACTCATAGCATTCACTGTGATTATTATGTAGTTTATTCGTAATTCAAGGCCTCCGGCCCATACACATATATTATATACATGCATACAAATTATCAGTCTCAGTGATTACGCTACGGCTGATGAGGCACCTACATAACATGTAATCTATGTCCCTGGGCTGATCTGGATTATGTAGTTTGAATACTCATAACTATCAATTTTCTTTACAATCAATAATATACGTTTACTTAAATTGTCAGGGCCTCATTTTGACTAATTCTCAGCTCACAGAGTGATCGTGCATATTAACCGTTAGAAAATACCTACATACGCCAAATTATACTGAATGTACTGCTACATTGTTGATACAAGCCACTAATCACATGGAACAGGTAGTAAAGTATAAATCTTTACAATTGGACGGGGTCAAACTGCAGGCCTTTAATTCTTTAATTTCTATTGTTGTATAAGTATACATGATCGAAAAACGTTTCATAAGATTAACCTAGCTAACTGGAATATGCATTTGACGTGAAAGAAAATCTCTGACGATTTATGTAAATCACATACTCATTTTATCAAGCAACATTAACTACATATTATTAGGGTTTGCATTTAAATGGTGAATGCATTTTATGTATTTATTTAAATTTCCTTTAATTCCATGTTAATAACAGGCTAACAACAGAGATATGTGTTGAACATGTTAACAACAGAGATATGTGTTGAACATTTAACAACAGAGATATGTGTTGAACATGTTAACAACAGAGATATGTGTTGAACATGCTAACAACAGAGATATGTGTTGAACATGTTAACACCAGAGATATGTGTTGAACATGTTAACAACAGATATATATGTGTTGAACATGCTAACAACAGAGATGTGTGTTGAACATGTTAACAACAGAGATATGTGTTGAACATGTTAACAACAGAGATGTGTGTTGAACATGTTAACAACAGAGATATGTGTTGAACATGATAACAACAGAGATATGTGTTGAACACGCTAACAACAGAGATATGTGTTGAACATGTTAACAACAGAGATATGTGTTGAACATGTTAACAACAGAAATATGTGTTGAACATGTTAACAACAGAGATATGTGTTGCACATGATAACAACATAGATATGTGTTGAACATGCTAACAACAGAGATATGTGTTGAACACGCTAACAACAGAAATATGTGTTGAACACGCTAACAACAGAGATATGTGTTGAATATGCTAACAACAGAGATATGTGTTGAATATGCTAACAACAGAAATATGTGTTGAACACGCTAACAAGATATATGTGTTGAATATGCTAACAACAGAGATATGTGTTGAATATGCTAACAACAGAAATATGTGTTGAACACGCTAACAACAGAGATATGTGTTGAATATGCTAACAACAGAGATATGTGTTGAATATGCTAACAACAGAGATATGTGTTGAACATGCTAACAACAGAGATATGTGTTGAATATGCTAACAACAGAGATATGTGTTGAACACGCTACAACAGAGATATGTGTTGAACACGCTAACAACAGAAATATGTGTTGAACACGCTAACAACAGAGATATGTGTTGAATATGCTAACAACAGAGATATGTGTTGAACATGTTAACAACAGAAATATGGGTTGAACATGTTAACAACAGAAATATGTGTTGAACATACTAACAACAGAGATATGTGTTGAACATGATAACAACATAGATATGTGTTGAACATGTTAACAACAGAGATATGTGTTGAACATGTTAATAACAGAGATATGTGTTAAACATGATAACAACAGAGATATGTGTTGAACATGCTAACAACAGAGATATGTGTTGAACACGCTAACAACAGAGATATGTGTTGAACATGTTAACAACAGAAATATGTGTTGAACATGTTAACAACAGAGATATGTGTTGAACATGTTAACACCAGAGATATGTGTTGAACACGCTAACAACAGAAATATGTGTTGAACATGTTAACAACAGAAATATGTGTTGAACATGTTAACAACAGAGATATGTGTTGAACATGCTAACAACAGAGATATGTGTTGAACACGCTAACAACAGAGATATGTGTTGAACACGCTAACAACAGAAATATGTGTTGAACATGCTAACAACAGAGATATGTGTTGAATATGCTAACAACAGAGATATGTGTTGAACACGCTAACAACAGAGATATGTGTTGAACACGCTAACAACAGAAATATGTGTTGAACACGCTAACAACAGAGATATGTGTTGAATATGCTAACAACAGAAATATGTGTTGAACACGCTAACAACAGAGATATGTGTTGAACATGTTAACAACAGAGATATGTGTTCAACATGTTAACAACAGAGATATGTTTTCAACATGTTAGTAACAGAGATATGTGGTGAACATGTTAACAACAGAGCTATGTGTTGAACATGTTAACAACAGAGATATGTGTTGAACATGTTAGCAACAGAGATATGTGTTGAACATGTTAACAACAGAGATGTGTTTGACTAGTATAATGTATTATATGCATGTATACATATGCTATATCAATAATACTATTTTAATAAATTTAGCAAATGATTGAAAAACAAACTAAAACCAACAAAATGACATTCATACTTGTCTACCGTTAAACATTGTATTATATGTGGATCGGACTCCTCTGTTGTCATGGTTATTCTATTCCTGTATATATGACTATTTTCTACATGGAACCGTCAACTATGTTGTCTTATTTTCAATGTTCCAGCACAATAAATGTCTTATAGTCTAGGAAGAACGGTCATCCATTTTGTCATGTTTGAATAGGCTTTTATATAATTTGTCTTATCTGTCTAAATATAATTTATTTATTTAACACCTACACCATTAATTGAGCCGCATTGCGTTCTGATAATATCAACGTTCGCTTGCAAGTCAAATTCGAGAGGCAGAAAGGGTTTGAATGGAGAGTGAATGAATGAAAGAAATAGTGAATTTGAGAGAAAGTTAGAGAGCGCGAGAGATAGTGAGAGAGAGGGATGGGGTGAGGGAGGGAGTAAGGGATGGATGAAGAAATAGAGAGAGAGTGGGGGAGGAGAGATATATAGAGAGAGGGGGAGTGATAGAGGGAGGGAGTAAGAGATGGATGGATGGAGGGAGGGAGGGAGGGAGCGAGCGAGAGAGAGAGGGAGAGAGAGGGGGAGAGACAGGAGGGACGGACCAGGATAGGGAGAGAGGGCACGGTAATTGTGTTTCTAATGACGTCAGGTTTACAATATTCCTGTATAATAATATTATATAACTATATATTCACTGTGGGACGATCTCCTTCCTATGCTGTCTTATTTACATTGTTCCAATATATATGGTTAATGTTCTAGGTGAAACTGTGTCTTACTGGGATACATATAGCAGGTTCACTAATAGGAGTGTGTTACTGGGATGCATATAGCAGCTTCACCTACTCGGAGTGTGTTACTGGAATACATATGGCAGGTTCACTACTCGGAGTGTGTTACTGGGATACATATGGTAGGTTCACTACTCGGAGTGTGTTACTGGGATACATATAGCTGGTTCACTACTCGGAGTGTGTTACTGGGATATATATAGCAGGTTCACTACTAGGAGTGTGTTACTGGGATACAAATAGCAGGTTCACTACTCGGAGTGTGATACTGGGATACATATAGCAGGTTCACTACTCGGAGTGTGGTACTGGGATACATATAGCAGGTTCACTACTGGGAGTGTGGTACTGGGATACATATAGCAGGTTCATTACTAGGAGTATGTGACTGGGATACATATAGCAGGTTCACTACTCTGAGTGTGGTACTGGGATACATATAGCAGGTTCACTACTCGGAGTGTGTTACTGGGATACATATAGCAGGTTCACTACTCGGAGTGTGATACTGGGATATATATAGCAGGTTCACTACTCGGAGTGTGTTACTGGGATATATATAGCAGGTGCACTACTCGGAGTGTGTTACTGGGATACATATAGCAGGTTCACTACTCGGAGTGTGATACTGGGATACATATAGCAGGTGCACTACTCGGAGTGTGTTACTGGGATATATATAGCAGGTGCACTACTCGGAGTGTGTTACTGGGATACATATAGCAGGTTCACTACTCTGAGTGTGGTACTGGGATATATATAGCAGGTTCACTACTCGGAGTGTGTTACTGGGATACATATAGCAGGTGCACTACTCGGAGTGTGTTACTGGGATACATATAGCAGGTTCACTACTAGGAGTGTGTTACTGGGATATATATAGCAGGTTCACTACTCGGAGTGTGTTACTAGGGTTCACTACTCGGAGTGTGTTACTGGGATACATATAGCAGGTTCACTACTAGGAGTGTGTTACTGGGATATATATAGCAGGTTCACTACTCGGAGTGTGTTACTGGGATATATATAGCAGGTTCACTACTAAGTGTGTTACTGGGATATATATAACAGGTTCACTACTCGGAGTGTGTTACTGGGATATATATAGCAGGTTCACTACTCGGAGTGTGTTACTGGGATATATATAGCAGGTTCACTACTCGGAGTGTGTGACTGGGATACATATAGCTGGTTCACTACTAGGAGTGTGTTACTGGGATACATATAGCAGGTTCACTACTCGGAGTGTGTTACTGGGATATATATAGCAGGTTCACTACTCGGAGTGTGTTACTGGGATATATATAGCAGGTTCACTACTCGGAATGTGTTACTGGGATATATATAGCAGGTTCACTACTACTAGTGTGTTACTGGGATATATATAACAGGTTCACTACTCGGAGTGTGATACTGGGATACGTCATGGTCTCGATGGTTGCACATTGATGTCCTAATTTGGTTTGTTGTATAGTGACGTCCCGGGCTCGATGGCTCTACATTGACGTTCTTGTCTCGATGGCTCTATAGTGACGTCCTGGTCGGGATTGCTGCATAGTGACGTCCTGGCCTTGCTAGTTTATAGTGACCACCTTGTCTCGCTTGTTGTACTATGACGTCCTGATCTCGTTCGCTTCACAGTGACGTCCTTATCTAGCTGATGTTCCTGTTGTGTCCGGCTGTGATATTACCAACAAATGTTGTATCATTATCAATATAATCTCATATGTATACTTGATCATACTTAAAACGTAAGAATAAACAATGCAATAACACAAACAGTTTACTTTCATTATTATTAATTAATAATTGTCATCCATGTATTTATACATTATAGGCAAGAGTTATAACTTTTATTGTAACCACTTATCGACAAGAGAGAGAGAGGGGGGGGGGAGAGATCAGAACCAAAGCCGCTCATGATCCAGTTATGACTGCATGGTCAACATTTGATAATGTCAATCTATTGTGCAACTGTATTTCATAACAACTTGTAATATATGTTTTTGGAAACCTTCAATCTTAAATATATTCAAGTAAAACCAAGTATATTATATTCTTATTACTTTGACGAAAACGTAGTCCTATAAGCCAAGCAGTTAAAATAATAACGCATCAATGTATCAATGAAACAAATAGTTTAAGTTTATAGTTCATACAACTGTATTTTAGCTCGATTGCGAAAAAAGTTCTTACAACTTATATTAATCACTCTCGAGATCTCATTCCTGATGGAATCGATCGCCACGAGGGAGAGAGAAGAGACAACGTGGAAATTAAATGCCTTGCCTAAGGGCACAATCGTAACGGCTCCAGCGGGACTTGAACTCTGGACCTTTCGCACCTGAAGCGAACGCACA
The DNA here is from genome assembly GCA_014843695.1 of Archivesica marissinica. Lineage (NCBI taxonomy): Eukaryota > Metazoa > Mollusca > Bivalvia > Venerida > Vesicomyidae > Archivesica > Archivesica marissinica. The sequence goes on along the minus strand of CM026390.1, from coordinate 85,021,478 downwards.
TCCACTGCACGATCACGATTTCCACAAATGGAACTGAAAGAAATCAATGCCATATATGCATGTTGTTGCATGTAACATGCTATGCACATTGCATGTACCAACATAGTCATTCCATCAAATCGATGCCATATATGCATGTTGTTGCATGTAACATGCTATGCACATTGCATGTACCAACATAGTCATTCCATCAAATCGATGCCATATATGCATGTTGTTGCATGTAACATGCTATGCACATTGCATGTACCAACATAGTCATTCCATCAAATCGATGCCATATATGCATGTTGTTGCATGTAACATGCTATGCACATTGCATGTACCAACATAGTCATTCCATCAAATCGATGCCATATATGCATGCTGTTGCATGTAACATGCTATGCACATTGCATGTACCAACATAGTCATTCCATCAAATCGATGCCATATATGCATGTTGTTGCATGTAACATGCTATGCACATTGCATGTACCAACATAGTCATTCCATCAAATCGATGCCATATATGCATGTTGTTGCATGTAACATGCTATGCACATTGCACGTACCAACATAGTCATTCCATCAAATCGATGCCATATATGCATGTTGTTGCATGTAACATGCTATGCACATTGCATGTACCAACATAGTCATTCCATCAAATCGATGCCATATATGCATGTTGTTGCATGTAACATGCTATGCACATTGCATGTACCAACATAGTCATTCCATCAAATCGATGCCATATATGCATGTTGTTGCATGTAACATGCTATGCACATTGCATGTACCAACATAGTCATTCCATCAAATCGATGCCATATATGCATGTTGTTGCATGTAACATGCTATGCACATTGCATGTACCAACATAGTCATTCCATCAAATCGATGCCATATATGCATGTTGTTGCATGTAACATGCTATGCACATTGCATGTACCAACATAGTCATTCCATCAAATCGATGCCATATATGCATGCTGTTGCATGTAACATGCTATGCACATTGCATGTACCAACATAGTCATTCCATCAAATCGATGCCATATATGCATGTTGTTGCATGTAACATGCTATGCACATTGCATGTACCAACATAGTCATTCCATCATATCGATGCCATATATGCATGTTGTTGCATGTAACATGCTATGCACATTGCATGTACCAACATAGTCATTCCATCAAATCGATGCCATATATGCATGTTGTTGCATGTAACATGCTATGCACATTGCATGTACCAACATAGTCATTCCATCAAATCGATGCCATATATGCATGTTGTTGCATGTAACATGCTATGCACATTGCATGTACCAACATAGTCATTCCATCAAATCGATGCCATATATGCATGTTGTTGCATGTAACATGCTATGCACATTGCATGTACCAACATAGTCATTCCATCAAATCGATGCCATATATGCATGTTGTTGCATGTAACATGCTATGCACATTGCATGTACCAACATAGTCATTCCATCAAATCGATGCCATATATGCATGTTGTTGCATGTAACATGCTATGCACATTGCATGTACCAACATAGTCATTCCATCAAATCGATGCCATATATGCATGTTGTTGCATGTAACATGCTATGCACATTGCATGTACCAACATAGTCATTCCATCAAATCGATGCCATATATGCATGTTGTTGCATGTAACATGCTATGCACATTGCACGTACCAACATAGTCATTCCATCAAATCGATGCCATATATGCATGTTGTTGCATGTAACATGCTATGCACATTGCACGTACCAACATAGTCATTCCATCAAATCGATGCCATATATGCATGTTGTTGCATGTAACATGCTATGCACATTGCATGTACCAACATAGTCATTCCATCAAATCGATGCCATATATGCATGTTGTTGCATGTAACATGCTATGCACATTGCATGTACCAACATAGTCATTCCATCAAATCGATGCCATATATGCATGTTGTTGCATGTAACATGCTATGCACATTGCATGTACCAACATAGTCATTCCATCAAATCGATGCCATATATGCATGTTGTTGCATGTAACATGCTATGCACATTGCATGTACCAACATAGTCATTCCATCAAATCGATGCCATATATGCATGTTGTTGCATGTAACATGCTATGCACATTGCATGTACCAACATAGTCATTCCATCAAATCGATGCCATATATGCATGCTGTTGCATGTAACATGCTATGCACATTGCATGTACCAACATAGTCATTCCATCAAATCGATGCCATATATGCATGTTGTTGCATGTAACATGCTATGCACATTGCATGTACCAACATAGTCCTTCCATCAAATCGATGCCATATATGCATGATGTTGCATGTAACATGCTATGCACATTGCATGTACCAACATAGTCATTCCATCAAATCGATGCCATATATGCATGCTGTTGCATGTAACATGCTATGCACATTGCATGTACCAACATAGTCATTCCATCAAATCGATGCCATATATGCAT
>CM026390.1:84997874-85017985 GCA_014843695.1 Archivesica marissinica | reverse complement strand
GTAGGTGTGCGTTTTCTATGTCCTCTAGTATATAATGTAGGTGTGCGTTTTCTATGTCCTCTAGTATATAATGTAGGTGTGCGTTTTCTATGTCCTCTAGTATAAAATGTAAGTGTGCGTTTTCTATGTCCTCTAGTATATAATGTAGGTGTGCGTTTCTATGTCATCTAGTATATAATGTAGGTGTGCGTTTTCTATGTCCTCTAGTATATAATGTAGGTGTGCGTTTTCTATGTCCTCTAGTATATAATGTAGGTGTGCGTTTTCTATGTCCTCTAGTATATAATGTAGGTGTGCGTTTTCTATGTCCTCTAGTATATAATGTATGTTTGCGTTTTCTATGTCTCTAGTATATAATGTAGGTGTGCGTTTTCTATGTCCTCTAGTATTATAATGTAGGTGTGCGTTTCTATGTCCTCTAGTATATAAGTAGGTGTGCGTTTTCTATGTCTCTAGTATATAATGTAGGTGTGCGTTTCTATGTCCTCTAGTATTACTGTAGGTGTGCGTTTTCTATGTCCTCTAGTATATAATGTAGGTGTGCGTTTTGTCTATTGTTCCCTAGTATATAATGTAGGTGTGCGTTTTCTATGTCCTCTAGTATATACTGTAGGTGTGCGTTTTCTATGTCCTCTAGTATATACTGTAGGTGTGCGTTCTCTATGTCCTCTAGTATATAATGTAGGTGTGCGTTTTCTATGTCCTCTAGTATATAATGTAGGTGTGCGTTTTCTATGTCCTCTAGTATATACTATAGGTGTGCGTTTTCTATGTCCTCTAGTATATACTGTAGGTGTGCGTGTTCTATGTCCTCTAGTATATAATGTAGGTGCGCGTTTTCTATGTCCTCTAGTATATAATGTAGGTGCGCGTTTTCTATGTCCTCTAGTATATAATGTAGGTGCGCGTTTTCTATGTCCTCTATAAGCTTAGTTAATGTTAGACCTTCATACTTTGCTTGTTTACAATAATAATAATAATAATTTTTTTTTCATTTTCATTTATTTATTGGCAGAAACGGCATAAATCAATGCCTTTGGCCATTTACATATTCAGTTACAAACATGGCCAGGACATACAACAATATAATTATAACACTTCAAGTACACACATACATACATATAACGAGCACAAAAGTAACAACATTTCAATTTGTATAACATGATTATTAAGAAGCAGTTCAATCTTCGAGGGATTGCTTTCTAAGTTCAAGAACATCGTTTAAATATTTAGCGGTTTTGAGTATCACCTTTTTGTTCTGGGAGGACATAATGTTTGCAAATTTCTGAAGTGTTGGCCAATGTGTATTAACAAAATTTGTCTTTCTAATATTTGCAAATTTTGGGCAACACAATAAAAAATGATATTCAGATTCAATGGAATTGCATGAGCACAGTTTACAAATGCGGTCTTGCCTATTTAGTCCAGCATACCGCCCGAACTCAATTTCTAAATTATGTGAACAAACTCTAAAACGGCAAAGTTGCTTTCTAAGTATATTATTAGGAATAGTATCTAAATATTTCTCAAAACAGAATTGTGTTTTAAATTGTCGATAATAGTCTAGCTTGGATACAGTCTGGATAGACGCATTCCATTCTTGAATATATTGGTCTCGAATTCTTTTTTTAAACATATTACTGTAGTTTATATCGGGGTCAAAATTAAACCGCACATCACTAAAACCAAGTCTGTCTAACATAGAATGCATTCGATTAGACCATGAGGAAATGTTTGCACTATTACATTGTTCAATATAAACCCTATAAATTGGCATATCTTGATTTTTCATAATTCTAACCCAATAATTTAGAGCTCTCTCCTTCATAATTACAGAGAGTGGGACTCTACCAAGTTCACCTAATACAGCTAAGTTGGGTGTCTGGATTATATTACTCCTAAAATATGTTTGCAAAATTTAATATGTATTTTATCAATTTCTTTAAAATCATATATACCCCATACATCCGCTGCATAAAGTAAAATTAGGAACACCATCGAATCAAATAGTGATAGTTTTGTTCTAAGGTCGAGCTGCAATCTACCGAATATAGATAGCAGGTTGTTGTAGCTCTTAACGCTTGGTCGGAGAGTGCTTTTACAGCATGTTTCATATTACCAGTATATGTAAAATTCACACCAAGATAAGAACAATTGTCAACAATATCCACCTTTTTGCCATCGATATACCATTCATTATTGTGATTTTGTTTTCTCTTTTCGAATATGCAAATTTTAGTTTTATTAATATTTATCTTAAGACCCCACTTCCTGAAGTACCTATATACACAATCCAACTGAGTTTGTAGACTACCAGGATCTGTAGTGAATAGAGCTATATCGTCGACAAAAAGTAACATGTACATAGATAACTGATTCAAATCACCTTCAGTTAGGTCATTAAAATTTATACAACTTGCTACATCATTTATAAACAGAATAAACAGAAGAGGAGAGAGTGGCTCCCCTTGCTTCAAACCAAGTGTTACATCAAAGAAATCAGACATGTTCATACTGGAAGATATCTTGACACATGATTTAACATTCGCATAAATGGACTTAAGCATGGTAATCACCTTACAGCTAACTCCAGTATTTACAAGTTTTACCCATAATGCTTCACGTATAATTGTATCGAATGCCTTCTCATAATCGATAAAGGCACAGTATAATTTAGATTTATTAAACAAAATATTTTGTATAATATATAGTATGCAATAAATATATGCAGTCAGCTGTACCGTGATTGTCCCTGAATCCAAACTGGGAGTCATTAAACTTACCCTCATATTCACACCATTTATTGATCCTGTTTCTAAGTGTCAATGAAAATAGTTTAGCCATTACATTTACTAGAGTAATTCCCCTGTAATTGGAGGGATCAGAATGTTCGCCTTTTTTTGTAAATGGGCACAATTATACCCTTACACCATGATTCGGGATATACTCCAGAATCATATATTTTATTAAAAATTGTCACGAGATATGGGCTAATAAACTGGTTTGAGTCAATGAAAAAGTCAGCAACATTGTTTTCATATTCACAACTCTTGTTTCGTCGAAGGCTCCGAATAGTTTTAGATATTTCATCAGCAGTGAACTGACAGTCAAGCTCGTTAATGTGTAACGACTCAAAACGGTTTTGTATATTATCACCTGATACAAAATGTCCCTGCTGTGTGATAGAAATGTTTTTAAAATAATCAGCAAATTGCTCCAAGCCAATATCAGGAGAACTGGATTTAGTTTTGTTCTTATACTTGTTAATATACTTCCAGAATTTACGAGGATTGGATTTACTCAGACTGGACAGAGAAGATCTCTCTTTGTGTGAAATTTACTCTTGGCCTTTCATTTTGTTTGAGCAAATAGGCTTCGGCTGGATAGAAAAATGGTCCTGTTTTCGTCTTAAGGATTTGCTTTATATGCCCTTTTATCATTACAAAAAACAAGTTTCGCTTGCTTGCAACTGTCGTCAAACCATAGAGACTTTTTAAACGCCCGTTTATTTGGACGAACGGTAAATGTTTTTCCATGCATATTGAAGAAATAATAATAATAATAATAAAACTTTATTTAACGAGAAATCATTTAATCAAAAGTTAATCTACCAATGACCCTCATCATATATATACAAATCAATTGCAATCAAAAGATTGGACTATAAGTGAGAACTGCACATTGGAATTCTATAGTAATGTTAAAGCTGAAAAGTAGAGAATCTATATATAATATGTAATGGAATATGATGATAAATACACAGACGGATCTGTATTCCATTGGTAACACGCTGGACTGGTAATCCAGGGATCACAGGTTCGATCCCCCGTCTGACCCTAATAAAATTAACAGTATTTCAGTTTGGACTTTAAACCGAGGTCTCGTGTCGGTGTTGTACACCGTGCACGTAAAAGAACCAGAGGATACTCTGGAATTGGTCTCTGTCTGTATCATTGCACTATCCTCCAAAAATCTAAAATGACTAATCTCTTCAGGAGGCGCCGCTCATATGGGCAACCGGTAGCGACGATAAATAAACATCAAAACACAACACAGATGATAAATATAAATAGCTAGTAGAATGAGACAAACGATCAAGCATATCAAAGACTTTGGAAAGTTCCAGGAAGATTGTTCCAACTCCTTCATTCTTATCAATTGCTGATATGCCGTCATCCAATAAGCACGTAAGGGCAGTTTGACATGAATGATTTTCACTGAATCCGGATTATCGATTATATAATAAATTATGTTCTTCGTGAAATTGTTTCAAGTGAAAGCTGACATGGCGCTCAAGAATCAATGACATTACAGGTACTATTGATATAGGTCTGTAATTATGTTTATCTGACTTGTCATCTTTTTGTGAATGGGTATAGTGTGTATCAATCAATTGTTTACATAGGTTGTTATAACATGAACATATACATAGACATATATCCGTCTCAGTGGCCTAGTGGTTAAGGCGTTGGCCTATGGAGCGGGAGGTTGGAGTTTCGAATCTTGTCAGAGGTTCGTTCTGATATGGCCGGTTGGTGAGCCGCCAGCTAGTTAAATAATGGTTACCGATTGCCTACCAGCCTGGCGCCTGGCATACAAACATAGAATTCGGGAAGTACTGATGTTCATACGTCAGAAATGACTGCCCTTTAAATAGGGGTGACATTATAATAATGTTATATATATATGCTCTGTTGATACATAATACCTATGTGATAAGTTTATTTGTATAAAGTAAAGTGTATTATTATATATATATATATATATATATATATATATATTAATATATATAATAATACACTTTACTGTATTAATATATATAATAATACACTTTACTTTATACAAATAAACTTATCACATAGGTATTATGTATCAACAGAGCATTGATCAATACGGTAAACCCGTGCGGAACAATACGGTAAACCCGTGCGGAACAATACGGTAAACCCGTGCGGAACAATACGGTAAACCCGTGCGGAACAATACGTTAAACCCGTGCGGAACAATACGGTAAACCCGTGCGGAACATTACGGAGATACCCAACAGAGCATTGATCAATACGGTAAACCCGTACGGAACAATACGGTAAGCCCGTGCGGAACAATACGGTAAACCCGTGCGGATCAATACGGTAAACCCGTGCGGAACAATACGGTAAACCCGTGCCGATCAATACGTTAAACCCGTGCGGAACAATACGGTAAACCCGTGCGGAACATTACGGAGATACCCAACAGAGCATTGATCAATACGGTAAACCCGTACTGAACAATACGGTAAGCCCGTGCGGAACAATACGGTAAACCCGTGCGGATCAATACGGTAAACCCGTGCGGAACAATACGGTAAACCCGTGCCGATCAATACGGTAAACCCGTGCGGAACAATACGATAAACCCGTGCGGAACATTACGGAGATACCCAACAGAGCATTGATCAATACGGTAAACCCGTGCGGAACAATACGGTAACCCCGTGCGGAACAATACGGTAAACCCGTGCGGAACAATACGGTAAACCCGTGCGGATCAATAAGGTAAACCCGTGCGGAACAATACGGTAAACCCGTGCGGAACAATACGGTAAACCCGTGCGGAACAATACGGTAAACCCGTGCCGTGCGGAACAATACGGTAAACCCATGCGGAACAATACGGTAAACCCGTGCGGAACAATACGGAGATACCCAACAGAGCATTGATCAATACGGTAAACACGTGCGGAACAATACGGTAAACCCGTGCGGAACAATACGGTAAACCCGTGCGGAACAATACGGTAAACCCGTGCGGAACATACGGTAAACCCGTGCGGAACAATACGGAGATACCCAACAGAGCATTGATCAATACGGTAAACCCGCGCGGAACAATACAGTAAACCCGTGCGGAACAATACGGTAAACCCGTGCGGAACATACGGTAAACCCGTGCGGAACATTACGGTAAACCCGTGCGGAACATTACGGAGATACCCAACAGAGCATTGATCAATACGGTAAACCCATGCGGAACAATATGGTAAACCCGTGCGGAACAATACGGTAAATCCGTGCGGAACAATACGGTAAACCCGTTGCGGAACAATACGGTAAACCCGTGCCGATCAATACGGTAAACCCGTGCGGAACAATACGGTAACCCCGTGCGGAACATTACGGAGATACCCAACAGAGCATTGATCAATACGGTAAACCCGTGCGGAACAATACGGTAACCCCGTGCGGAACATTACGGAGATACCCAACAGAGCATTGATCAATACGGTAAACCCGTGCGGAACAATACGGTAACCCCGTGCGGAACATTATGGAGATACCCAACAGAGCATTGATCAATACGGTAAACCCGTGCGGAACAATACGGTAACCCGTGCGGAACAATACGGTAAACCCGTGCGGAAGAATACGGTAAACCCGTGCGGATCAATACGGTAAACCCGTGCGGAACAATACGGTAAACCCGTGCCGATCAATACGGTAAACCCGTGCGGAACAATACGGTAAACCCGTGCGGAACATTACGGAGATACCCAACAGAGTATTGATCAATACGGTAAACCCGTGCGGAACAATACGGTAACCCGTGCGGAACAATACGGTAAACCCGTGCCGTGCGGAACAATACGGTAAACCCGTGCGGAACAATACGGTAAACCCGTGCGGAACAATACGGATATACCCAACAGAGCATTGATCAATACGGTAAACCCGTGCGGAACAATACGGTAACCCGTGCGGAACAATACGGTAAACCCGTGCGGAACAATACGGTAAACCCGTGCGGAACAATACGGTAAACCCGTGCGGAACATTACGGTAAACCCGTGCGGAACAATACGGAGATACCCAACAGAGCATTGATCATACGGTAAACCCGTGCGGAACAATACAGTAAACCCGTGCGGAACAATACGGTAAACCCGTGCGGAACATTACGGTAAACCCGTGCGGAACATTACGGTAAACCCGTGCGGAACATTACGGAGATACCCACAGAGCATTGATCAATACGGTAAACCCGGTGCGGAACAATACGGTAAACCCGTGCGGAACAATACGGTAAACCCGTGCGGAACAATACGGTAAACCCGTGCGGAACAATACGGTGAACCCGTGCGGAACAATACGGTTAACCGGAACATTACGGTAAACCCGTGCGGAACAATACGGTTAACCCGTGCGGATCAATACGGTAAACCCGTGCGGAACGATACGCTAAACCCGTGCGGAACAATACGCTAAACCCGTGCGGAACAATACGGTTAACCCGTGCGGAACAATACGGAGATACCCAACAGAGGGAGGCCATAACTTGTCACGGATCGTTCGCCTCCAACACAAGTCAATGAACTACGTAATACTTCGAAACACAATCGATATGATAGTGTAGATGAAACGGACACTTGCCGAGCGGTTCTCTCTACACGCCATTGGTTTCTTTGTTGTTGATCTTTGCAAATGTTATATGGACAAACAACTCGAACTGCGGTTATGCCTAACATTTCGTTACTAGTGATAAGTGACTCCACGAACGACAAGTCTATATATATACTAACACCATCAAAAACAAACATGTGCACTTTTATATGCTTTATGTTTGCACTGTTCGCTAACTGTATATACTATGTATGTATGTATGTATGTCCTCATGAGCTTGACAGCCTATTGGAATTTAATAAAATAAAATAAAAAACTAAACTATATTAAGCGTTACTTTTTCATTACAACTTTTAGGATTATGGATTTTACTATCAGGCGTGAGGTAAATAACCCCTCACACATTGCACAATTTAACCAATTACTGGTATTAAGCTCGTAGACGTCCAACTCTGCCTGTATGTAAATGGATACTTATTGTATCCTCAAAGGCAAGTGCACAGATAGATAGATAACTTTATTTCCTCCACTGCATGGAGAGCCACATACAATATAAACATAAACATCTAATTTACAAAGAACACAATCTAATGCAAATTACAATTATACTTGACAATTATGCAACGCATAGGTACAATGCACGTCAAGTACATATCTATACATATGAAATTTACAGAGAAAGGCATACAATTTACGATGCAAATAAAGTACATGCCTTCACAATGATATTACACTGGTACGTACACAGTAGTTCTAATATAACATACACATATTTGTATATGAATATAAATATACTCACACATGTATATGTACAGGTACATAAACCACACATATTCATTTATAATACCGGTGCACCAGTATTAATATCCGTGATAAGCGCACACTATAAACCTGAGTGGATCTTACCGAAACGAAATACAAGATTCAATCAGACTAACACACGATAATTGGAGATCACAGTGTGCACGCATCACATGGCTGCATGAAGCTTATACCATGCAGTTAACAATAAAACAGTCGTACAGTCTATAACACATTGTTAAAACGATACATGATTCAACTAAGTTCAGTCATATTTAAAGAGCCGTCAGTGCCTACGTCTTGACTATCACGTATGTTAACTATATTATGCATATATATTTCAATATAGGTCCTCTGCTGTACATTTCATGAATAAGGCATTGCATTATCTTGTCATCAAGTACAAGTACTTTACACTAGCCAGCATAATCTTTTCGCTGGCATAGTCATCTATATCATAGTGTTTAAGGCCGGCCAGTAAGTCAAACACTTGAACATTTTGTTGTTGACGCTCAATAAGAATGGTATAATAATAATAATAATAATAATAATAATAATAATAATAATAATAATAATAATAATAATAATAATAATAATAATAATAATAATAATAATAATAATAATAATAATAATAATAATAATAATAATAATACTAATAATAATAATAATAATAATAATAATAATAGTGTGTATTATATGTGTGTGTATTCAGTACTCAGTTTATTAAGCTAAATTATTGTTCGTTTGATTACTTTCACATGCTATACTGTTATATCATAACGTTAAGATAAGGTATATACCATGTATATAAATATTTGCGTTAGTATTATATAATTAATTAGATATATTGATATAATGAATTGCTGTCGCCATATTTTTGTATATGTACATGTATGCCACATGGGTCTGAGACCTTCTGGATTTAAACAAATAAAACTTTGAAAAAACTGTATACATATAGAGATATCTAGATATATTTATAATGCATAAATGTAAAACTATATGCAAATTACGTGTACATCATACATACATGCCTGCTATGGATACGATATATTTTGTCGACATATGAAATGTTAATATATCAACGTCATACAATCCAGCGTATATAACGTTTGCCAAATCTCTAATGACTGTGATATCACGTGCACTATACAGATGGAATAGATTTTATGACAAATGTAGACGGTCATGCTTATTGCTTTGTAGTATTGGCTATATTAAATGTAAAATATTGTGTATCATGTACGAGCAGAAGTCCTCCGTGTGTAGACGCACGTGTATCATGTACGAGCAGACGTCCTCCGTGTGTATATGCACGTGTATCATGTACGAGCAGACGACATCCGTGTGTAGATGCACGTCTATCATGTACGAGCAGACGTCCTCCGTGTGTAGATGCACGTGTATCATGTACGAGCATACGTCATCCGTGTGTGTATATATATATACACGTGTATCATGTACGAGCAGACGTCCTCCGTGTGTAGATGCACGTGTATCATGTACGAGCAGACGTCCTCCGTGTGTATGTATATATATATATATACACGTGTATCATGTACGAGCAGACGTCCTCCGTGTGTGTATATACACGTGTATCATGTACGAGCAGACGTCCTCCGTGTGTAGATGCACGTGTACCATGTACGAGCAGAAGTCCTCCGTGTGTAGATGCACGTGTATCATGTACGAGCAGACGTCCTCCGTGTGTAGATACACGTATATCATGTATGAGCAGACGTCCTCCGTGTGTATTTACACGTGTATCATGTACGAGCAGACGTCATCCGTGTGTATATACACGTGTATCATGTACGAGCAGACGTCCTCCGTGTGTAGATGTACGTGTATCATGTACGAGCAGACGTCCTCCGTGTGTAGATGCATGTGTATCATGTACGAGCAGACGTCCTCCGTGTGTAGATGCACGTGTATCATTGTACAAGCAGACGTCCTCATGTGTGTAGATGCACGTGTATCATTGTACAAGCAGACGTCCTCCGTGTGTAGATGCACGTGTATCATGTACGAGCAGACGTCATCCGTGTGTAGATGCTTGTGTATTATGTAAGAGCAGACGTCCTCCGTGTTTAGATGCACGTATATCATGTACGAGCAGACGTCCTCCGTGTGTAGATGCACGTATATCATGTACGAGCAGACGTCCTCCGTGTGTAGATGCACGTATATCATGTACGAGCAGACGTCCTCCGTTTTTAGACGCACGTGTAACATGTACGAGCAGACGGTCTCCATGTGTAGATGCACGTGTATCATGTACGAGCAGACGTTCTCCGTATGTAAATACACGTGTATCATGTACGAGCAGACGTCCTCCGTGTGTAGACGCATGCGTATCATGTACGAGCAGACGTCCTCCGTGTGTAGACGCACGTGTAGCATGTACGAGCAGAAGTCCTCCGTGTGTAGACGCACGTGTATCATGTACGAGCAGACGTCCTCCGTGTGTAGACGCATGTGTATCATGTACGAGCAGACGTCCTCCGTGTGTAGACGCACGTGTATCATGTACGAGCAGAGTCCTCCGTGTGTAGATGCACGTGTATCATGTACGAGCAGACGTCCTCCGTGTGTAGACGCACGTGTATCATGTACGAGCAGACGTCCTCCGTGTGTAGATGCACGTGTATCATGTACGAGCAGACGTCTTCCGTGTGTAGATGCACGTGTACCATGTACGAGCAGACGTCCTCCGTGTGTAGATGCACGTGTATCATGTACGAGCAGACGTCCTCCGTGTGTAGATGCACGTGTATCATGTACGAGCAGACGTCCTCCGTGTGTAGATGCACGTGTATCATGTACGAGCAGACGTCCTCCGTGTGTAGATGCACGTGTATCATGTACGAGCAGACGTCCTCCGTGTGTAGATGCACGTATATCATGTACGAGCAGACGTCCTCCGTGTGTAGATGCACGTGTACCATGTACGAGCAGACGTCCTCCGTGTGTAGACGCACGTGTATCATGTACGAGTAGACGTCCTCCGTGTGTAGACGCACGTGTATCATGTACGAGCAGACGTCCTCCGTGTGTAGACGCACGTGTATCATGTACGAGCAGACGTCCTCCGTCTGTAGACGCAGGTGTATCATGTACGAGCATACGTCCTCCGTTTGTAGACACACGTGTACCATGTACGATCAGACGTCCTCCGTGTGTAGATACACGTGTATCATGTACGAGCAGACGTCCTCCGTGTGTAGATACACGTGTAACATGTACGAGCAGACGTCCTCCGTGTGTAGACGCACGTGTACCATGTACGAGCAGACGTACTCCGTGTGTAGATGCAAGTGTATCATGTACGAGCAGACGTCCTCCGTGTGTAGATACACGTGTATCATGTACAAGCAGACGTCCTCCGTGTGTAGATGCACGTGTATCATGTACGAGCAGACGTCCTCCGTGTGTAGATGCACGTGTATCATGTACGTGCAGCCGTCCTCCGTGTGTAGATGCACGTGTACTATGTACGAGCAGACGTCCTCCGTGTGTAGATGCACGTGTACCATGTACGAGCAGACCTCCTCCGTGTGTAGATGCACGTATATCATGTACGAGCAGACGTCTTCTATGCGTAGACGCACGTGTACCATATACGAGCAGACGTCCTCTGTGTGTAGATACACGTGTATCATGTACGAGCAGACGTCCTCCGTGTGTAGATACATGTGTACCATGTACGAGCAGACCTCCTCCGTGTGTAGATGACCGTATATCATGTACGAGCAGACGTCTTCCATGTGTAGAGGCATGTATACCATATAAGAGCAGACGTCCTCCGTGTGTAGATACACGTGTATCATGTACGAGCAGACGTCCTCCCTGTGTAGATACACGTGTATCATGTACGAGCAGACGTCCTCCATGTGTAGACGCAAGTGTAACATATACGAGCAGAAGTCCTCCGTGTGTAGATGCACGTGTATAATGTACGCGCAGACGTCCTCCGTGTGTAGATGCTCGTGTATCATATACGAGCGGACGTCCTCCGTGTCTAGACGCACGTGTATCATGTACGAGCAGACGTCCTCGGTGTGTAGATACACGTGTATCATGTACGAGCAGACGTCCTCCGTGTGTAGATGCACATTTATCATGTACGAGCAGACGTCCTCCGTGTCTAGACGCACGTATATCATGTACGAGCAGACGTCCTCCGTGTGTAGATACACGTGTATCATGTACGAGCAGACGTCCTCCGTGTCTAGACGCACGTGTGTCATGTACGAGCAGACGTCCTCCGTGTGTATATACACGTGTATCATGTACGAGCAGACATCCTCCGTGTGTTGATGCACGTGTACCATGTACGAGCAGACGTCCTCCGTGTGTAGATGCACGTGTACCATGTACGAGCAGACGATCTCCGTGTGTAGACGCATGTGTATCATGTACGAGCAGACGTCCTCCGTGTGTATATACACGTGTATCATGTACGAGCAGACATCCTCCGTTTGTAGATGCAGGTGTACCATGTACGAGCAGAAGTCCTCCTTGTGTATATACACGTGTACCATGTACTAGCAGACGCCCTCCGTGTGTAGATGCAGGTGTAACATGTACGAGCAGAAGTCCTCCGTGTGCAGATGCACGTGTACCATGTATGAGCAGACGTCCTCCGTGTGTAGATACACGTGTATCATGTACGATCAGACGTCCTCCGTGTGTAGACGCACGTGTATCATGTACGAGCAGACGTCCTCAATGTGTAGATGCACGTGTACCATGTACGAGCAGACGTCCTCCGTGTGTAGATGCAGGTGTAACATGTACGAGCAGACGTCCTCCGTGTGTATACGCACGTGTATCATGTACGAGCAGACGCCCTCCGTATGTAGACGCACGTGTACCATGTACGAGCAGACGTCCTCCGTGTGTAGACGCACGTAAATCATGTACGAGCAGAACTCCTCCGTGTGTAGACGCACGTGTATCATGTACGAGCAGACGTCCTCCGTGTGTAGACGCACGTGTATCATGTACGAGCAGACGTCCTCCGTCTGTAGACGCACGTGTATCATGTACGAGCATACGTCCTCCGTTTGTAGACACACGTGTACCATGTATGATCAGACGTCCTCCGTGTGTAGATACACGTGTATCATGTACGAGCAGACGTCCTCCGTGTGTAGATACACGTGTAACAAGTACGAGCAGACGTCCTCCGTGTGTAGATACATGTGTACCATGTACGAGCAGACCTCCTCCGTGTGTAGATGCACGTATATCATGTACGAGCAGACGTCTTCCATGTGTAGACGCACGTGTACCATATACGAGCAGACGTCCTCCGTGTGTAGATACACGTGTATCATGTACGAGCAGACGACCTCCCTGTGTAGATACATGCGTATCATGTACGAGCAGACGTCCTCCGTGTGTAGATGCACGTGTATCATATACGAGCAGACGTCCTCCGTGTCTGGACGCACGTGTATCATGTATGAGCAGACGTCCTCCGTGTGTAGATACACGTGTATCATGTACGAGCAGATGTCCTCCGTGTGTAGATGCACGTGTATCATGTACGAGCAGACGTCCTCCGTGTCTAGACGCACGTGCATCATGTACGAGCAGACGTCCTCCGTGTGTAGATGCACGTGTATCATGTACGAGCAGACGTCCTCCGTGTGTAGATGCACGTGTATCATGTACGAGCAGACGTCCTCCGTGTGTAGATGCACGTGTATCATGTACGAGCAGACGTCCTCCGTGTGTAGACGCACGTGTACCATGTACGAGCAGACGTCCTCCGTGTGTAGATGCACGTGTATCATGTACGAGCAGACGTCCTCCGTGTGTAGATGCACGTGTACCATGTACGAGCAGACGTCCTCCGTGTGTAGTGTGGTTGTGTGTAGATGCACGTGTATCATGTACGAGCAGACGTCCTCCGTGTGTAGATGCACGTTAATGTACGAGCAACGTCTCCGTGTGTAGATGCACGTGTATCATGTACGAGCAGACGCCTCCGTTGGTGTCCATGTACGAGCAGAGTCCTCCGTGTGTAGATCACGTTATCATGTACGAGCAGACGTCTTCCTGTGTAGACGCACGTGTACCATGTACGAGCAGACGTCCTCCGTGTGTAGATGCACGTGTATCATGTACGAGCAGACGCCTCCTGTGTAGACAGGTACATGTACGAGCAGACGTCCTCCGTGTGTAGATGCACGTGTACCATGTACGAGCAGACGTCTTCCGTGTGTAGACGCACGTGTATCATGTACGAGCAGACGTCCTCCGTGTGTAGATACGTGTACCATGTACGAGCAGACGTCCTCCGTGTGTAGACGCACGTGTACCATGTACGAGCAGACGTCCTCCGTGTGTAGACGCACGTGTACCATGTACGAGCAGACGTCCTCCGTGTGTAGATGCACGTGTACCATGTACGAGCAGACGTCCTCCGTGTGTAGATGCACGTGTACCAATACGAGCAGACGTCCTCCGTGTGTAGATGCACGTGTATCATGTACGAGCAGACGTCCTACGTGTGTAGATGCACGTGTATCATGTACGAGCAGACGTCCTCCGTGTGTAGATGCACATGTATCATGTACGAGCAGACGTCCTCCGTGTGTAGACGCACGTGTACCATGTACGAGCAGACGTCCTCCGTGTGTAGATGCACGTGTATCATTGTACAAGCAGACGTCCTCCGTGTGTAGATACACGTATACCATGTACGAGCAGACGTCCTCCGTGTGTAGATACACGTGTACCATGTACGAGCAGACGTCCTCCGTGTATATGCACGTGTACCATGTACGAGCAGAAGTCCTACGTGTGTAGATGCACGTGCATCATGTACAAGCAGACGTCCTTCGTGTGTAGATGCACGTATAGCATGTACGAGCAGACGTCCTCCGTGTGGTGTTTGGGTGTGTGTGGTTGTGGTTGTGTGGTTTGTACGAGCAGACGCCTCCGTGGTAGATGCACGTGTATCATGTACGAGCAGACGTCCTCCGTGTGTAGATGCACGTATACCATGTACGAGCAGACGTCATCCGTGTGTAGATGCACGTGTATCATGTACGAGCAGACGCCCTCCGTGTGTAGACGCACGTGTACCATGTACGAGCAGAAGTCCTCCGTGTGTAGACGCACGTGTATCATGTACGAGCATACGTCCTCCGTTTGTAGACACACGTGTACCATGTACGATCAGACGTCCTCCGTGTGTAGATACACGTGTATCATGTACGAGCAGACGTCCTCCGTGTGTAGATACACGTGTAACATGTACGAGCAGACATCCTCCGTGTGTAGATACACGAGTATCATGTACGAGCAGACGTCCTCCGTTTGTAGATGCACGTGTATCATATACGAGCAGACGTCCTCCGTGTGTAGATGCACGTGTACCATGTACGAGCAGACGTTCTCCGTGTGTAGACGCACGTGTACCATGTACGAGCAGACGTCCTCCGTGTGTAGATGCAAGTGTATCATGTACGAGCAGACGTCCTCCGTGTGTAGATACACGTGTATCATGTACAAGCAGACGTCCTCCGTGTGTAGATGCACGTGTATCATGTACGAGCAGACGTCCTCCGTGTGTAGATGCACGTGTATCATGTACGTGCAGCCGTCCTCCGTGTGTAGATGCACGTGTACCATGTACGAGCAGACGTCCTCCGTGTGTAGATGCACGTGTACCATGTACGAGCAGACCTCCTCCGTGTGTAGATGCACGTATATCATGTACGAGCAGACGTCTTCTATGTGTAGACGCACGTGTACCATATACGAGCAGACGTCCTCCGTGTGTAGATACACGTGTATCATGTACGAGCAGACGTCCTCCGTGTGTAGATGCACGTATACCATGTACGAGCAGACGTCCTCCGTGTGTAGATGCACGTGTACCATGTACGAGCAGACGTCCTCCGTGTGTAGATACATGTGTACCATGTACGAGCAGACGTCCTCCGTGTGTAGATACACGTGTATCATGTACGAGCAGATGTCCTCCGTGTGTAGATGCACGTGTATCATGTACGAGCAGACGTCCTCCGTGTGTAGATGCACGTGTAAATGTACGAGCAGACGTCCTCCGTGTGTAGATGACGTTACCATGTACGAGCAGACGTCCTCCGTGTGTAGATGCACGTGTATCATGTACGAGCAGACGTCCTCCGTGTGTAGATGCACGTGTATATGTACGAGCAGACGTCCTCCGTGTGTAGATGCACGTGTACCATGTACGAGCAGACGTTCTCCGTGTGTAGATGCACGTGTATCATGTACGAGCAGAAGTCCTCCGTGTGTAGATGCACGTGTACCATGTACGAGCAGACGTCCTCCGTGTGTAGATGCACGTGTATCATGTACGAGCAGACGTCCTCCGTGTGTAGACGCACGTGTATCATGTACGAGCAGACGTCCTCCGTGTGTAGATGCACGTGTACCATGTACGAGCAGACGTCCTCCGTGTGTAGACGCACGTGTACCATGTACGAGCAGACGTCCTCCGTGTGTAGACGCACGTGTATCATGTACGAGCAGACGTCCTCCGTGTGTAGATGCACGTGTATCATGTACGAGCAGACGTCCTCCGTGTGTAGACGCACGTGTACCATGTACGAGCAGACGTCCTCCGTGTGTAGACGCACGTGTACATGTACGAGCAGACTCCTCGTGTGTAGATGCACGTGTACATGTACGAGCAGACGTCCTCCGTGTGTAGATGCACGTGTACCATGTACGAGCAGACGTCCTCCGTGTGTAGATGCACGTGTATCATGTACGAGCAGACGTCCTCCGTGTGTAGATGCACGTGTATCATGTACGAGCAGACGTCCTCCGTGTGTAGATGCACGTGTATCATGTACGAGCAGACGTCCTCCGTGTGTAGACGCACGTGTCATGTACGAGCAGACGTCCTCCGTGTGTAGATGCACGTGTATCATGTACGAGCAGACGTCCTCCGTGTGTAGATGCACGTATACCATGTACGAGCAGACGTCCTCCGTGTGTAGATACACGTGTACCATGTACGAGCAGACGTCCTCCGTGTATATGCACGTGTATCATGTACGAGCAGAGTCCTACGTGTGTAGATGCACGTGCATCATGTACAAGCAGACGTCCTTCGTGTGTAGATGCACGTATATCATGTACGAGCAGACGTCCTCCGTGTGTAGATGCACGTGTATCATGTACGAGCAGACGTCCTCCGTGTGTAGATGCACGTATACCATGTACGAGCAGACGTCATCCGTGTGTAGATGCACGTGTATCATGTACGAGCAGACGCCCTCCGTGAGTAGACGCACGTGTACCATGTACGAGCAGAAGTCCTCCGTGTGTAGACGCACGTGTATCATGTACGAGCATACGTCCTCCGTTTGTAGACACACGTGTACCATGTACGATCAGACGTCCTCCGTGTGTAGATACACGTGTATCATGTACGAGCAGACGTCCTCCGTGTGTAGATACACGTGTAACATGTACGAGCAGACATCCTCCGTGTGTAGATACACGAGTATCATGTACGAGCAGACGTCCTCCGTTTGTAGATGCACGTGTATCATATACGAGCAGACGTCCTCCGTGTGTAGATGCACGTGTACCATGTACGAGCAGACGTTCTCCGTGTGTAGACGCACGTGTACCATGTACGAGCAGACGTCCTCCGTGTGTAGATGCAAGTGTATCATGTACGAGCAGACGTCCTCCGTGTGTAGATACACGTGTATCATGTACAAGCAGACGTCCTCCGTGTGTAGATGCACGTGTATCATGTACGAGCAGACGTCCTCCGTGTGTAGATGCACGTGTATCATGTACGTGCAGCTGTCCTCCGTGTGTAGATGCACGTGTACCATGTACGAGCAGACGTCCTCCGTGTGTAGATGCACGTGTACCATGTACGAGCAGACCTCCTCCGTGTGTAGATGCACGTATATCATGTACGAGCAGACGTCTTCTATGTGTAGACGCACGTGTACCATATACGAGCAGACGTCCTCCGTGTGTAGATACACGTGTATCATGTACGAGCAGACGTCCTCCGTGTGTAGATGCACGTGTACCATGTACGAGCAGACGTCCTCCGTGTGTAGATACATGTGTACCATGTACGAGCAGACCTCCTCCGTGTGTAGATGCACGTATATCATGTATGAGCAGACGTCTTCCATGTGTAGAGGCATGTATACCATATAAGAGCAGACGTCCTCCGTGTGTAGATACACGTGTATCATGTACGAGCAGACGTCCTCCCTGTGTAGATACACGTGTATCATGTACGAGCAGACGTCCTCCATGTGTAGACGCACGTGTACCATATACGAGCAGAAGTCCTCCGTGTGTAGATGCACGTGTATCATGTACGAGCAGACGTCCTCCGTGTGTAGATGCACGTGTATCATATACGAGCAGACGTCCTCCGTGTCTAGACGCACGTGTATCATGTACGAGCAGACGTCCTCCGTGTGTAGATACACGTGTATCATGTACGAGCAGACGTCCTCCGTGTGTAGATGCACATGTATCATGTACGAGCAGACGTCCTCCGTGTCTAGACGCACGTATATCATGTACGAGCAGACGTCCTCCGTGTGTAGATACACGTGTATCATGTACGAGCAGACGTCCTCCGTGTCTAGACGCACGTGTATCATGTACGAGCAGACGTCCTCCGTGTGTATATACACGTGTATCATGTACGAGCAGACATCCTCCGTGTGTAGATGCACGTGTACCATGTACGAGCAGACGTCCTCCGTGTGTAGATGCACGTGTACCATGTACGAGCAGACGATCTCCGTGTGTAGACGCATGTGTATCATGTACGAGCAGACGTCCTCCGTGTGTATATACACGTGTATCATGTACGAGCAGACATCCTCCGTTTGTAGATGCAGGTGTACCATGTACGAGCAGAAGTCCTCCTTGTGTATATACACGTGTACCATGTACTAGCAGACGCCCTCCGTGTGTAGATGCAGGTGTAACATGTACGAGCAGAAGTCCTCCGTGTGCAGATGCACGTGTACCATGTATGAGCAGACGTCCTCCGTGTGTAGATACACGTGTATCATGTACGAGCAGACGTCCTCCGTGTGTAGACGCACGTGTATCATGTACGAGCAGACGTCCTCAATGTGTAGATGCACGTGTACCATGTACGAGCAGACGTCCTCCGTGTGTAGATGCAGGTGTAACATGTACGAGCAGACGTCCTCCGTGTGTAGGCACGTGTATCATGTACGAGCAGACGTTCTCCGTGTGTAGACGCACGTGTACCATGTACGAGCAGACGTCCTCCGTGTGTAGATGCACGTGTATCATGTACGAGCAGACGTCCTCCGTGTGTAGATGCACGTGTATCATGTACGAGCAGACGTCCTCCGTGTGTAGACGCACGTGTACTATGTACGAGCAGACGTCCTCCGTGTGTAGATGCACGTGTATCATGTACGAGCAGATGTCTTCCGTGTGTAGATGCACGTGTATCATGTACGAGCAGACGTCCTGCGTGTGTATATGCACGTGTACCATGTACGAGCAGAAGTCCTCCGTGTGTAGATGTACGTGTATCATGTACGAGCAGACGTCCTCCGTGTGTAGATGCACCTATATCATGTACGAGCAGACGTCCTCCGTGTGTAGATGCACGTGTATCATGTACGAGCAGACGTCCTCCGTGTGTAGATGCACGTATACCATGTACGAGCAGACGTCCTCCGTGTGTAGATGCACGTGTATCATGTACGAGCAGACGCCCTCCGTATGTAGACGCACGTGTACCATGTACGAGCAGACGTCCTCCGTGTGTAGACGCACGTGTATCATGTACGAGTAGACGTCCTCCGTGCGTAGACGCACGTGTATCATGTACGAGCAGACGTCCTCCGTGTGTAGACGCACGTGTATCATGTACGAGCAGAC
>CM026390.1:84936874-84996874 GCA_014843695.1 Archivesica marissinica | reverse complement strand
CAATAGTTACTGCTTTATATGCCGCTGACATCCATCTTATTGTAGTGTAGTATAACATCAATAGTTACTGCTGTATATGCCGCTGACACCCATCTTATTGTAGTGTAGTGTAGTATAACATCAATAGTTACTGCTTTATATGCCACTGACATCCATCTTATTGTAGTGTAGTGTAGTATAACATCAATAGTTACTGCTTTATATGCCACTGGCATCCATCTTATTGTAGTGTAGTATAACATCAATAGTTACTGCTTTATATGCCACTGGCATCCATCTTATTGTAGTGTAGTGTAGTATAACATCAATAGTTACTGCTTTATATGCCACTGGCATCCATCTTATTGTAGTGTAGTGTAGTATAACATCAATAGTTACTGCTGTATATGCCACTGACATCCATCTTATTGTAGTGTAGTGTAGTATAACATCAATAGTTACTGCTGTATATGCCACTGACACCCATCTTATTGTAGTATAGTGTAGTATAACATCAATAGTTACTGCTGTATATGCCTTATATGCCACTGACACCCATCTTATTGTAGTATAGTGTAGTATAACATCAATAGTTACTGCTTTATATGCCACTGACACCCATCTTATTGTAGTATAGTGTAGTATAACATCAATAGTTACTGCTGTATATGCCACTGACACCCATCTTATTGTAGTATAGTGTAGTATAACATCATAGTTACTGCTGTATATGCCACTGACACCCATCTTATTGTAGTGTAGTGTAGTATAGCATCAATAGTTACTGCTGTATATGCCACTGACACCCATCTTATTGTAGTATAGTGTATATAACATCAATAGTTACTGCTGTATATGCCACTGACACCCATCTTATTGTATGTAGTGTAGTATAACATCAATAGTTACTGCTGTATATGCCACTGACACCCATCTTATTGTAGTGTAGTGTAGTATAACATCAATAGTTACTGCTGTATATGCCACTGACACCCATCTTATTGTAGTATAGTGTAGTATAACATCAATAGTTACTGCTGTATATGCCACTGACACCCATCTTATTGTAGTGTAGTGTAGTATAACATCAATAGTTACTGCTGTATATGCCACTGACACCCATCTTATTGTAGTATAGTGTAGTATAACATCAATAGTTACTGCTGTATATGCCACTGACACCCATCTTATTGTAGTGTAGTGTAGTATAACATCAGTAGTTACTGCTGTATATGCCACTGACACCCATCTTATTGTAGTATAGTGTAGTATAACATCAATAGTTACTGCTGTATATGCCACTGACACCCATCTTATTGTAGTGTAGTGTAGTATAACATCAATAGTTACTGCTGTATATGCCACTGACACCCATCTTATTGTAGTATAGTGTAGTATAACATCAATAGTTACTGCTGTATATGCCACTGACACCCATCTTATTATTTTAGTGTAGTACTAGTATAACATAAATAGTTACAGTGTATTTTCGACACCACTCCCTTTAGACAAATATTTCCGGCAAGTTCTAAATTTAATATGTTCAATCAGGGCCTGTTTTATCTAGCTATAGTCCTGGTTCAATCCATATAGATAGGGCATTTCGCGACTGGTCCATTGACATAAATCGGCATAGTAGAGACAAATTAGATTGAAAAATAGACTAATCTCTCACACACCATAAAAGCATTTGTACATAGACATGTAAAACCGGGTTAACAACAAAAGGCCATCATTATAAACACATTGTTATATTTTCGCAAGGCAACCCAACAGGAATCTAGTATATTCACAGACGGATCTGTAGTCCAGTGGTTAACATGCTGGATTGGTAATCTAGGGATCGCAGGCTCGATTCCCCGTCTGACCCTAATACAATTTACAGTCTTTCAGATAGGACATTAAACCGAGGCCTCGTATCGGTGCTTTACACCATAAATGTAAAAGAACCAGAGGAGACTCTGGAATGGGTCTCTGTATCATTGCACTATCCTCCAACAATCTAAAACGACTACTTTCTTCAGGAGGCGTCGCTCATATGGGCAACCGGTAGCGACGATAAATAAATTGTAGTATTTTATTGTGAATACAATGTCTACAGATGTACAGTTTTCTCGCCGTTGCATGTCGCTTATCCGTACTGTACTGTAGTTGTTATCAACAACAACAGCAACAACAACAACAACATTTTATTTGCCATGGTTACATTGTTACAATAAATATGCAAATATATGTATGCGGACAACACATCGTCTTTCATTGTATTTGGTACAATATGAGTGGGGTATCCTCTTTCTTGTGTGCTCGCATTTAAAACATATGACGATTATCGTTGGTAATTGCCAGGAAATGTCATAGATTCTTCCTCTACCCATTTAATTGAACGTAATATAAGTACTGTACTGAGAAATTGCAAAATTACACGGTTGTTATATTTATATTTATTGTAAGGGACACAACTCCAACGCATTACAACAAACTAAGCGTAGACAAGTTGTCTCCCTTCTGACACCATGGAGTGATAGCTCTCTTGAATTTGGTTTCTGTTTAATCCATTAATTTCTATTGTTGTATAAGTATACATGATCGAAAACGTTTCATATTAAATATTAAACTAGCTAACCTAAATAAAAAGTGTTTGTTTATTATAGTGTCGCCCCTATTTAAAGGGCCAGTCATTTCTGACTTATGAGACACCACTTTTTATGAACATCAGTACTTCCCGAATCCTATGCTTGTATGCCAGGCGCCAGGCTGGTAGGCAATCGCTAACCATTATTTAACTAGCTGGCGGCTCACCAACCGGCCATATCAGAACGAACCCCTGACGAGATTCGAACCTTCGACCTCCCGCTCCGTAGGCGGGATATTATAAACATGTATTTGACGTGAAATAGGTCTCCGGCGATTTCTGTATATTACATTTTATCAAGCGGCATTAATTACACAGTATTAGTGTTTGCATTTAAATGGTGCGGGCATGTTTATGTATTTATTTCAATTTCCTAAACTAACAACATGTTAACAACAGAGATAATGTATTACTACACTAATTTAGCCTAAGCAGGTATATGATCAACCAATAATGCTATGTTAATATACTATGGACATAGAAAACGCACACTTCGGATAAGTTTACATGAAAAACAATAATTATATAAATACATAGTTTTAAACATTTTGGAATATTTTTAGTTGTTCACTTTGTGTTTTGTAATAAAGATGTAATATATCTTTGATGGAATCCTTCGTATTTCGTTTTCATGTAATAATAATCATATACTGTAGGTGTGCGTTTTCTATGTCCTCTAGTATATAATGTAGGTGTGCGTTTTCTATGTCATCTAGTATATAATGTAGGTGTGCGTTTTCTATGTCCTCTAGTATATAATGTAGGTGTGCGTTTTCTATGTCATCTAGTATATAATGTAGGTGTGCGTTTTCTATGTCCTCTAGTATATAATGTAGGTGTGCGTTTTCTATGTCCTCTAGTATATAATGTAGGTGTGCGTTTTCTATGTCCTCTAGTATATAATGTAGGTGTGCGTTTTCTATGTCCTCTAGTATATAATGTAGGTGTGCGTTTTCTATGTCCTCTAGTATATAATGTAGGTGTGCGTTTTCTATGTCCTCTAGTATATAATGTAGGTGTGCGTTTTCTATGTCCTCTAGTATATAATGTAGGTGTGCGTTTTCTATGTCCTCTAGTATATAATGTAGGTGTGCGTTTTCTATGTCCTCTAGTATATAATGTAGGTGTGCGTTTTCTATGTCCTCTAGTATATAATGTAGGTGTGCGTTTTCTATGTCCTCTAGTATATAATGTAGGTGTGCGTTTTCTATGTCCTCTAGTATATAATGTAGGTGTGCGTTTTCTATGTCCTCTAGTATATAATGTAGGTGTGCGTTTTCTATGTCCTCTAGTATATAATGTAGGTGTGCGTTTTCTATGTCCTCTAGTATATAATGTAGGTGTGCGTTTTCTATGTCCTCTAGTATATAATGTAGGTGTGCGTTTTCTATGTCCTCTAGTATATAATGTAGGTGTGCGTTTTCTATGTCCTCTAGTATATAATGTAGGTGTGCGTTTTCTATGTCCTCTAGTATATAATGTAGGTGTGCGTTTTCTATGTCCTCTAGTATATAATGTAGGTGTGCGTTTTCTATGTCCTCTAGTATATAATGTAGGTGTGCGTTTTCTATGTCCTCTAGTATATAATGTAGGTGTGCGTTCTCTATGTCCTCTAGTATATAATGTAGGTGTGCGTTTTCTATGTCCTCTAGTATATAATGTAGGTGTGCGTTTTCTATGTCCTCTAGTATATACTATAGGTGTGCGTTTTCTATGTCCTCTAGTATATACTGTAGGTGTGCGTGTTCTATGTCCTCTAGTATATAATGTAGGTGCGCGTTTTCTATGTCCTCTAGTATATAATGTAGGTGCGCGTTTTCTATGTCCTCTAGTATATAATGTAGGTGCGCGTTTTCTATGTCCTCTATAAGCTTAGTTAATGTTAGACCTTCATACTTTGCTTGTTTACAATAATAATAATAATAATTTTTTTTTCATTTTCATTTATTTATTGGCAGAAACGGCATAAATCAATGCCTTTGGCCATTTACATATTCAGTTACAAACATGGCCAGGACATACAACAATATAATTATAACACTTCAAGTACACACATACATACATATAACGAGCACAAAAGTAACAACATTTCAATTTGTATAACATGATTATTAAGAAGCAGTTCAATCTTCGAGGGATTGCTTTCTAAGTTCAAGAACATCGTTTAAATATTTAGCGGTTTTGAGTATCACCTTTTTGTTCTGGGAGGACATAATGTTTGCAAATTTCTGAAGTGTTGGCCAATGTGTATTAACAAAATTTGTCTTTCTAATATTTGCAAATTTTGGGCAACACAATAAAAAATGATATTCAGATTCAATGGAATTGCATGAGCACAGTTTACAAATGCGGTCTTGCCTATTTAGTCCAGCATACCGCCCGAACTCAATTTCTAAATTATGTGAACAAACTCTAAAACGGCAAAGTTGCTTTCTAAGTATATTATTAGGAATAGTATCTAAATATTTCTCAAAACAGAATTGTGTTTTAAATTGTCGATAATAGTCTAGCTTGGATACAGTCTGGATAGACGCATTCCATTCTTGAATATATTGGTCTCGAATTCTTTTTTTAAACATATTACTGTAGTTTATATCGGGGTCAAAATTAAACCGCACATCACTAAAACCAAGTCTGTCTAACATAGAATGCATTCGATTAGACCATGAGGAAATGTTTGCACTATTACATTGTTCAATATAAACCCTATAAATTGGCATATCTTGATTTTTCATAATTCTAACCCAATAATTTAGAGCTCTCTCCTTCATAATTACAGAGAGTGGGACTCTACCAAGTTCACCTAATACAGCTAAGTTGGGTGTCTGGATTATATTACTCCTAAAATATGTTTGCAAAATTTAATATGTATTTTATCAATTTCTTTAAAATCATATATACCCCATACATCCGCTGCATAAAGTAAAATTAGGAACACCATCGAATCAAATAGTGATAGTTTTGTTCTAAGGTCGAGCTGCAATCTACCGAATATAGATAGCAGGTTGTTGTAGCTCTTAACGCTTGGTCGGAGAGTGCTTTTACAGCATGTTTCATATTACCAGTATATGTAAAATTCACACCAAGATAAGAACAATTGTCAACAATATCCACCTTTTTGCCATCGATATACCATTCATTATTGTGATTTTGTTTTCTCTTTTCGAATATGCAAATTTTAGTTTTATTAATATTTATCTTAAGACCCCACTTCCTGAAGTACCTATATACACAATCCAACTGAGTTTGTAGACTACCAGGATCTGTAGTGAATAGAGCTATATCGTCGACAAAAAGTAACATGTACATAGATAACTGATTCAAATCACCTTCAGTTAGGTCATTAAAATTTATACAACTTGCTACATCATTTATAAACAGAATAAACAGAAGAGGAGAGAGTGGCTCCCCTTGCTTCAAACCAAGTGTTACATCAAAGAAATCAGACATGTTCATACTGGAAGATATCTTGACACATGATTTAACATTCGCATAAATGGACTTAAGCATGGTAATCACCTTACAGCTAACTCCAGTATTTACAAGTTTTACCCATAATGCTTCACGTATAATTGTATCGAATGCCTTCTCATAATCGATAAAGGCACAGTATAATTTAGATTTATTAAACAAAATATTTTGTATAATATATAGTATGCAATAAATATATGCAGTCAGCTGTACCGTGATTGTCCCTGAATCCAAACTGGGAGTCATTAAACTTACCCTCATATTCACACCATTTATTGATCCTGTTTCTAAGTGTCAATGAAAATAGTTTAGCCATTACATTTACTAGAGTAATTCCCCTGTAATTGGAGGGATCAGAATGTTCGCCTTTTTTTGTAAATGGGCACAATTATACCCTTACACCATGATTCGGGATATACTCCAGAATCATATATTTTATTAAAAATTGTCACGAGATATGGGCTAATAAACTGGTTTGAGTCAATGAAAAAGTCAGCAACATTGTTTTCATATTCACAACTCTTGTTTCGTCGAAGGCTCCGAATAGTTTTAGATATTTCATCAGCAGTGAACTGACAGTCAAGCTCGTTAATGTGTAACGACTCAAAACGGTTTTGTATATTATCACCTGATACAAAATGTCCCTGCTGTGTGATAGAAATGTTTTTAAAATAATCAGCAAATTGCTCCAAGCCAATATCAGGAGAACTGGATTTAGTTTTGTTCTTATACTTGTTAATATACTTCCAGAATTTACGAGGATTGGATTTACTCAGACTGGACAGAGAAGATCTCTCTTTGTGTGAAATTTACTCTTGGCCTTTCATTTTGTTTGAGCAAATAGGCTTCGGCTGGATAGAAAAATGGTCCTGTTTTCGTCTTAAGGATTTGCTTTATATGCCCTTTTATCATTACAAAAAACAAGTTTCGCTTGCTTGCAACTGTCGTCAAACCATAGAGACTTTTTAAACGCCCGTTTATTTGGACGAACGGTAAATGTTTTTCCATGCATATTGAAGAAATAATAATAATAATAATAAAACTTTATTTAACGAGAAATCATTTAATCAAAAGTTAATCTACCAATGACCCTCATCATATATATACAAATCAATTGCAATCAAAAGATTGGACTATAAGTGAGAACTGCACATTGGAATTCTATAGTAATGTTAAAGCTGAAAAGTAGAGAATCTATATATAATATGTAATGGAATATGATGATAAATACACAGACGGATCTGTATTCCATTGGTAACACGCTGGACTGGTAATCCAGGGATCACAGGTTCGATCCCCCGTCTGACCCTAATAAAATTAACAGTATTTCAGTTTGGACTTTAAACCGAGGTCTCGTGTCGGTGTTGTACACCGTGCACGTAAAAGAACCAGAGGATACTCTGGAATTGGTCTCTGTCTGTATCATTGCACTATCCTCCAAAAATCTAAAATGACTAATCTCTTCAGGAGGCGCCGCTCATATGGGCAACCGGTAGCGACGATAAATAAACATCAAAACACAACACAGATGATAAATATAAATAGCTAGTAGAATGAGACAAACGATCAAGCATATCAAAGACTTTGGAAAGTTCCAGGAAGATTGTTCCAACTCCTTCATTCTTATCAATTGCTGATATGCCGTCATCCAATAAGCACGTAAGGGCAGTTTGACATGAATGATTTTCACTGAATCCGGATTATCGATTATATAATAAATTATGTTCTTCGTGAAATTGTTTCAAGTGAAAGCTGACATGGCGCTCAAGAATCAATGACATTACAGGTACTATTGATATAGGTCTGTAATTATGTTTATCTGACTTGTCATCTTTTTGTGAATGGGTATAGTGTGTATCAATCAATTGTTTACATAGGTTGTTATAACATGAACATATACATAGAAATATATCCGTCTCAGTGGCCTAGTGGTTAAGGCGTTGGCCTATGGAGCGGGAGGTTGGAGTTTCGAATCTTGTCAGAGGTTCGTTCTGATATGGCCGGTTGGTGAGCCGCCAGCTAGTTAAATAATGGTTACCGATTGCCTACCAGCCTGGCGCCTGGCATACAAACATAGAATTCGGGAAGTACTGATGTTCATACGTCAGAAATGACTGCCCTTTAAATAGGGGTGACATTATAATAATGTTATATATATATGCTCTGTTGATACATAATACCTATGTGATAAGTTTATTTGTATAAAGTAAAGTGTATTATTATATATATATATATATATATATATATATATATATATATATATATAATAATACACTTTACTGTATTAATATATATATAATAATACACTTTACTTTATACAAATAAACTTATCACATAGGTATTATGTATCAACAGAGCATTGATCAATACGGTAAACCCGTGCGGAACAATACGGTAAACCCGTGCGGAACAATACGGTAAACCCGTGCGGAACAATACGGTAAACCCGTGCGGAACAATACGTTAAACCCGTGCGGAACAATACGGTAAACCCGTGCGGAACATTACGGAGATACCCAACAGAGCATTGATCAATACGGTAAACCCGTACGGAACAATACGGTAAGCCCGTGCGGAACAATACGGTAAACCCGTGCGGATCAATACGGTAAACCCGTGCGGAACAATACGGTAAACCCGTGCCGATCAATACGTTAAACCCGTGCGGAACAATACGGTAAACCCGTGCGGAACATTACGGAGATACCCAACAGAGCATTGATCAATACGGTAAACCCGTACTGAACAATACGGTAAGCCCGTGCGGAACAATACGGTAAACCCGTGCGGATCAATACGGTAAACCCGTGCGGAACAATACGGTAAACCCGTGCCGATCAATACGGTAAACCCGTGCGGAACAATACGATAAACCCGTGCGGAACATTACGGAGATACCCAACAGAGCATTGATCAATACGGTAAACCCGTGCGGAACAATACGGTAACCCCGTGCGGAACAATACGGTAAACCCGTGCGGAACAATACGGTAAACCCGTGCGGATCAATAAGGTAAACCCGTGCGGAACAATACGGTAAACCCGTGCGGAACAATACGGTAAACCCGTGCGGAACAATACGGTAAACCCGTGCCGTGCGGAACAATACGGTAAACCCATGCGGAACAATACGGTAAACCCGTGCGGAACAATACGGAGATACCCAACAGAGCATTGATCAATACGGTAAACACGTGCGGAACAATACGGTAAACCCGTGCGGAACAATACGGTAAACCCGTGCGGAACAATACGGTAAACCCGTGCGGAAATACGGTAAACCCGTGCGGAACAATACGGAGATACCCAACAGAGCATTGATCAATACGGTAAACCCGTGCGGAACAATACGGAGATACCCAACAGAGCATTGATCAATACGGTAAACCCGCGCGGAACAATACAGTAAACCCGTGCGGAACAATACGGTAAACCCGTGCGGAACATTACGGAGATACCCAACAGAGCATTGATCAATACGGTAAACCCATGCGGAACAATATGGTAAACCCGTGCGGAACAATACGGTAAATCCGTGCGGAACAATACGGTAAACCCGTTGCGGAACAATACGGTAAACCCGTGCCGATCAATACGGTAAACCCGTGCGGAACAATACGGTAACCCCGTGCGGAACATTACGGAGATACCCAACAGAGCATTGATCAATACGGTAAACCCGTGCGGAACAATACGGTAACCCCGTGCGGAACATTACGGAGATACCCAACAGAGCATTGATCAATACGGTAAACCCGTGCGGAACAATACGGTAACCCCGTGCGGAACATTATGGAGATACCCAACAGAGCATTGATCAATACGGTAAACCCGTGCGGAACAATACGGTAAACCCGTGCGGAACAATACGGTAAACCCGTGCGGAAGAATACGGTAAACCCGTGCGGATCAATACGGTAAACCCGTGCGGAACAATACGGTAAACCCGTGCCGATCAATACGGTAAACCCGTGCGGAACAATACGGTAAACCCGTGCGGAACATTACGGAGATACCCAACAGAGTATTGATCAATACGGTAAACCCGTGCGGAACAATACGGTAACCCGTGCGGAACAATACGGTAAACCCGTGCCGTGCGGAACAATACGGTAAACCCGTGCGGAACAATACGGTAAACCCGTGCGGAACAATACGGATATACCCAACAGAGCATTGATCAATACGGTAAACCCGTGCGGAACAATACGGTAAACCCGTGCGGAACAATACGGTAAACCGTGCGGAACAATACGGTAAACCCGTGCGGAACAATACGGTAAACCCGTGCGGAACATTACGGTAAACCCGTGCGGAACAATACGGAGATACCCAACAGAGCATTGATCAATACGGTAAACCCGCGCGGAACAATACAGTAAACCCGTGCGGAACAATACGGTAAACCCGTGCGGAACATTACGGTAAACCCGTGCGGAACATTACGGTAAACCCGTGCGGAACATTACGGAGATACCCAACAGAGCATTGATCAATACGGTAAACCCGTGCGGAACAATACGGTAACCCGTGCGGAACAATACGGTAAATCCGTGCGGAACAATACGGTAAACCCGTGCGGAACAATACGGTAAACCCGTGCGGAACAATACGGTAAACCCGTGCGGAACAATACGGTGAACCCGTGCGGAACAATACGGTTAACCGGAACATTACGGTAAACCCGTGCGGAACAATACGGTTAACCCGTGCGGATCAATACGGTAAACCCGTGCGGAACGATACGCTAAACCCGTGCGGAACAATACGCTAAACCCGTGCGGAACAATACGGTTAACCCGTGCGGAACAATACGGAGATACCCAACAGAGGGAGGCCATAACTTGTCACGGATCGTTCGCCTCCAACACAAGTCAATGAACTACGTAATACTTCGAAACACAATCGATATGATAGTGTAGATGAAACGGACACTTGCCGAGCGGTTCTCTCTACACGCCATTGGTTTCTTTGTTGTTGATCTTTGCAAATGTTATATGGACAAACAACTCGAACTGCGGTTATGCCTAACATTTCGTTACTAGTGATAAGTGACTCCACGAACGACAAGTCTATATATATACTAACACCATCAAAAACAAACATGTGCACTTTTATATGCTTTATGTTTGCACTGTTCGCTAACTGTATATACTATGTATGTATGTATGTATGTCCTCATGAGCTTGACAGCCTATTGGAATTTAATAAAATAAAATAAAAAACTAAACTATATTAAGCGTTACTTTTTCATTACAACTTTTAGGATTATGGATTTTACTATCAGGCGTGAGGTAAATAACCCCTCACACATTGCACAATTTAACCAATTACTGGTATTAAGCTCGTAGACGTCCAACTCTGCCTGTATGTAAATGGATACTTATTGTATCCTCAAAGGCAAGTGCACAGATAGATAGATAACTTTATTTCCTCCACTGCATGGAGAGCCACATACAATATAAACATAAACATCTAATTTACAAAGAACACAATCTAATGCAAATTACAATTATACTTGACAATTATGCAACGCATAGGTACAATGCACGTCAAGTACATATCTATACATATGAAATTTACAGAGAAAGGCATACAATTTACGATGCAAATAAAGTACATGCCTTCACAATGATATTACACTGGTACGTACACAGTAGTTCTAATATAACATACACATATTTGTATATGAATATAAATATACTCACACATGTATATGTACAGGTACATAAACCACACATATTCATTTATAATACCGGTGCACCAGTATTAATATCCGTGATAAGCGCACACTATAAACCTGAGTGGATCTTACCGAAACGAAATACAAGATTCAATCAGACTAACACACGATAATTGGAGATCACAGTGTGCACGCATCACATGGCTGCATGAAGCTTATACCATGCAGTTAACAATAAAACAGTCGTACAGTCTATAACACATTGTTAAAACGATACATGATTCAACTAAGTTCAGTCATATTTAAAGAGCCGTCAGTGCCTACGTCTTGACTATCACGTATGTTAACTATATTATGCATATATATTTCAATATAGGTCCTCTGCTGTACATTTCATGAATAAGGCATTGCATTATCTTGTCATCAAGTACAAGTACTTTACACTAGCCAGCATAATCTTTTCGCTGGCATAGTCATCTATATCATAGTGTTTAAGGCCGGCCAGTAAGTCAAACACTTGAACATTTTGTTGTTGACGCTCAATAAGAATGGTATAATAATAATAATAATAATAATAATAATAATAATAATAATAATAATAATAATAATAATAATAATAATAATAATAATAATAATAATAATAATAATAATAATAATAATAATAATAATAATAATAATACTAATAATAATAATAATAATAATAATAATAATAGTGTGTATTATATGTGTGTGTATTCAGTACTCAGTTTATTAAGCTAAATTATTGTTCGTTTGATTACTTTCACATGCTATACTGTTATATCATAACGTTAAGATAAGGTATATACCATGTATATAAATATTTGCGTTAGTATTATATAATTAATTAGATATATTGATATAATGAATTGCTGTCGCCATATTTTTGTATATGTACATGTATGCCACATGGGTCTGAGACCTTCTGGATTTAAACAAATAAAACTTTGAAAAAACTGTATACATATAGAGATATCTAGATATATTTATAATGCATAAATGTAAAACTATATGCAAATTACGTGTACATCATACATACATGCCTGCTATGGATACGATATATTTTGTCGACATATGAAATGTTAATATATCAACGTCATACAATCCAGCGTATATAACGTTTGCCAAATCTCTAATGACTGTGATATCACGTGCACTATACAGATGGAATAGATTTTATGACAAATGTAGACGGTCATGCTTATTGCTTTGTAGTATTGGCTATATTAAATGTAAAATATTGTGTATCATGTACGAGCAGAAGTCCTCCGTGTGTAGACGCACGTGTATCATGTACGAGCAGACGTCCTCCGTGTGTATATGCACGTGTATCATGTACGAGCAGACGACATCCGTGTGTAGATGCACGTCTATCATGTACGAGCAGACGTCCTCCGTGTGTAGATGCACGTGTATCATGTACGAGCATACGTCATCCGTGTGTGTATATATATATACACGTGTATCATGTACGAGCAGACGTCCTCCGTGTGTAGATGCACGTGTATCATGTACGAGCAGACGTCCTCCGTGTGTATGTATATATATATATATACACGTATCATGTACGAGCAGACGTCCTCCGTGTGTGTATATACGTGTATCATGTACGAGCAGACGTCCTCCGTGTGTAGATGCACGTGTACCATGTACGAGCAGAAGTCCTCCGTGTGTAGATGCACGTGTATCATGTACGAGCAGACGTCCTCCGTGTGTAGATACACGTATATCATGTATGAGCAGACGTCCTCCGTGTGTATTTACACGTGTATCATGTACGAGCAGACGTCATCCGTGTGTATATACACGTGTATCATGTACGAGCAGACGTCCTCCGTGTGTAGATGTACGTGTATCATGTACGAGCAGACGTCCTCCGTGTGTAGATGCATGTGTATCATGTACGAGCAGACGTCCTCCGTGTGTAGATGCACGTGTATCATTGTACAAGCAGACGTCCTCATGTGTGTAGATGCACGTGTATCATTGTACAAGCAGACGTCCTCCGTGTGTAGATGCACGTGTATCATGTACGAGCAGACGTCA
The DNA here is from genome assembly GCA_014843695.1 of Archivesica marissinica. NCBI lineage: Eukaryota > Metazoa > Mollusca > Bivalvia > Venerida > Vesicomyidae > Archivesica > Archivesica marissinica. The sequence continues at coordinate 84,983,045 of CM026390.1, read as the reverse complement.
TCCGTGTGTAGATGCTTGTGTATTATGTAAGAGCAGACGTCCTCCGTGTTTAGATGCACGTATATCATGTACGAGCAGACGTCCTCCGTGTGTAGATGCACGTATATCATGTACGAGCAGACGTCCTCCGTGTGTAGATGCACGTATATCATGTACGAGCAGACGTCCTCCGTTTTTAGACGCACGTGTAACATGTACGAGCAGACGGTCTCCATGTGTAGATGCACGTGTATCATGTACGAGCAGACGTTCTCCGTATGTAAATACACGTGTATCATGTACGAGCAGACGTCCTCCGTGTGTAGACGCATGCGTATCATGTACGAGCAGACGTCCTCCGTGTGTAGACGCACGTGTAGCATGTACGAGCAGAAGTCCTCCGTGTGTAGACGCACGTGTATCATGTACGAGCAGACGTCCTCCGTGTGTAGACGCATGTGTATCATGTACGAGCAGACGTCCTCCGTGTGTAGACGCACGTGTATCATGTACGAGCAGACGTCCTCCGTGTGTAGACGCACGTGTATCATGTACGAGCAGAGGTCCTCCGTGTGTAGATGCACGTGTATCATGTACGAGCATACGTCTTCCGTTTGTAGACGCACGTGTACTATGTACGAGCAGACGTCCTCCGTGTGTAGATACACGTGTATCATGTACGAGCAGATGTCTTCCGTGTGTAGATGCACGTGTATCATGTACGAGCAGACGTCCTCCGTGTGTATATGCACGTGTACCATGTACGAGCAGAAGTCCTCCGTGTGTAGATGTACGTGTATCATGTACGAGCAGACGTCCTCCGTGTGTAGATGCACCTATATCATGTACGAGCAGACGTCCTCCGTGTGTAGATGCACGTGTATCATGTACGAGCAGACGTCCTCCGTGTGTAGATGCACGTATACCATGTACGAGCAGACGTCCTCCGTGTGTAGATGCACGTGTATCATGTACGAGCAGACGCCCTCCGTATGTAGACGCACGTGTACCATGTACGAGCAGACGTCCTCCGTGTGTAGACGCACGTGTATCATGTACGAGTAGACGTCCTCCGTGTGTAGACGCACGTGTATCATGTACGAGCAGACGTCCTCCGTGTGTAGACGCACGTGTATCATGTACGAGCAGACGTCCTCCGTCTGTAGACGCAGGTGTATCATGTACGAGCATACGTCCTCCGTTTGTAGACACACGTGTACCATGTACGATCAGACGTCCTCCGTGTGTAGATACACGTGTATCATGTACGAGCAGACGTCCTCCGTGTGTAGATACACGTGTATCATGTACAAGCAGACGTCCTCCGTGTGTAGATGCACGTGTATCATGTACGAGCAGACGTCCTCCGTGTGTAGATGCACGTGTATCATGTACGTGCAGCCGTCCTCCGTGTGTAGATGCACGTGTACTATGTACGAGCAGACGTCCTCCGTGTGTAGATGCACGTGTACCATGTACGAGCAGACCTCCTCCGTGTGTAGATGCACGTATATCATGTACGAGCAGACGTCTTCTATGCGTAGACGCACGTGTACCATATACGAGCAGACGTCCTCTGTGTGTAGATACACGTGTATCATGTACGAGCAGACGTCCTCCGTGTGTAGATACATGTGTACCATGTACGAGCAGACCTCCTCCGTGTGTAGATGACCGTATATCATGTACGAGCAGACGTCTTCCATGTGTAGAGGCATGTATACCATATAAGAGCAGACGTCCTCCGTGTGTAGATACACGTGTATCATGTACGAGCAGACGTCCTCCCTGTGTAGATACACGTGTATCATGTACGAGCAGACGTCCTCCATGTGTAGACGCAAGTGTAACATATACGAGCAGAAGTCCTCCGTGTGTAGATGCACGTGTATAATGTACGCGCAGACGTCCTCCGTGTGTAGATGCTCGTGTATCATATACGAGCGGACGTCCTCCGTGTCTAGACGCACGTGTATCATGTACGAGCAGACGTCCTCGGTGTGTAGATACACGTGTATCATGTACGAGCAGACGTCCTCCGTGTGTAGATGCACATTTATCATGTACGAGCAGACGTCCTCCGTGTCTAGACGCACGTATATCATGTACGAGCAGACGTCCTCCGTGTGTAGATACACGTGTATCATGTACGAGCAGACGTCCTCCGTGTCTAGACGCACGTGTGTCATGTACGAGCAGACGTCCTCCGTGTGTATATACACGTGTATCATGTACGAGCAGACATCCTCCGTGTGTTGATGCACGTGTACCATGTACGAGCAGACGTCCTCCGTGTGTAGATGCACGTGTACCATGTACGAGCAGACGATCTCCGTGTGTAGACGCATGTGTATCATGTACGAGCAGACGTCCTCCGTGTGTATATACACGTGTATCATGTACGAGCAGACATCCTCCGTTTGTAGATGCAGGTGTACCATGTACGAGCAGAAGTCCTCCTTGTGTATATACCGTGTATCATGTACTAGCAGACGTCTCCGTGTGTAGATGCATGTGTACATGTAGAGCAGAGTCCTCCGTGTGTAGATGCACGTGTATCATGTAGAGCAGACGTCCTCCGTGTGTAGATCACGTGTATCATGTACGAGCAGACGTCCTCCGTGTGTAGAGCAGTGTACATGTACGAGCAGAGTCCTCGTGTGTAGATGCACGTGTATCATGTACGAGCAGACGTCCTCCGTGTGTAGATGCACGTGTATCATGTACGAGCAGACGTCCTCCGTGTGTAGACGCACGTGTATCATGTACGAGCAGACGTCCTCCGTGTGTAGATGCACGTGTATCATGTACGAGCAGACGTCCTCCGTGTGTAGATGCACGTGTATCATGTACGAGCAGACGTCCTCCGTGTGTAGACGCACGTGTATCATGTACGAGCAGACGTCCTCCGTGTGTAGACGCACGTGTATCATGTACGAGCAGACGTCCTCCGTGTGTAGACGCACGTGTATCATGTACGAGCAGACGTCCTCCGTGTGTAGACGCACGTGTATCATGTACGAGCAGACGTCCTCCGTGTGTAGATGCACGTGTATCATGTACGAGCAGACGTCCTCCGTGTGTAGATGCACGTGTATCATGTACGAGCATACGTTCTCCGTTTGTAGACGCATGTGTACTATGTACGAGCAGACGTCCTCCGTGTGTAGATACACGTGTATCATGTACGAGCAGACGTCTTCCGTGTGTAGATGCACGTGTACCATGTACGAGCAGACGTCCTCCGTGTGTAGATGCACGTGTACCATGTACGAGCAGACGTCCTCCGTGTGTAGATGCACGTGTATCATGTACGAGCAGACGTCCTCCGTGTGTAGATGCACGTGTATCATGTACGAGCAGACGTCCTCCGTGTGTAGATGCACGTGTATCATGTACGAGCAGACGTCCTCCGTGTGTAGATGCAGGTGTATCATGTACGAGCAGACGTCCTCCGTGTGTATATGCACGTGTATCATGTACGAGCAGACGCCCTCCGTATGTAGACGCACGTGTACCATGTACGAGCAGACGTCCTCCGTGTGTAGACGCACGTGTATCATGTACGAGCAGAAGTCCTCCGTGTGTAGACGCACGTGTATCATGTACGAGCAGACGTCCTCCGTGTGTAGACGCACGTGTATCATGTACGAGCAGACGTCCTCCGTCTGTAGACGCACGTGTATCATGTACGAGCATACGTCCTCCGTTTGTAGACACACGTGTACCATGTACGATCAGACGTCCTCCGTGTGTAGACGCATGTGTATTATGTACGAGCAGACGTCCTCCGTGTGTATATACACGTGTATCATGTACGAGCAGACGTCCTCCGTTTGTAGATGCAGGTGTACCATGTACGAGCAGAAGTCCTCCGTGTGTAGATGCACGTGTACCATGTATGAGCAGACGTCCTCCGTGTGTAGATACACGTGTATCATGTACGATCAGACGTCCTCCGTGTGTAGACGCACGTGTATCATGTACGAGCAGACGTCCTCAGTGTGTAGATGCACGTGTATCATGTACGAGCAGACGTCCTCCGTGTGTAGATGCAGGTGTAACATGTACGAGCAGACGTCCTCCGTGTGTATACGCACGTGTATCATGTACGAGCAGACGCCCTCCGTATGTAGACGCACGTGTACCATGTACGAGCAGACGTCCTCCGTGTGTAGACGCACGTAAATCATGTACGAGCAGAACTCCTCCGTGTGTAGACGCACGTGTATCATGTACGAGCAGACGTCCTCCGTGTGTAGACGCACGTGTATCATGTACGAGCAGACGTCCTCCGTCTGTAGACGCACGTGTATCATGTACGAGCATACGTCCTCCGTTTGTAGACACACGTGTACCATGTATGATCAGACGTCCTCCGTGTGTAGATACACGTGTATCATGTACGAGCAGACGTCCTCCGTGTGTAGATACACGTGTAACAAGTACGAGCAGACGTCCTCCGTGTGTAGATACATGTGTACCATGTACGAGCAGACCTCCTCCGTGTGTAGATGCACGTATATCATGTACGAGCAGACGTCTTCCATGTGTAGACGCACGTGTACCATATACGAGCAGACGTCCTCCGTGTGTAGATACACGTGTATCATGTACGAGCAGACGACCTCCCTGTGTAGATACATGCGTATCATGTACGAGCAGACGTCCTCCGTGTGTAGATGCACGTGTATCATATACGAGCAGACGTCCTCCGTGTCTAGACGCACGTGTATCATGTACGAGCAGACGTCCTCCGTGTGTAGATACACGTGTATCATGTACGAGCAGACGTCCTCCGTGTGTAGATGCACGTGTATCATGTACGAGCAGACGTCCTCCGTGTCTAGACGCACGTGTATCATGTACGAGCAGACGTCCTCCGTGTCTAGACGCACGTGTGTCATGTACGAGCAGACGTCCTCCGTGTGTATATACACGTGTATCATGTACGAGCAGACATCCTCCGTGTGTTGATGCACGTGTACCATGTACGAGCAGACGTCCTCCGTGTGTAGATGCACGTGTACCATGTACGAGCAGACGATCTCCGTGTGTAGACGCATGTGTATCATGTACGAGCAGACGTCCTCCGTGTGTATATACACGTGTATCATGTACGAGCAGACATCCTCCGTTTGTAGACGCATGTGTATTATGTACGAGCAGACGTCCTCCGTGTGTATATACACGTGTATCATGTACGAGCAGACATCCTCCGTTTGTAGATGCAGGTGTACCATGTACGAGCAGAAGTCCTCCGTGTGCAGATGCACGTGTACCATGTATGAGCAGACGTCCTCCGTGTGTAGATACACGTGTATCATGTACGATCAGACGTCCTCCGTGTGTAGACGCACGTGTATCATGTACGAGCAGACGTCCTCAATGTGTAGATGCACGTGTATCATGTACGAGCAGACGTCCTCCGTGTGTAGATGCAGGTGTAACATGTACGAGCAGACGTCCTCCGTGTGTATACGCACGTGTATCATGTACGAGCAGACGCCCTCCGTATGTAGACGCACGTGTACCATGTACGAGCAGACGTCCTCCGTGTGTAGACGCACGTAAATCATGTACGAGCAGAACTCCTCCGTGTGTAGACGCACGTGTATCATGTACGAGCAGACGTCCTCCGTGTGTAGACGCACGTGTATCATGTACGAGCAGACGTCCTCCGTCTGTAGACGCACGTGTATCATGTACGAGCATACGTCCTCCGTTTGTAGACACACGTGTACCATGTATGATCAGACGTCCTCCGTGTGTAGATACACGTGTATCATGTACGAGCAGACGTCCTCCGTGTGTAGATACACGTGTAACAAGTACGAGCAGACGTCCTCCGTGTGTAGATACATGTGTACCATGTACGAGCAGACCTCCTCCGTGTGTAGATGCACGTATATCATGTACGAGCAGACGTCTTCCATGTGTAGACGCACGTGTACCATATACGAGCAGACGTCCTCCGTGTGTAGATACACGTGTATCATGTACGAGCAGACGACCTCCCTGTGTAGATACATGCGTATCATGTACGAGCAGACGTCCTCCGTGTGTAGATGCACGTGTATCATATACGAGCAGACGTCCTCCGTGTCTGGACGCACGTGTATCATGTATGAGCAGACGTCCTCCGTGTGTAGATACACGTGTATCATGTACGAGCAGATGTCCTCCGTGTGTAGATGCACGTGTATCATGTACGAGCAGACGTCCTCCGTGTCTAGACGCACGTGTACCATGTACGAGCAGACATCCTGCGTGTGTAGATGCACGTGTACCATGTACGAGCAGACGTCCTCCGTGTGTAGATGCACGTGTACCAAATACGAGCAGACGTCCTCCGTGTGTAGATGCACGTGTATCATGTACGAGCAGACGTCCTACGTGTGTAGATTCACGTGTATCATGTACGAGCAGACGTCCTCCGTGTGTAGATGCACATGTATCATGTACGAGCAGACGTCCTCCGTGTGTAGACGCACGTGTACCATGTACGAGCAGACGTCCTCCGTGTGTAGATGCACGTGTATCTTGTACAAGCAGCCCGTGTGTAGATACACGTATACCATGTACGAGCAGACGTCCTCCGTGTGTAGATAGACGTGTACCATGTACGAGCAGACGTCCTCCGTGTATATGCACGTGTACCATGTACGAGCAGAAGTCCTACGTGTGTAGATGCACGTGCATCATGTACAAGCAGACGTCCTTCGTGTGTAGATGCACGTATAGCATGTACGAGCAGACGTCCTCCGTGTGTAGATGCACGTGTATCATGTACGAGCAGACGTCCTCCGTGTGTAGATGCACGTATACCATGTACGAGCAAACGTCATCCGTGTGTAGATGCACGTGTATCATGTACGAGCAGACGCCCTCCGTGAGTAGACGTACGTGTACCATGTACGAGCAGAAGTCCTCCGTGTGTAGATACACGTATATCATGTACGAGCAGACGTCTTCCATGTGTAGACGCACGTGTACCATATACGAGCAGACGTCCTCCGTGTGTAGATACACGTGTATCATGTACGAGCAGACGACCTCCCTGTGTAGATACATGCGTATCATGTACGAGCAGACGTCCTCCGTGTGAAGATGCACGTGTACCATGTACGAGCAGACGTCTTCCGTGTGTAGACGCACGTGTATCATGTACGAGCAGACGTCCTCCGTGTGTAGATGCACGTGTACCATGTACGAGCAGACGTCCTCCGTGTGTAGACGCACGTGTACCATGTACGAGCAGACGTCCTCCGTGTGTAGACGCACGTGTACCATGTACGAGCAGACATCCTGCGTGTGTAGATGCACGTGTACCATGTACGAGCAGACGTCCTCCGTGTGTAGATGCACGTGTACCAAATACGAGCAGACGTCCTCCGTGTGTAGATGCACGTGTATCATGTACGAGCAGACGTCCTACGTGTGTAGATTCACGTGTATCATGTACGAGCAGACGTCCTCCGTGTGTAGATGCACATGTATCATGTACGAGCAGACGTCCTCCGTGTGTAGACGCACGTGTACCATGTACGAGCAGACGTCCTCCGTGTGTAGATGCACGTGTATCATTGTACAAGCAGACGTCCTCCGTGTGTAGATACACGTATACCATGTACGAGCAGACGTCCTCCGTGTGTAGATAGACGTGTACCATGTACGAGCAGACGTCCTCCGTGTATATGCACGTGTACCATGTACGAGCAGAAGTCCTACGTGTGTAGATGCACGTGCATCATGTACAAGCAGACGTCCTTCGTGTGTAGATGCACGTATAGCATGTACGAGCAGACGTCCTCCGTGTGTAGATGCACGTGTATCATGTACGAGCAGACGTCCTCCGTGTGTAGATGCACGTATACCATGTACGAGCAAACGTCATCCGTGTGTAGATGCACGTGTATCATGTACGAGCAGACGCCCTCCGTGAGTAGACGTACGTGTACCATGTACGAGCAGAAGTCCTCCGTGTGTAGACGCACGTGTATCATGTACGAGCAGACGTCCTCCGTTTGTAGACACACGTGTACCATGTACGATCAGACGTCCTCCGTGTGTAGATACACGTGTATCATGTACGAGCAGACGTCCTCCGTGTGTAGATACACGTGTAACATGTAAGAGCAGATATCCTCCGTGTGTAGATACACGAGTATCATGTACGAGCAGACGTCCTCCGTTTGTAGATGCACGTGTATCATATACGAGCAGACGTCCTCCGTGTGTAGATGCACGTGTACCATGTACGAGCAGACGTCCTCCGTGTGTAGATGCACGTATATCATGTACAAGCAGACGTCCTCCGTGTGTAGATGCACGTGTATCATGTACAAGCAGACGTCCTCCGTGTGTAGATGCACGTGTATCATGTACGAGCAGACGTCCTCCGTGTGTAGATGCACGTGTATCATGTACAAGCAGACGTCCTCCGTGTGTAGATGCACGTGTATCATGTACGAGCAGACGTCCTCCGTGTGTAGATGCACGTGTATCATGTACGAGCAGACGTCCTCCGTGTGTAGATGCACGTGTATCATGTACGAGCAGACGTCCTCCGTGTGTAGATGCACGTGTATCATGTACGTGCAGCCGTCCTCCGTGTGTAGATGCACGTGTACCATGTACGAGCAGACGTCCTCCGTGTGTAGATGCACGTGTACCATGTACGAGCAGACCTCCTCCGTGTGTAGATGCACGTATATCATGTACGAGCAGACGTCTTCTATGTGTAGACGCACGTGTACCATATACGAGCAGACGTCCTCCGTGTGTAGATACACGTGTATCATGTACGAGCAGACGTCCTCCGTGTGTAGATGCACGTATACCATGTACGAGCAGACGTCCTCCGTGTGTAGATGCACGTGTACCATGTACGAGCAGACGTCCTCCGTGTGTAGATACATGTGTACCATGTACGAGCAGACGTCCTCTGTGTGTAGATGCACGTATATCATGTACGAGCAGACGTCCTCCGTGTGTAGATACACGTGTATCATGTACGAGCAGATGTCCTCCGTGTGTAGATGCACGTGTATCATGTACGAGCAGACGTCCTCCGTGTGTATATGCACGTGTAATATGTACGAGCAGACGTCCTCCGTGTGTAGATGTACGTATACCATGTACGAGCAGACGTTCTCCGTGTGTAGATGCACGTGTATCATGTACGAGCAGACGTCCTCCGTGTGTATATGCACGTGTAATATGTACGAGCAGACGTCCTCCGTGTGTAGATGTACGTATACCATGTACGAGCAGACGTTCTCCGTGTGTAGATGCACGTGTATCATGTACGAGCAGAAGTCCTCCGTGTGCAGATGCACGTGTACCATGTATGAGCAGACGTCCTCCGTGTGTAGATACACGTGTATCATGTACGAGCAGACGTCCTCCGTGTGTAGACGCACGTGTATCATGTACGAGCAGACGTCCTCAATGTGTAGATGCACGTGTACCATGTACGAGCAGACGTCTTCCGTATGTAGACGCACGTGTACCATGTACGAGCAGACGTCCTCCGTGTGTAGACGCACGTGTATCATGTACGAGCAGACGTCCTCCGTGTGTAGACGCACGTGTATCATGTACGAGCAGACGTCCTCCGTGTGTAGACGCACGTGTATCATGTACGAGCAGACGTCCTCCGTCTGTAGACGCACGTGTATCATGTACGAGCATACGTCCTCCGTTTGTAGACACACGTGTACCATGTACGATCAGACGTCCTCCGTGTGTAGATACACGTGTAACATGTACGAGCAGACGTCCTCCGTGTGTAGATACATGTGTACCATGTACGGGCAGACCTCCTCCGTGTGTAGATGCACGTATATCATGTACGAGCAGACGTCTTCCATGTGTAGACGCACGTGTACCATATACGAGCAGACGTCCTCCGTGTGTAGATACACGTGTATCATGTACGAGCAGACGACCTCCCTGTGTAGATACATGCGTATCATGTACGAGCAGACGTCCTCCGTGTGTAGATGCACGTGTATCATATACGAGCAGACGTCCTCCGTGTCTAGACGCACGTGTATCATGTATGAGCAGACGTCCTCCGTGTGTAGATACACGTGTATCATGTACGAGCAGATGTCCTCCGTGTGTAGATGCACGTGTATCATGTACGAGCAGACGTCCTCCGTGTCTAGACGCACGTGCATCATGTACGAGCAGACGTCCTCCGTGTCTAGACGCACGTGCATCATGTACGAGCAGACGTCCTCCGTGTGTATATACACGTGTATGATGTACGAGCAAACATCCTCCGTGTGTAGATGCACATGTACCATGTACGAGCAGATGTCCTCCGTGTGAAGATGCACGTGTACCATGTACGAGCAGACGTCTTCCGTGTGTAGACGCACGTGTATCATGTACGAGCAGACGTCCTCCGTGTGTAGATGCACGTGTACCATGTACGAGCAGACGTCCTCCGTGTGTAGACGCACGTGTACCATGTACGAGCAGACGTCTTCCGTGTGTAGACGCACGTGTACCATGTACGAGCAGACATCCTGCGTGTGTAGATGCACGTGTACCATGTACGAGCAGACGTCCTCCGTGTGTAGATGCACGTGTACCAAATACGAGCAGACGTCCTCCGTGTGTAGATGCACGTGTATCATGTACGAGCAGACGTCCTACGTGTGTAGATGCACGTGTATCATGTACGAGCAGACGTCCTCCGTGTGTAGATGCACATGTATCATGTACGAGCAGACGTCCTCCGTGTGTAGACGCACGTGTACCATGTACGAGCAGACGTCCTCCGTGTGTAGATGCACGTGTATCATTGTACAAGCAGACGTCCTCCGTGTGTAGATGCACGTATACCATGTACGAGCAGACGTCCTCCGTGTGTAGATACACGTGTACCATGTACGAGCAGACGTCCTCCGTGTATATGCACGTGTACCATGTACGAGCAGAAGTCCTACGTGTGTAGATGCACGTGCATCATGTACAAGCAGACGTCCTTCGTGTGTAGATGCACGTATAGCATGTACGAGCAGACGTCCTCCGTGTGTAGATGCACGTGTATCATGTACGAGCAGACGTCCTCCGTGTGTAGATGCACGTATACCATGTACGAGCAAACGTCATCCGTGTGTAGATGCACGTGTATCATGTACGAGCAGACGCCCTCCGTGAGTAGACGCACGTGTACCATGTACGAGCAGAAGTCCTCCGTGTGTAGACGCACGTGTATCATGTACGAGCATACGTCCTCCGTTTGTAGACACACGTGTACCATGTACGATCAGACGTCCTCCGTGTGTAGATACACGTGTATCATGTACGAGCAGACGTCCTCCGTGTGTAGATACACGTGTAACATGTACGAGCAGACATCCTCCGTGTGTAGATACACGAGTATCATGTACGAGCAGACGTCCTCCGTTTGTAGATGCACGTGTATCATATACGAGCAGACGTCCTCCGTGTGTAGATGCACGTGTACCATGTACGAGCAGACGTTCTCCGTGTGTAGACGCACGTGTACCATGTACGAGCAGACGTCCTCCGTGTGTAGATGCAAGTGTATCATGTACGAGCAGACGTCCTCCGTGTGTAGATACACGTGTATCATGTACAAGCAGACGTCCTCCGTGTGTAGATGCACGTGTATCATGTACGAGCAGACGTCCTCCGTGTGTAGATGCACGTGTATCATGTACGTGCAGCTGTCCTCCGTGTGTAGATGCACGTGTACCATGTACGAGCAGACGTCCTCCGTGTGTAGATGCACGTGTACCATGTACGAGCAGACCTCCTCCGTGTGTAGATGCACGTATATCATGTACGAGCAGACGTCTTCTATGTGTAGACGCACGTGTACCATATACGAGCAGACGTCCTCCGTGTGTAGATACACGTGTATCATGTACGAGCAGACGTCCTCCGTGTGTAGATGCACGTGTACCATGTACGAGCAGACGTCCTCCGTGTGTAGATACATGTGTACCATGTACGAGCAGACCTCCTCCGTGTGTAGATGCACGTATATCATGTATGAGCAGACGTCTTCCATGTGTAGAGGCATGTATACCATATAAGAGCAGACGTCCTCCGTGTGTAGATACACGTGTATCATGTACGAGCAGACGTCCTCCCTGTGTAGATACACGTGTATCATGTACGAGCAGACGTCCTCCATGTGTAGACGCACGTGTACCATATACGAGCAGAAGTCCTCCGTGTGTAGATGCACGTGTATCATGTACGAGCAGACGTCCTCCGTGTGTAGATGCACGTGTATCATATACGAGCAGACGTCCTCCGTGTCTAGACGCACGTGTATCATGTACGAGCAGACGTCCTCCGTGTGTAGATACACGTGTATCATGTACGAGCAGACGTCCTCCGTGTGTAGATGCACATGTATCATGTACGAGCAGACGTCCTCCGTGTCTAGACGCACGTATATCATGTACGAGCAGACGTCCTCCGTGTGTAGATACACGTGTATCATGTACGAGCAGACGTCCTCCGTGACTAGACGCACGTGTATCATGTACGAGCAGACGTCCTCCGTGTGTATATACACGTGTATCATGTACGAGCAGACATCCTCCGTGTGTAGATGCACGTGTACCATGTACGAGCAGACGTCCTCCGTGTGTAGATGCACGTGTACCATGTACGAGCAGACGATCTCCGTGTGTAGACGCATGTGTATCATGTACGAGCAAACGTCCTCCGTGTGTATATACACGTGTATCATGTACGAGCAGACATCCTCCGTTTGTAGATGCAGGTGTACTATGTACGAGCAGAAGTCCTCCTTGTGTATATACACGTGTACCATGTACTAGCAGACGCCCTCCGTGTGTAGATGCAGGTGTAACATGTACGAGCAGAAGTCCTCCGTGTGCAGATGCACGTGTACCATGTATGAGCAGACGTCCTCCGTGTGTAGATACACGTGTATCATGTACGAGCAGACGTCCTCCGTGTGTAGACGCACGTGTATCATGTACGAGCAGACGTCCTCAATGTGTAGATGCACGTGTACCATGTACGAGCAGACGTCCTCCGTGTGTAGATGCAGGTGTAACATGTACGAGCAGACGTCCTCCGTGTGTATACGCACGTGTACCATGTACGAGCAGACGCCCTCCGTGTGTAGATGCAGGTGTAACATGTACGAGCAGACGTCCTCCGTGTGTAGATACACGTGTATCATGTACGAGCAGACGTCCTCCGTGTGTAGATGCACGTGTACCATGTACGAGCAGACGTCCTCCGTGTGTAGATGTACGTATACCATGTACGAGCAGACGTCCTCCGTGTGTAGATACACGTGTATCATGTACGAGCAGATGTCCTCCGTGTGTAGATGCACGTGTATCATGTACGAGCAGACGTCCTCCGTGTGTATATGCACGTGTAATATGTACGAGCAGACGTCCTCCGTGTGTAGATGCACGTGTATCATGTACGAGCTGACGTCCTCCGTGTGTAGATGCACGTGTATCATGTACGAGCAGAAGTCCTCCGTGTGTAGATGGACGTGTATCATGTACGAGCAGAAGTCCTCCGTGTGTAGATGCACGTGTATCATGTACGATCAGACGTCCTCTGTGTGTAGATACACGTGTATCATGTACGAGCAGAGGTCCTCCGTGTGTAGATGCACGTGCATCATGTACGAGCAGAGGTCCTCAGTGTGTAGATGCACGTGCATCATGTACGAGCAGACGTCCTCCGTGTGTAGATGCACATGTATCATGTACGAGCAGACGTCCTCCGTGTGTAGATGCACATGTATCATGTACGAGCAGACGTCCTCCGTGTGTATACGCACGTGTATCATGTACGAGCAGACGAAAGTTTGGTTTGTCAAAATAATAGCTCTGCTAGTAAACATGGTCTAGATGTTCGGATGTATTGTCAAGTGTGTAAATATGTATGTATGTTCCATTTATGTCAAACCCTTGCGGGCACCTAGACATGTTTCCCTGGGCAAACTTAGCCGACCTATGCGATTGACCAGTACTAAGCAATGTGTGTGAGGTGCCTTGCTCAATGACACTACATAAGTGGCCTGTCCGAGTATCGAATCCGGGACCGTTCAATTCCAAATCCGACGTTCTACCACTGGACTCCACACGAATGTATGCATGTATATGTATGGGTATATCATGTATATAATGTATATTTATGTGTGCTTATTTGTGTAAGTGTATGTACATATATGTATGGTCAGAAACCATTGGTACATTATAATAGTTCGTCTACTCTTTGTGCTGAAATTGAAAATATGTTTAAAAGTACAGACGTCTTTTCTGAACATATCTGCTTATATTGCAAAATTTTACTTTGTTTTAGTTTAAACATTATTTATTTCAGTATATACTATATGTTCATGTAATCATGAAATGAACATTTTACATATAATTTAACAGCAGTAGACTGAAAGGGATTAGAACGAAAGAAAACGTATATAGTTCTTCTCCCTATCAATTGATTGATATACAATAGGCAGGAAAATAATATATAAACAATGAAAATACGTGAAATATATTCTAGGTATTTGTTAAAGAATGTCAGAATATCACTTTGTTTTGAAGGTATATAATTGAATGAAAAGGACCGTATGCATTTCAATAGTTCCAACTGCGATCACGGGTGCGTTGTTGGTGAAATTGGACCTTGGATTCGGCAGAAAGTGTCCGGTTGGGGGGGGGGAGCATATCAATACGAGGGGCTATGCATATATGCATTTACTATGAACTATTCTTTATCATTATATACATGAAATATAATTACGCCAATTCAGATTAGATTTTATTATTTAATTACTTACACATTTGCTTTCATGCGTGTGTCAATCTTTGTATTGTTGTATATGTGTATGTAATTCAATGCAATGCAATAACATATTATTAAACTAAATTATTGCCAGTTGTCAATTGTTTATGAATATACGTATTAATTGTATGCCAAACTATATATATGAAATTATATAACATGCCTGTATGTACATTGTAATAGATCGATGCAAATTATTAATAGAGTAAAATAGTGGAAGTCGTGATAGCGCAGTGGATGCGCATTCGCTTCAGGTGCGAACGGTCCGGAGTTCGAGCCCCGCTGGAGTCGATACGATTGTGTCCTAAGGCAAGGCATTTAAATTCCACATTGCCTCTTCTCTCTCCCCCGTGGCGATGGATTCCACCAGGAATGAGTTCTCGAGGGTGATTAATATAAGTTGCAATAACTTGTTTCGCAATCGAGCTAAAATAAAGTTGTATAAACTAACAGAGTAAAATCGTTGCTGTACTTCTAAATATGAATTAACTCCCCAATGAATAATTTCAATTACATTCATTTCATTTCGCTGAACACCCGAGGGCTGCGAGACTTATCAAAGCGTACATGACCGATTAAAACGCTGGATTAAACAAGTGATATGCATACATGCATGTTAAATATCCGGACGTTATTTTTACACTACCCGTATTTAAAGTTAAATATGGATGGCTAACTAGCTGGACTGGTAATCCAGAGATCGCAGATTCGATCCCCTGTCTGACCCTAATAAATTTAAATAGTCTTTCAGATGGGACTTTAAACCGAGGTCTCGTGTCTGTGCTTTACACCGTGCACGTAAATGAACCAGAAGAGACTCTGGAATGGGTCTCTGTCTGTAGCATTGCACTATCCTTCAATAATTTAAAATTACTAATCTCTTCGGGAGGCGTCGCTCATGTGGGTTCATGTGTAGCGACGATAAATAACGTAAAACACACACGCTTCATTCACTTACGTCACAGTGTCATCCTGCACATAAAATATGTTGCGATTATACATAATAGGTTATGTATATTAAAATTAATGTTTATTTCTGCTACTTGATGTATATAATTGTAAAATATTTCACCGATGTATATGTTCTGATAATTTATATGTAAAGGACGGATTTTTCTGTGCAATTGATTACAGTGTGAGAAACAGCCAATTGTGAGTTATGTAAGTTGAGGCTAAAAACCCGTCCCGTTACGGGACGGATTAAAACTAAAAACCCTGTCCCAACGGGACTTACATAAAACTATGTATCCGTCAACAAATGTTTATATAATGCTCTTCAATATTGGAGGATAAAAAAAGAATGTATATCCTACTAATTAGCATTTAACTACTTATGACTTTTTATTGCAATGACTTCACGTGCATTTATTATTCAACTGAAATTCAGTCGCCCAGATGCATTTGTATGTATGTTCCTTTAATGTCAAACCCCTAGCGGGGCCCTAGACATGTTTTCCTGGGCAGGCGTAGCCGACCTAAGCGATTAACCAGTACTAAGCAATGTGTGTGAGGTGCCTTGCTCAATAGCACTACATACGTGGCCAGACCGAGTATCGAACCCGGGACCGTTCGATTCCAAATCCGACGCTCTACCACTGGACAACGGACGCCACTAATTAGCATTTATGCGGTGGCGACTTTAAATAAATGTATTAGTCAGTGATTCCGCTGGAGCAACAGTGAGTGGGAAGACATACGTTTTCCACAAAACGTGAACGGCAAGGCATTTAATTACACGTTGCCTCTTATCTCTCCCTCGTGGCAATGGATTCCATCAGGAATGCGGTTTCGAGAGTGATTAATATATGTTGTGAGAACTTGTTTCACAATCGAGCTAAAATAAATGTGTATAAAATAACTGTGACATATTACGAGATTGGGATTACAGATGGATCTGTAGTCCAGCGGTAACACGCTGGACTGGTAATCCCGGGATCGCAGGTTCGATCCCCCGTCTGACCCTAATAAAATTAACAGTCTTTCAGATGGGACGTTAAACCGAGGTCTCGTGTCGGTGCTTTACACTGTGCACGTAAAAGAACCAGAGGAGACTCTGGAATGGGTCTCTGTCTGTATCATTGCACTATCCTCCAAAATCTAAAATGACTAATCTCTTCAGGAGGCGTCGCTCATATGGGCAACCGGTAGCGACGATAAATAAACGTAAAACACACACGAGATTCGATATAACATGGAACTTCGGTTACTCTAACAACATGTCTGACCTCAGGTAAATATATGTTTCTTCACGTTGCTTAAAATACATGCAACCTATTGTGATAGTATATGAGAACAGGAACAGTTTAATATGTCATACAGCGTTTCTTCCGGGGAGGTCATCACATGTGCAGCGTGAGCCCAGTTGTTGGGGCTTGACCTACGACACTCGGTGATACAATGCCCGGAAGTGGAAACTGGCGCATGCGTATTATGTAATCACAGACAGACGTGTATACTTGTAATACAAAATTACGTCCATGTTGTATTAACACTGTAACGATTGAACTATTAAGTAATCATGTAATTAAGATACATATCTCCATTCGGTATGAAGTTGACGGATACCGGTACTCGGAAGTTGGAAGTCGTGATAGCGCAGTGGAAGTCGTGATAGCGCAGTGGAAGTCGTGATAGCGCAGTGGATGAGCGTTCACTTCAGATGCGAAAGGTCCGGAGTTCGAACCCCGCTGGAGCCGTTACGATTGTGCCCTTAGGCAAGGCATTTAAATTCCACGTTGCCTCTTCTCTCTACATCGTGGCGATGGATTCCATCAGGAATGAGGTCTCGAGAGTGATTAATATAAGTTGTAAGAACTTGTTTCACAATCGAGCTAAAATAAATTTGTATAGACTAATATGGCTATTAGTTTATATTGCTGCCGACGATTGACAACATTGTACCATGCAAAATCAATGTAAACACACACTATCATGTCATTCTACTATTAAAATCCATATTCTTATAGAGTGTTGCTGTAATCACATTTTAATTTAATTTATTCACGTCATAATATCGTATAATTGTATTGGTGACATATCGGCCCATTGGGCCGGGTGTTGAATGGCAATGGTGTTGTTAATATGCTTTTGTTAATATACACATGTCACAATACTAACTAATGTACTTACTTACTTACTTATAGCCATAAATGTCATCTTTATATAATGAATCCTTCAGACAAACTCAACCAAGCTGCATTATCAAGTTAGTTCATTGATGGTTCAATGTCATGCGTCACGTTAAGCTATACGAGTAATCTCATACACTATCAGATATGATAGAAACCAGCGACATGTGAAATTAGATTAACTAATTGTATTGAACTTAAGAAATATCATTTATATCTCATTTATTTCACAAATTAGCTTCCAATATGACAAGTAATAAAATAGCGTCATAGAAAATAATTAGTCTCGAAATAAATACAAAGCTGATAACATTGCGATCATTGGGCATAGTCCAACAAAAGTTAAGTATTCAATAGCATGATGTATATATTACATGTCTTTATGTATTTAGGAACACACTGGACTGGTAATCCAGGGATCGCAGGTTCGATCCCCCGTCTGACCCTAATAAAATTAACAGTATTTCATATGGGACGTTAAACCGAGGTCTCGTGTCGGTGCTTTACACCGTGCACGTAAAAGAACCAGAGGAGACTCTGGAATTGGTCTCTGTCTGTATCATTGCACTATCCTCCAAAATCTAAAATGACTAATCTCTGCAGGAGGCGTCGCTCATATGGGCAACCGGTAGCGACGATAAATAAACGTAAAACACAATTAATTAATTGCATAACTTCGGCACCGTACTAGACGTACACATACTAGTAAATACTACACACTTATGTTTTAGGCTGCTGTCTAGTAGATGAAGGAACTATTTTACTAAACATCTTACTTGCAGTTTATTGAAAAGATGTTACAACTTCTGAATAAATGTTTGAACAATCGAATTTACTTGTTTAATCAAAACAATTTTGTAAAATTACTGCAATTAATCAAGTTTATGTTGACAGTCGATTGGTGTGCGTTCTGCGGTACATCAATCAGACAATAATCTAAATATATTAATCAGTTCTTCAAACTTTACAAGGTCTTCACTTCTTGTTTGATCTAACTTGAATAGTTGTGTATGGTACACGTGTTTGATCTAACTTGAATAGTTGTGTATGGTACACGTGTTTGATCTAACTTGAATAGTTGTGTATGGTACACGTGTTTGATCTAACTTGAATAGTTGTGTATGGTACACGTGTATGCATATTATGTTTTATTACATTACAACATTCGTCAAAGTCAAAAACCATATATTCGCTCATTTCACATATATACATGAAAGAATGAGGATTTCATTAACATATGATTGTTCGAAGCTTGTGTAACATATGATTGTTCGAGGCTTGTGTAACATATGATTGTTCGAGGCTTGTGTAACATATGATTGTTCGAGGCTTGTGTAACATATGATTGTTCTAGGTTTGTGTAACATATGATTGTTCCAGGCTTGTGTAACATATGATTGTTCGAGGCTTGTGTAACATATGATTGTTCTAGGCTTGTGTAACATATGATTGTTCTAGGCTTGTGTAACATATGATTGTTCGATGCCTGTGTAACATATGATTGTTCGAGGCCTGTGTAACATATGATTGTTCTAGGCTTGTGTAACATATGATTGTTCGAGGCCTGTGTAACATATGATTGTTCGAGGCCTGTGTACATATGATTGTTCGAGCCTCGTGTAACATATGATTGTTCTAGGCTTGTGTAACATATGATTGTTCGAGGCTTGTGTAACATATGATTGTTCGAGGCTTGTGTAACATATGATTGTTCGAGGCTTGTGTAACATATGATTGTTCTAGGCTTGTGTAACATATGATTGTTCGAGGCCTGTGTACATATGATTGTTCGAGCCTCGTGTAACATATGATTGTTCTAGGCTTGTGTAACATATGATTGTTCCAGGCTTGTGTAACATATGATTGTTCGAGGCCTGTGTACATATGATTGTTCGAGCCTCGTGTAACATATGATTGTTCTAGGCTTGTGTAACATATGATTGTTAGAGGCTTGTGTAACATATGATTGTTCAAGGCTTGTGTAACATATGAGTGTTCAAGGCCTGTGTAGCATATGATTGTTCAAGGCTTGTGTAGCATATGATTGTTCAAGGCTTGTGTAGCATATGATTGTTCAAGGCGTGTGTAGCATATGATTGTTCAAGGCTTGTGTAGCATATGATTGTTCAAGGCTTGTGTAACATATGATTGTTCAAGGCTTGTGTAACATATGATTGTTCAAGGCTTGTGTAACATATGATTGTTCAAGGCTTGTGTAACATATGATTGTTCAAGGCTTGTGTAACATATGATTGTTCAAGGCTTGTGTAGCATATGATTGTTCAAGGCTTGTGTAACATATGATTGTTCAAGGCTTGTGTAACATATGATTGTTCAAGGCTTGTGTAACATGACATGCTGTAAACAATAAAGATTGTAATAGCATGACAATACTAGTTTAACGTACTGTGTTATTTGATTTACATTCTACAGTATACCTAAAGAGATCACCAAAAGAATAAGTGCATAACATACGCTTTATTAAATTATGTTTTATTGGTGCAATGAATGTATTCGAAATTGTTTGTGTGTTTTATGTTTATTTATCTTCGCTACCGGTTGCCCATATGAGCGAAGCCTCCTAAAAAGATTCGTCATTTTAGATTGATGGAGGATAGTTCAATGATACAGACAGAGACCCATTCCAGAATCTCCTCTGGTTCTTTTACGTGCACGGTGTAAAGCACCGACACGAGACCTCGGTATAAAGTCCCATCTGAAAGACTGTTAATTGTATTAGGACCGACGGTGGATCGAACGCCATAAGCAAACAAAAAACTGCCAGGATAATATCACGTGCAGTGAAGCATAATATAATATAGTAATCAAGTTGGCCATCGTGGATTGGACCAAAATGCTGCATGAAATACCACTGCGGGGGGTCGAACCTGCGATCCGTGGATTCCCAGTCCAACGTGTTAATCACTGGACTACATATCAGTCTGTATTCGAATTGACGGAGAGTCGTGCATTTATGAATTCTAGGTTGACATGGTTATTTAAAGCAGCATTACATCGTATGAAATAAAAGATATTTGAAAATTTCTTATTCTGAAAAATGTTTACGTATGGGTAGCAATGCTGCTACACAGTCTAACATTATACTTTGTATGCTTATGTTCAATTGGTAAACAGTGTTTTTTTTTAGATAAAACAAACTCGAAACCGAAAGTACTTGTTTACAACCGGAACGACGCATCGTCCGCACTTGTTTACATTCGGAATGCAGCGTCCCCATTTGTCCCATGTTGTCTTTTTTAATTAAATTACTTGATATGTTGATTCGTACCTCTGTTTGCTAAATCTTTTAGGGACATTTCTACATCCCCGCGAGGGGTTCGACATTAGAGGAAGATAGATAGATAGTTATTCATGTTCAAAATATATACGTTGTTTTCTACACCCTCTGTTGTTTCACGCATGCGCGCTGTGCGTGTTTACAGTTCGTGTGTTGATAAACAAATTCGCGTATACGACGGTTTTAATTTATTGGAATTTTATCGTTTCTGAGCGACTATTTCGATTTTTGTAAACACACACACATTAGTATTTATATTTTAACCAAAATACCCTTTATTACGATGTAATGCTGCTTTAAATAGTAGTGTATCAAATGTGATGATTAATCCACCTCTGAAACCTGTACTTGAGATATCTGCGATACATATTATATTCGTCAATACTGTGTATGCTTCAACTATGACAACATCTTTTAAAATACACAGACAGTAAGGTAATCAATATTGAACTTATAGTGGGAAGGGTACTCGCTAATGTTGGTAAAACGTAATGAACTTATATTGGGGAGGGTACTCGCTAATGTTGGTAACACTTAATGAACTTATATTGGGGAGGGTACTCGCTAATGTTGGTAACACTTAATGAACTTATATTGGGGAGGGTACTCGCTAATGTTGGTAAAACTTAATGAACTTATATTGGGGAGGGTACTCGCTAATGTTGGTAAAACTTAATGAACTTATATTGGGGAGGGTACTCGCTAATATTGGTAACTCTTGTTGCCCAACCCATTTGCTTCTAGATTTTATTCGTGCACTGTACACGTATAAGCATAGCATTGCAGTTGTGTAAGTTTGCTTATATATGTATCATGTTTATATATGTACCATGTTTATATATGTACCATGTTTATATCTGTAATTGTATTGTGTATAAACAAGCAATAAAATATCCAAAAAAAGGAACTTATCTCTAAATGTAAAATTCGTAACATGCAAAAACATTGTATTTCCCGAATCTTTCATTTACAATAAACATATTATCATTGCCACACGTATTAAGCTGCGATGATTAGTTCTTATTTTTGCCAAATCCATTATCTGGTTAATGGAATTTTATAGATGTTCGCGGTTCAACGTCAACGTCAAGGTTCAACGTGGATTCATCAACAGTATTAAAGTAGTCATTATAACAAAATTAATGAAGTAAGCCATATCTGATACTCTTGCATTAATATCGCCAACAAGATATCATATTTGTGCAATGTATTGCAGAGATAATCCCGTGATCAAATCTGTTGGCATCTAAGTTAATAATAAAACGAGAATTGTCATGTGGAACGTAAATAGCATATAGACCGACTCTTCTGACAACCCCACTGCTCACTGCCAGAAAAGCAAGTACGGTACAAGATAAATAAAAAATATTTTTTTCGAAAATTTGCATTTAAACTTCATTCACTACTACAATACACCACTCATTGCTGGATTACACGTATATTCCCCACTGCTCACTGCCAGAAAAAGCAAGTACTGAAAAAAAATTCTATTTTATTATTTATTTTTTCCGAAATTTGGCATAATTATACATATTATTCACTACTAGAATACATAAATCACTGCTGGATCACACTACTCACTGTTCACCGTTAGCAGTACAGCAGTACAGCTGCTATACTGCTGGCAGTAAAAAAATTAAAAAAACATTTTTATTATTTTTATTTATTTTTTTCGAAATTTGGCATATACACATCATTCATTACTAGAATACATAACTCACTGCTGGATTACACTACTCACTGCTCACTGCTAGCAATACAGCAGTACACTGCTCATCGCCAGCAGTACAGCAGTACACTGGCAGTACACTGCTCAATGGTAACTTCACCCACATGTTTATCAATCTAAATCCATAACATATAGCTGGTAATAGTTTACCACCAGTGATTGACTGTATACGTGCTGATTAATCAAATAAACAAAATTACTCTCCAGGAAATTTGGCAATTTCCAGTTCACGGTCAGTGGGACTTGTTTTTTACGCATAGATAAGCTCTGAAATCAGATAATATTTGGCCAGATTTAGTCACGTTCAATGTCACTCCTGGGGGGAGTGGACTTGCCGAGGGTGTAAGGAATTAGTCCTCTGGTGCATATGCAAAGTTTCAAAGCAGTAACTCTGACTATGAGAAATTCTAATGTTTTTAGTTTTGTTATGCATAATTAATATCTGAAATCAGACTATTTTTGGCCAAAATTCAAATTCAATGTAACCCTTAGGGTGGGGACTTGTTGGAGGGGGGGAGGAGGGAGGGAATAACCTATAGAAAGAGTATGCAATTTATCAAAGCATTATATTTCACGGTGTTTTAGTTATAAAATAGGCTATTCAATTAGTAATCGTTTGTTATTGAATATATTTAACGAGTCATCTAAACACGCAAGCAAGTTTTACAATGGAATTGCTACTCTATGTGAACATAGCTGCATCATGATGAATATTTCAGCAATAGAGCAGGATTTATAGTGTTAATAGCCCTTCGTGCAGGATTTATAGTGTTAATAGCATGTTGTGCAGGATTTATAGTGTTAATAGCATGTTGTGCAGGATTTATAGTGTTAATAGCCTGTTGTACAGGATTTATAGTGTTAATAGCCTGTTGTACAGGATTTATAGTGTTAATAGCCTGTTGTGCAGGATTTATAGTGTTAATAGCCTGTTGTACAGGATTTATAGTGTTAATAGCCCGTTGTGCAGGATTTATAGTGTTAATAACCCGTTGTGCAGGATTTATAGTGTTAATAGCATGTTGTGCAGGATTTATAGTGTTAATAGCCCGTTGTGCAGGATTTATAGTGTTAATAGCATGTTGTGCAGGATTTATAGTGTTAATAGCCTGTTGTGTAGGATTTATAGTGTTAATAGCCTGTCGTGCAGGATTTATAGTGTTAATAGCCGGTTGTGCGGGATTTATAGTGTTAATAGCCTGTTGTGCAAGATTCATAGTGTTAATAGCCCGTCGTGCAGGAGTTATAGTGTTAATAGCCGGTTGTGCGGGATTTATAGTGTTAATAGCCTGTTGTGCAGGATTCATAGTGTTAATAGCCCGTCGTGCAGGAGTTATAGTGTTAATAGCCGGTTGTGCGGGATTTATAGTGTTAATAGCCTGTTGTGCAGGATTCATAGTGTTAATAGCCCGTCGTGCAGGAGTTATAGTGTTAATAGCCTGTTGTGCAGGATTTATAGTGTTAATAGCCTGTTGTGTAGGATTTATAGTGCTAATAGCCCGTCGTGCAGGATTTATAGTGTTAATAACCTGTTGTACAAGCTTTGTAGTGTTAATAGCCTGTTGTGCAGGATTTATAGTGTTAATAGCCTGTTGTACAGGATGTATAGTGTTAATAGCCTGTTGTGCAGGATTTATAGTGTTAATAGCCTGCTGTGCAGGATTTATAGTGTTAATAGTTTGCTGTGCAGGATTTATAGTGTTAATAGTCTTTTGTGCAGGATTTATAGTGTTAATAGCCTGTTGTACAGGATTTTTAGTGTTAATAGCCCGTCGTGCAGGATTTATAGTGTTAATAGCCTGTTGTGCAATATATGTAGTGTTAATAGCCTGTTATGCAGGAGTTATAGTGTTTATAGCATGTTGTGCAGGATTTATAGTGTTAATAGCCTGTTGTGCAGGATTTATAGTGTTAATAGCCTGTTGTACAGGATGTATAGTGTTAATAGCCTGCTGTGCAGGATTTATAGTGTTAATATTCCGTCGTGCAGGATTTATAGTGTTAATAGCCAGTTGTGCAAGATTTATAGTGTTAATAGCCTGCTGTGCAGGATTTATAGTGTTAATAGCCGGTTGTGCGGGATTTATAGTGTTAATAGCCTGTTGTACAGGATTTATAGTGTTAATAGCCCGTCGTGCAGGATTTATAGTGTTAATAGCCTGTTGTGCAATATTTGTAGTGTTAATAGCCTGTTGTGCAGGAGTTATAGTGTTAATAGCCTGTTGTGCAGCATTTATAGTGTTAATAGCCTGTTGTACAGGATTTATAGTGTTAATAGCCCGTTGTGCAGGATTTATAGTGTTAATAACCCGTTGTGCAGGATTTATAGTGTTAATAGCATGTTGTGCAGGATTTATAGTGTTAATAGCCCGTTGTGCAGGATTTATAGTGTTAATAGCATGTTGTGCAGGATTTATAGTGTTAATAGCATGTTGTGCAGGATTTATAGTGTTAATAGCATGTTGTGCAGGATTTATAGTGTTAATAGCATGTTGTGCAGGATTTATAGTGTTAATAGCCTGTCGTGCAGGAGTTATAGTGTTAATAGCCTGTTGTGCAGGATTTATAGTGTTAATAGCCTGTCGTGCAGGATTTATAGTGTTAATAGCCGGTTGTGCGGGATTTATAGTGTTAATAGCCTGTTGTGCAAGATTCATAGTGTTAATAGCCCGTCGTGCAGGAGTTATAGTGTTAATAGCCGGTTGTGCGGGATTTATAGTGTTAATAGCCTGTTGTGCAGGATTCATAGTGTTAATAGCCCGTCGTGCAAGAGTTATAGTGTTAATAGCCGGTTGTGCGGGATTTATAGTGTTAATAGCCTGTTGTGCAGGATTCATAGTGTTAATAGCCCGTCCTGCAGGAGTTATAGTGTTAATAGCCTGTTGTGCAGGATTTATAGTGTTAATAGCCTGTTGTGTAGGATTTATAGTGCTAATAGCCCGTCGTGCAGGATTTATAGTGTTAATAACCTGTTGTACAAGCTTTGTAGTGTTAATAGCCTGTTGTGCAGGATTTATAGTGTTAATAGCCTGTTGTGCAGGAGTTATAGTGTTTATAGCATGTTGTGCAGGATTTATAGTGTTAATAGCCTGTTGTGCAGGATTTATAGTGTTAATAGCCTGTTGTACAGGATTTATAGTGTTAATAGCCCGTCGTGCAGGATTTATAGTGTTAATAGTTTGCTGTGCAGGATTTATAGTGTTAATAGCCTGCTGTGCAGGATTTATAGTGTTAATAGTCCGTCGTGCAGGATTTATAGTGTTAATAGCCAGTTGTGCAAGATTTATAATGTTAATAGCCTGCTGTGCAGGAGTTATAGTGTTTATAGTCTGTTGTGCAGGATTTATAGTGTTAATAGCCTATTGTACAGGATTTATAGTGTTAATAGCCCGTCGTGCAGGATTTATAGTGTTAATAGCCTGTTGTGCAATATTTGTAGTGTTAATAGCCTGTTGTGCAATATTTGTAGTGTTAATAGCCGGTTGTGCAGGAGTTATAGTGTTTATAGCTCGGTGATCATGTTCAGTGACACCAGAATTGCGACGCCATGTTGGTTGCTTATTTTATTTACAGAGCGTATGAATACATACGATTTAATTCACTAGAATGGGGGACATTAGACTACGGTCTAAGCAACAAACTCGACGTCTGTGCATGGCTTCAAAGGTATGAAATTCATAAACGTGCATAGTCTTTCAGTTGAGCCTTACAACGTACACGTAAATGAATCAGATGAGACTCTGGAATGAATGGGTCTCTGACTCTATCATTGCACTATCCTCCAAAATCCAAAATGAGACGTTGCTCAGATGGACAACCGATAGCAACAAGAAACATACATAAAACACACATACAACTTAAAAGTTAAAGTAGTTAAAGTCTGACTCATAATGTTACATATCATGTGTTGTCGAAACAAACCGAGTCGTTTTAATGGAGTATTACTGACCATATTTGGAATATTAATGGTGTTTACTAAGCAAAGACATTGAAACCGGAAAGAATATCATAGTTATCCTTCTTTTTATATTAATAATAGAGCAGAAGAACCTACAGCCCAGACCGGAAATATTGTACATGTACCTATATATGAACCTTAACCTCCAATTGTGACATTGACATTGAAGCTACGGACATGGGTCTTGTGTACGATACATCACCTAGATATGGCGAACATATATGGCACATTAGATTTTGAAATCCCTCCATAGCCGAAGAGGTTACAGCCTGGACTGGAAATACTGCCTCGGACGCACGGACGGACACTGCGAAACATATGTGCCCCAAATATTAAATTACTTCGGAGGCATAAGATGTATCCTTGAGATAATATTATTCCAAGCGAAGGCTGCAAAAAGGAAAACTAGCGAATAATACAAATCGTCACTAATTATGAATATAAGAACCAAAATAAGAATAACTGAGTGCTTAGGGTAGTTAATTGACTATTGAAATGAATATTTGAGCAGTAACACATATCCATGGACGCCAATGTACTGCACTATAATATGCATACTGTACAGATGTGCCATTGTGTAATAGCTCTTCTCGGCATTTATTTCGGTATACAGTCTACATCCATTATGGCAAAGTCAGTTATGTCAAATTCTCGAAGTCGGATCAAAGTCCTGTTTCAGACACTATCATTTTATATATAACTGGCTCCGTTTATATCGAATTTCGTTAAGTCAAACTTCGGCTATGTCGACATATTTTGTTCGGTCCGACGGAATTCGACATAACGAATGCATACTGTAATAGCACGTACATATAGTGATTGTTCTTGAAATACCGGACACAGAAGTAGTACATCTTTTAATAGTTCACAATGATATATGGACAATATAAACAGTTTCCATACTCTCTCCATTCACATGTGTGATACACCACATCTAAGCGATGCGTCAATGGAATAGCAAGATTATGCATCATATAATTTTCAATAGCTAATTCACGTTTTATCATCTATCTGTAGGCATGTTATTGTCACCATACCCTTTAAAGTAAATCTCTCTATGTTGAAAAAACGTTTTCAATAGATGTGTCTGTTCAACTTTATGTCTATTGTCTATATGTATATTATGTTTTGCAGACACATACAGCGTGGATCAATATCAAACAAACATTGTCTCTGTTAATAAATAGTGTGCTTAAATCTTACTGAAGGCGAAGCTCTAGCCGAATTAAAGGTGGGTGTAACTGTTTATCTAAGCGACTGACAGAGTGTCGAATAACAGATCCCAATTGTTTGCCAAATCTTGGTTTCCAAACACTGTTACAGTATTGTTGTATTAGGATATATTTACTAGTACATATACGATTTGATCATAATATCGGGTGGTACTGTAGGGTACAGCTCATAGTATCGGGTGGTACTGTAGGGTACATCTCATAGTATCGGGTGGTACTGTAGGGTACAGCTCATAGTATCGGGTGGTACTGTAGGGTACAGCTCATAGTATCGGGTGGTACTGTAGGTACAGCTCATAGTATCGGGTGGTACTGTAGGGTACAGCTCATAGTATCGGGTGGTACTGTAGGTACAGCTCATAGTATCGGGTGGTACTGTTGGGTACAGATCATAGTATCGGGTGGTACTGTTGGGTACAGATCATAGTATCGGGTGGCACTGTTGGGTACAGATCATAGTATCGGGTGGTACTGTTGGGTACAGATCATAGTATCGGGTGGTACTGTTGGGTACAGATCATAGTATCGGGTGGTACTGTTGAGTACAGCTCATAGTATCGGGTGGTACTGTAGGGTACAGATCATAGTATCGGGTGGTACTGTTGGGTACAGATCATAGTATCGGGTGGTACTGTAGGGTACAGCTCATAGTATCGGGTGGTACTGTTGGGTACAGCTCATTGTATCGGGTGGTACTGTAGGGTACAGCTCATAGTATCGGGGAGGGTACTGTTGGGTACAGCTCATAGTATCGGGTGGTACTGTTGGGTACAGCTCATAGTATCGGGTGACACTGTTGGGTACAGCTCATAGTATCGGGTGGTACTGTTGGGTACAGATCATAGTATCGGGTGGCACTGTTGGGTACAGCTCATAGTATCGGGTGGTACTGTTGGGTACAGCTCATAGTATCGGGGACACTGTTGGGTACAGCTCATAGTATCGGGTGGTACTGTTGGGTACAGCTCATAGTATCGGGTGTGTTGGTACTGTTGGGTACAGCTCATAGTATCGGGTGGTACTGTAGGTACAGCTCATAGTATCGGGTGGTACTGTAGGGTACATCTCATAGTATCGGGTGGTACTGTTTGGTACAGCTCATAGTATCGGGTGGCAGTGTTTGGTACAGCTCATAGTATCGGGTGGCAGTGTTTGGTACAGCTCATAGTATCGGGTGGTACTGTAGGGTACAGCTCATAGTATCGGGTGGTACTGTAGGGTACAGCTCATAGTATCGGGTGGTACTGTATAGTACAGCTCATAGTATCGGGGGGTACTGTTGGGTACAGCTCATAGTATCGGGGGGTACTGTTGGGTACAGCTCATAGTATCGGGTGGTACTGTTGGGTACAGCTCATTGTATCGGGTGGTACTGTAGGGTACAGCTCATAGTATCGGGGAGGGTACTGTTGGGTACAGCTCATAGTATCGGGTGGTACTGTTGGGTACAGCTCATAGTATCGGGTGACACTGTTGGGTACAGCTCATAGTATCGGGTGGTACTGTTGGGTACAGCTCATAGTATCGGGTGGTACTGTTGGGTACAGCTCATAGTATCGGGTGGTACTGTAGTGTACAGCTCATAGTATCGGGTGGTACTGTAGGGTACATCTCATAGTATCGGGTGGTACTGTTTGGTACAGCTCATAGTATCGGGTGGCAGTGTTTGGTACAGCTCATAGTATCGGGTGGCAGTGTTTGGTACAGCTCATAGTATCGGGTGGTACTGTTTGGTACAGCTCATAGTATCTAGTGGTACTGTTTGGTACAGCTCATAGTATCGGGTGGCAGTGTTTGGTACAGCTCATAGTATCGGGTGGCAGTGTTTGGTACAGCTCATAGGATCGGGTGGTACTGTTTGGTACAGCTCATAGTATCTAGTGGTACTGTTTGGTACAGCTCATAGTATCGGGTGGCAGTGCTTGGTACAGCTCATAGTATCGGGTGGTACTGTTTGGTACAGCTCATAGTATCGGGTGGCAGTGTTTGGTACAGCTCATAGTATCGGGTGGTACTGTTTGGTACAGCTCATAGTATCGGGTGGCAGTGTTTGGTACAGCTCATAGTATCGGGTGGTACTGTTGGGTACAGCTCATAGTATCGGGTGGCAGTGTTTGGTACAGCTCATATTATCGGGTGGCAGTGTTTGGTACAGCTCATAATATCGGGTGGCAGTGTTGGGTACAGCTCATAGTATCGGATGGTACTGTTGGGTACAGCTCATAGTATCGGGTGGTACTGTTTGGTACAGCTCATAGTATCGGGTGGCAGTGTTTGGTACAGCTCATAGTATCGGGTGGTACTGTTTGGTACAGCTCATAGTATCGGGTTGCAGTGTTTGGTACAGCTCATAGTATCGGGTGGTACTGTTTGGTACAGATCATAATATCAGGTGGCAGTGTTGGGTACAGCTCATAGTATCGGGTGGCAGTGATTGGTACAGCTCATAATATCGGGTGGCAGTGTTGGGTACAGCTCATAGTATCGGGTGACAGTGTTGGGTACAGCTCATAGTATCGGGTGACAGCGTTGGGTACAGCTCATAATATTGGGTGGTACTGTTGGGTACAGCTCATAGTGTATCGGGTGGCAGTGTTTGGTACAGCTCATAATATTGGGTGGTACTGTTGGGTACAGCTCATAGTGTATCGGGTGGCAGTGTTTGGTACAGCTCATGGTATCGGGTGACAGTGTTGGGTACAGCTCATAGTATCGGGTGACACCGTTGGGTACAGTTCATAGTATCGTGTGGCAGTGTTTGGTACAGCTCATAGTATCGGGTGACACCGTTGGGTACAGTTCATAGTATCGGGTGGCAGTGTTGGGTACAGCTCATAGTATCGGGTGACAGTGTTGGGTACAGCTCATAGTATCGGGTGACACCGTTGGGTACAGTTCATAGTATCGGGTGGCAGTGTTTGGTACAGCTCATAGTATCGGGTGACACCGTTGGGTACAGTTCATAGTATCGGGTGGCAGTGTTGGGTACAGCTCATAGTATCGGGTTACACCGTTGGGTACAGCTCGGTATGTGGCATGACTGAGTTTTGGTTTCGTTCACCAGAATGCGTCTGTGCACAAAATCACTTCTTTATATAAAGCATTTAAATTATATTAGATTGCACTCTAAGGTTTATAAAAACTCATACAATTGACTTTATAAATTGAAATTGATTGTATCAACGTCATCATAGATTCGTGCAATCATTGTAGCTACATATTAAACATAAACCTGTCCAACTGAAGATTGTATTCATTATTAGTGTTCAAGTCCATGTCACTCATCGCAAAACCCCACTCTACTAAAGTACCATGACTTCGACAAATAACAAGTGTTGGAAAGCACTCAGTAGATGACGTTAATTTAGATTCAATCAATCTCTAGTGTCTACTAAAGACCAATCAGTTATGATATGATAGGTAATCAATTTTGAAATTCAAATTGCTGATTGAGGTACAGCCAAAGGTAATGAATGCATAATAACTTTATGACGGCTCGAGTAATACATGAACTACACACATCGCGAGCCAATCCAGCGTATGGTTAATACTTGGGTCCTCCATCCTATATGATAAAGTAGGCCAGGAACAGGAGGAATGGAAATAATTATATACATATATCTCTTAGTGATTCTAAAGCATCATCTATGTATGAAGCAAGACGCCATACTATTGACATTAAACTACATTATTTATTATAGACATAGAGGCGTAAAAACGAGAGTGGCGTCCACCAGGTCAATAGTTCTCTCTGTTTGTGTTATCCTCGGTGTTGGTGTGCATGCCATGGTATATTTATTCGCATGTATGTGATCGTTTTCTTATATACTGTACATGTTGGTTTTAGATGTCCGTGTATGCATGCCTTGCCTAAATAAATCTATCTATCTAGGGATTGTCTTTGTGGACGGGAATAACAGTTTCACATTACATATATTATTGCGCGGGTACAGCAATCACTATCTGATATATAATACAGACCTTGGTTCCTCAATCAATTTAACCAATCAATTCAATTATTCTTTATTAACTCAGATCATGTACATGCCATATGAGTATACATGTAATTAGTTAACAGATGTTGTGACACGGATTGATATATAAATAATAAAGAGCGAGAAGAGTCAAGTTTGGAGATGGGAAAAGAGCGGGAAATTCTATTATTTTGTTTTGTATCATTTACTTGTTTGTTTGAAT
The DNA here is from genome assembly GCA_014843695.1 of Archivesica marissinica. Lineage (NCBI taxonomy): Eukaryota > Metazoa > Mollusca > Bivalvia > Venerida > Vesicomyidae > Archivesica > Archivesica marissinica. The sequence continues at coordinate 84,950,683 of CM026390.1, read as the reverse complement.
GTATTATGATTGATTTGAAACAGACTATAGGTCAGGGAAATTGTTTCGTTTTCGATGGTTGTTTTGGTCACGTCACGTGAAAACCTAGCTACTATGGTAGGAACCGTGACACTAAAGACATTAGCAATTTCGTACGAGATTAATTTTGATTGACGTGGATTGATTATTAACACTTGAATGTTCTTTTTCTGCGTTTCACCTAAGATATGAACAGTCATGTTAACGTGTGACACACGTTGCCGGCGCGCGGTAAAAACGACTGTCAAATCTTTCATGACAGTTACTACTCTCATGCAATGGATTGCCATGTTGTATCTTGCTTTCAAGTATTGCAAGTGAGAAATAAATGAAAGTTTTCAGCCAAGAACATTAGTTATTAATTAGAATGTAACTTGATGTTTGTTTGTTTTATGAAGAATAATCATAATCCAATCAGAACGCTCGTTTCAACGCGAACTGCGCCGCTTTAGAAATTTTCAAAACAAATTGAAAAATTCTACGAAATCTCTTTTTGACGTACATTTTTGCCGAATAAACCTACACGTTAGTGGAAACACATTTTATTGATAATGTTATTCACTGTTAAAACTCTCCCGTCGAAGATTTGTTGTTGTTGCTGACAGAACCCGTGTCCTAGTATGGAAATGTGACCTGCTATGACCAATGTCTGTGGCAATTGTTTGCAAAGTATACATGCATGCAGCTGAAAGTTGTGTTTTATTTGAAGAACAATATAAAGACTCGGGATAGGCGTTATATTTGGACAGATTTGTTCAAAATTGTTTCAGATAGGGCCATTTTACTGATCGATGCGAAATCTGACATCCCACAGAGTAGAATCCCTGTACTTAAATATATATACTAGTACCCCGAAACGTGCCGAATCCCTGTGATAGGGATTACAGTGGCTTCATCCAAGAATCATATATTAGAAATGAGTCGGGTTACCGAGAGGACTGATGTTGGTGCTGGAGCCACTCCGACCAACGCAAATATCATGAAGTGCTTGATGAGTATAGATTCTAAGCTGAGTAATGTGGACAGTCGACTTAAAAAGCTAGAATCATTGGAGCAAAAAGTAGGTCATTTTGAGGATGAAATGAAGAAATTATGGACACATGTGTATGATAACGGTAAACGGACGGACGAACGGTTGGTAAGGGTGGAGGAGAAAGTTGAGAGTGGGGATTTTGGACTAGTTACTGATAAGGTAGGGACCATGGAGAAGCAGAGGAATTCTTTAAGAGATGAAATAGTATATCTCCAATCGCAATCTATCTGGAACAATCTATTATTCTGCAACATTGAAGAGGCCCCATCAGAAACGCCAGATATCACGGAAAATAAGTTACGAGAGTTTATAGTTCAGAAGATGAAACTGGCACAGAACAATGTAGATGATATGAAATTCGAAAGGGTTCACCGAATAGGCACTAACACGGATAGAAACCGCTGTCGCAATATTGTGGCTAAATTTTCATTGTTTAAGGAAAGAGAACTAGTACGTAAACAGTGGAAACCGTTACAGGGCAGTGACTATTATGTACCTGAACAATTTCCTAAAGAGGTTAATGATAAGCGGCGACAACTTTTACCTAGGATGAAAGATGCTAAGAGAGCCGGTAAGCGAGCCTGGTTGTCATACGACACTATGTACATCGACGGAAAACCCGTGAAAGATGACATCAGTAGCTAGGAGTTCATAGAGGGTGAACTGAAGATTTCATCGTGGAATGTGAATGGCTTAACGATTGGCAAAAAGGAATCCATTAACTTTCGTAATCTTATTACCGATAATGATATACTATTTTTATATGAATCCTGGACACATAGTGACAGTGACGTGGATATGCCTGGGTATATTGCCCATAACTATTATAGAAAGTTCAAGCACCGTAACGCACGTCGTCACAGTGGCGGTATGGTATTATACTACAAAGAGCATATTAAACCCGGAATAACGGTAATCCGGACTCACCATGACACTATTATGTGGCTGAAACTTGATAAACAATTCTTTAATCTTAAGAGCGATGTTTATGTATGTGGTTTATATATATGGGGCGAGGATTCACCAGCATACGCTATCTCAGCAGTTGATTTATTTGAATTGGTTCAAAATGATATTTATGACTTTGAAGACTTGGGGGCTTTGTATATTGTAGGGGATTGGAACGGGCGTGTTGGTAAACGCCATGATTATATTGTATGTGATGCATTTATTTGTCATACTGATGAACATTATTATGTACCAGATACGCCGCTGCAGCGAGCGACACAAGATATTGTATGTAATAATTTTGGAGTAAAAATACTTGACCTGTGTAAATCTTCAGGTATGCGTATTTGTAATGGTCGAATTGGTAATGATTATGACTGTGGTATGTTTACGTTTGCCAGTAAACTTGGGGCATCAGTGATTGACCTACTGTTGGCCCGAGAACGTGATTTTAACTTAGTATCTACCTTTTGTATTGATTCATTTAACGAATATAGTGATCATGCACCAGTGCTCTTTTCATTGAAATGTAATGTGGTGATTGCTAATCCCCAGTGTAATAACGAGATAAAGTATAGATGGAACAGTAATTGTAAAACACGTTTTCGTAGTGGTATTATTGGGAAATTACCTGTATTTAATTTGCTTACAGAAAACATTGATATTAATTGTAGAGATTCTATAAATAATGTTGTAAATAATTTTACTGATGTTATACGTGAAGTTGCTGATCCATATTTTTCTAAGATACATGTAAATAATAATACCCGGTTGACGTGCTCAAGTAAATCATATATTAAACAAGCCGATTGTTTTGACAGTGAATGCATAACAGCTAGAAAACGCTACATAGAAGCGCTTGGTGTTTTTAATCGATTAAAGTCCGATTACACTAGGGGGCAATTTTGTAGTCTGAAAAAGACGTATAAAGATTTGTGTCGTAAAAAACGGAATGTATTTGAATCCAAGAAAATAAAAGAAATTGAACATTTACGGCACACTAAACCCAAGCAGTTTTGGAAATATTTTAAGAGGAAGAGTACGAATAGTAGCAGTTCTATATCTATAGATGATTTTAAACATTATTGTGCTGCCTTGGGTTCCGATTTGTTGCAGTGTGATAACCCTGAAGCTGAAGAATTTTGTAATTTACATGATTTTAACGATTTAAATTGTTCATTTGATGAATTAGACAGGCATATTACTGTTAGTGATATTACGGATGCAATCATACAGTTGAAACGAGATAAGGCGTCTGGGAGTGATAATATTTTAAATGAATATTTGATAGAGAGTGTGGATATTTTAGCATCGCACATATGTGATATATTTAATGCAATTATCGATTCCGGTTATTTCCCGGACAAGTGGACTGAAGGCACGATTATTCCGCTATATAAAAAAGGTGATACCGCCAATGTGAATAATTATCGTGGTATTACTTTAGTCAGTTGTATGTCTAAACTGTTTACAACCATTTTAAATAAACGGATTACATTGCCTTTTGTGAAAATAATAATATTTTATCAGATGCACAATTTGGGTTTAGAAAAGGGCGCTCTACAATCGATGCATTGTTCATACTGAATAATATTGTTCAAAAGTATCTCAATGAAAATAAAAGATTATATTGTGGTTATATTGACATGAAGCGCTGTTTTGATTCTATTTATAGAAATGCACTATGGCATAAATTATATAAAACAGGTATTCAGGGTAAGCTACTATTAAAGACATTCGGAATATTTCCAATATGCTGTCGGTCTAAGACAAGGGGAGATAATGTCGCCTATTTTATTCTCTTTATTCGTGGAAGATCTTGAACTATATTTACAAGAAGATATTAATTATGGCATTGTCATAGATGACATTGTTCTTATTTTGCTACTTGCAGATGATATGGTCATTTTAGCCAAGTCCCCAGAAGAGCTTCAATATAATTTTAATTTAGTATATGACTATTGTACTACGTGGGGTTTGGAGGTTAATACTGCTAAAACAAAAGTAATGGTTTTTAGAAAACGAGGTAATGTATATCTAAGCGAAAAATGGACTTATAATAATGAAAATATTGAAGTGGTTAATGATTTCAATTACCTTGGAACAATCCTAAATTATACTGGACATTTTTCATTAAACCAGGAATATATTACTGGGAAAGCATTAAAGGCTCTCAATTTCTTGTTATATAATTGTAAACGGTATAGACTAAAATTAAAGATACTTTGTCAACTTTTTGATGCTTTTGTTGGATCAATATTAAATTATTCATCTGCAATTTGGGGATACACTAAGTCCAAAGAAATTGAAAGAATCCATTTAAAGTTTTGTAAACAAATTTTAAATGTTAGATCTTCCACATGCACTGCAGCTGTATACGGAGAACTGGGTAGATATCCCATGTATATATCTCGTTACATACGTATGATTAAGTACTGGTTTAAATTGTTATACTCGGATAATATAATACTTAAGCGCGTATATGCACACTCTTTGATTGACTGTAATAAGGGTATCAAAAATTGGCTTTATAATGTTAAAAAATTATTGTGTGAAAATGGATTTGCAGATATCTGGAGTAATCCTCATGTTGTAAATAGAAACAGCTTTTTATGTATATTGAAACAACGTCTGATTGATTGCTTCATACAGGGTTGGTTTACTAGTAAGGCGTCTAGTAGTGTACTTGAACTGTATAATGATTGTAAATATGATTTTGGATATGAAACCTACTTGGACATTTTACCATATACATTGCGACTATATATAACCAGAATAAGAATATCTGCACATTCGCTTAGAATACAAACTGGTCGATATGCATCAAATAGAATACAGAGAAACGAAAGATACTGTCAATGCTGTAATACTCTGGATGTGGAAGATGAGTTTCATTTTATCTTAACATGTTCATGCTATATAGATTTGAGGAAACGTTACATTACTAAAAGATTTTATACAAGACCAAGTATGTATAAATTTTTGAAATTGTTAAGCTCTGATAACAGAAGTGACCTGTATAATTTGGCTTTTTACATTAAACATGCTTTAAACAAACGAAATAATATATTAAATACCTTGACTTCTTAGACTTAAATATGATATTAGAGTTTATCCTCCGTGCTACATGACATAATTCGTAGCACTTGTATATAATGGCTATTACATTGATTGATTGTGATATGTAATTATGTTATGTGTGGATATATATATATATATATATAATTATGTATATATATCTATATGCATGTATGTATATTTCTATTAATGACTATGTACTTATGTATACGTCAAAATCTTCTAATGGTGCTACTATTGAATACGTGGACAACTGTTTTAATAATTGATCGTGTATTTCATCAGGACAAACAGTAGTGTCGTGTGATTTATTTATTTATTGCATCAGCGAGTTCATCAACATAAAGTATATACAAGAGGACATAGAAAACGCACACCTACATTATATACTAGAGGACATAGAAAACGCACACCTACATTATATACTAGAGGACATAGAAAACGCACACCTACATTATATACTAGAGGACATAGAAAACGCACATCTACATTATATACTAGAGGACATAGAAACGCACACCTACATTATATACTAGAGGACAAGAAAACGCAACCTACATTATATTGGGACATAGAAAACGCACACCTACATTATATACTAGAGGACATAGAAAACGCACACCTACATTATATACTAGAGGACATAGAAAACGCACACCTACATTATATACTAGAGGACATAGAAAACGCACACCTACATTATATACTAGAGGACATAGAAAACGCACACCTACATTATATACTAGAGGACATAGAAAACGCACACCTACATTATATACTAGAGGACATAGAAAACGCACATCTACATTATATACTAGAGGACATAGAAAACGCACACCTACATTATATACTAGAGGACATAGAAAACGCACATCTACATTATATACTAGAGGACATAGAAAACGCACATCTACATATATACTAGAGGACATAGAAAGCACATCTACTTATATACTAGCGACAATATATACTAGGACATAGAAAACGCACACATACATTATATACTAGAGGACATAGAAAACGCACACATACATTATATACTAGAGGACATAGAAAACGCACATCTACATTATATACTAGAGGACATAGAAAACGCACATCTACATTATATACTAGAGGACATAGAAAACGCAATTCTACATTATATGATTATTATTACATGAAAACCAAATACCAAGGATGCCATCAAAGATATATCACATTTTTATTACAAAACACAAACTGAACAACTAAAAAATTTCCAAAATGTTTAAAACTATGTATTTATATAGTTATTGTTTTTCATGTAAAAACACACTTATCCGAAGTGTTTGTCTGATTTATCAGAGACGAAACTCAGTGGTGTTCGCTTTTCCTCTTTGGCTTATGAAATAGTTTTTGGAGAACGAATCTGCTTTCGTGTTTGCAATATCGTTTTAATCTATATATGTTTTATTAAATGTCATAAATAGTCGTATTTCGATTGTCCACTAATTGTTCTAACAATATTCCAAACCTTCATTGAAGTCCAAGAGTTAAGTTTGGACACATAATTCTTTCCTAATTACCTTTCAGGGAATTTCGCACAAAATAGTTTGAATTAGTCTCAAGTTTCTTTTATTAGCCTAACATTAAATATTTTGAAAACTGCATGACGTTTTCTAATGGCGGCTTTACAGTCATCATTAAACCAAGCCTCTTGTAGAGTTCGCAAATGATGTTGGTAGTAATTCTTCAGCTATGTCATGTAATCTATTCGTATATGTTTTAATAGGATCGTCAGTGTGAATTAAATTGTCAATATATATATTTGATCTTCACACATTTATTCAAATGTATGCTAATCATCATTTTTTAATGTCCAGCGTTATCATAGTGACATGTGCGTTCATATATACAATATTACAATAAATATATACTATTAATATAGCACCCGGTCCAGTGGACCTATAAGTCACCTTAACATTTAAATTATAATTATTAACAACCGTTAGCAGTATACAATATACCATTAGCTATGACAAATGATTTCAATTCACAAGTTATTAAGTATGTACAAATATACATATATGGACATATAAGACATTTATAGTACACACACATTTATGAATACATACTACTTCTTCTTAGCATGTACGATTTCATTATACATGTTGCTGATTTTCTGGGGTAAGTGTTCATACCTAGGCAAAGTTTATCAGTTTCTGACATGTTCAAGTAATCAATATTCAAAATAATATCACCATACATTTCTTGTCTTATTTCTCTGTATAAGGCACAGTCTAATATAAAATGCATCTCACTTTCTACAACGTTTGTTACACAAAAATTACACAACCTTTGCTCGACATTTTCTCCTACATAACGTCCAGTTTCAATTCTAATTGGTAATATACCAAATCGAAAGTGACACAACATAGAGCGTTCAAATTGTTCTAAGTTTAGGCTGATATATTCTTCGCGTGAGTAACTTTGCTTGAAAAGCTTGTATGTTCTAAGTTTTTGAGCATTTTGTATGTCTTGCGACCACTTATTGGCGTACATATTCTTTATTAGTTCATTTGCTGTGGCTAATTTGATCTTTACTTTATCACGAAAGTACTGTGGTAAACCTATGTCATTATAAATGTGTTTAACATCACTACTCCAATTGTTCTTACAGGTACTGTGATCATGTAGAAATATCCGTTTGGTAAGTCTGTTATCGTCCATTGAGATAAGACGGTTCCAGTATCGTAGTATTGCCACGTGACGTTTATACACTGTGGGCATCCAACCGGTATATCCGTATAGGGCTATCAATGGTGTGAAACGATGTACACCGAGGAAATATCTTAGCGGGTTATGTTGAATGTTGTCTATACACTGATAAGCTTTAAATCCCCATGTAGAAGCGCCATATTCAAGGATGGGAACAACACAGGAATTGAACATTTTTTCAAAAGTATTAAAACCTATGTTTTTCAGTCTGTGTAATTTACTGATAATACTTAGCGCTCTTCCTGCGCCTTTCGACAATGCTTCACAGTTCAATGTGAAATTTCCCTTTTCTTGAAATGTAACTCCTAAATATTTATATTGGTCTACAGTTTCTAACATGTTGTCGCCTACTTTGAAAACGTGCTCAGTTCTGTTGGTCCGTCCTCTACGGAAATGCATACATTTTGATTTGTCACAGTTGATCAGTACTCGCCATTTTTGCCACCATCTGTGCAGTGTGTCTAACATGGATTGAAGTTTATTTTCCGTGTCCGAAATTAATATTATATCATCAGCATATAGTAATATTGAAACTTTAGTATCGCCCATTGGTTACAGTTAAGTTCATTTATTTCCTTCACTACGTCATCTGCAAAGATTGAGAAAAGTGTGGGGGATAAATTACACCCTTGTTTCAACCCTTTAGTGCAATCAAACCAGATAGTGACGTCATTGTTTATGCGTATGCATGCCTCGTGTATGCGTACATTTTTTTTATTGAATTGTACATTTTGCAATCCACATTGTTTAAAGCAATTAATACAAAAGCATGTCTCTATCTATAAAGTCGAAACATTTCTTTAGATCGATAAAAGTCGTGAACACTTTATTATTAGGTATCACTGGTACAACCAGACCTTTGAGACATATTTGGGACGTATTCTCTTCCACAAAGGTCGTCTCCTACTTTCCATTACAATTCCAGAAAGATAGATGAGTGACATGGACAGCTGTTAAAGTTGGTATAGAAGGTTTGGAAAAAGTAGAACGATAACTTAAATAAATATTGAATACTATGCAAACGTTGTAGGTGTGTAGTTGCAAACATTTCATATAATTATGACAATAATAGAAAAGTTGTATATTGTGAACGAAATTATATGAAATACTGTTCAAATATATCCTAGAATAGTTTGTGAAATAGAATAAATATTTTAAATATTGTAAATGTTAACATGGGTTGTACTATGGTTTGGCGTGACATGCCGATTGATCGTATCGTACTAATACGAACACCACTTCTTCTCCGGCATACGGGACGCCACCCTCGACAAACGGACGACTCCCTTTTCCGGTTATTTGCATCCCTTTGCATGGGGATACTGTCGGCATTTAGCATCCTCCGTTGGCAGGGGGCATTTAGCATATGTTAAATCATGCGTGAAGAAATGCAGTAATCATTCAGAGTATATTAACTGGTCTGTCGGATTGAGTCAAGGGATAGTAATTATTATTATAATTTATCTTTTCTTTCTGGAAATATATTTTTATTTATTTACTGATGAGTGCCTAGCTAGATAAAGCCCAGAGGAGCTGATCATAGATATTTGAGTATATATTTCGATTAGATATATGGATTCGAAGTAAATTCCATTAAAGCTAAAGTAATGGTCTACCGAAGGTGATGGCGGGTAATACCAAATGGTATCCTAGCACACAATGGTCGTCTTATAACTGTTGTCACGGATGCTAATTATTTAGGAACCATTTTCAATTATACTGCTGATTTTTTCAATCACTAAGGAACACCTAATCGGGAAGTCATTAAAAGCTCTTAACACTTTATTATTCAGTTGTTACAAACATGTTAAAGGCTAATACAGTTTGTCAGCTCTGCAACTTTTTGTTAGCCCTATAATAGCGTAATGTCAAAGATACTCAAAAAGGATTTGAATGAATTCGATTAATGTTTTGCAAATGGCTTATTAATGTTACACAAAATACTAGTGTGTGATAAACTAGGACATCATCTGTTGTATATCGTAGGTATAATAGGTTATTAAATACAGTATAATATTCGCTCAGACTGTGTCTCATTTATATGAACAAGTTGGCAGTTTCTTACGGAGGTTGGTGCACCAAGTACTGGTTAACCGCTGGAGCCTGCCCAGGAAAGGTGTTGTTAGGTAAACTGCCCGTTGCTCAAATGCCCGGTAGCGACGTTAAATAAACTTAAATAAAAAATAAAACAGTGTTGTTGATCAAGTTGTATATAGTTGTACGTAGAATAAGCAGTAAGCAGCCTTCAATATACTTACCTTGTTTTTTTTAATACAAATTTATTTTAGCTCGATTGTGACACAAGTTATTACAACTTATATTTATCACTCTCCAGACCTCATTCCTGATGGAATCCATCGCCATGAGGGAGAGAGGAGGCAATGTGGAATTTAAATGCCTTGCCTAAGGGCATAATCGTAACGGCTCCAGAGTAAACAAGTAGATATGCACATTTGCATAAATACTAAATAAGTACTAAATCATCAATAGAAACTTTATTTTGAAAACTTATATTCTCCTTCGAACAATAATTATGACGAAGAATGGAAAGTAACTATCGATAATACGGTTGCTGAAATAGTTAGCGAATCTACCCTAGATCAAACAGCACTCGTTTCCACAGACGTAATTGAAACTGCTCTACGTACGTGTAAGCCGCGAAAGGCCTGTGGTGGGACCAAGTATTTTATGAACACTACCAATATGGAGGTAAATTTGTTCTTGATAAGTTATCTATTTTATTTACCGCTATGTTACGACAGGGTTACATTCCTACTGAAATGAAAAAGGGTGTAAACTAAACTATTGATGATTTATGCTACCCTGATCACGGAAAACGGAACCGTTGAAGACCATTTCAGCGCCGACGCGTTTGTTTAGCGTGTTTCGTTTAGATTTCACTAGTTTCCAAAACTGACATTTATCAAGTTCAGCTGTCTTGTTAATTTCTTCGTCCATGTTTTTTAAAAGTTTTATCAGAACTAACAGGATTAGTTAAACAATTATCTGATAGGATACAGAAGCTAGAGGAACTTAAGACTGATGGTGGCAGTAGCGAACACCAATACACGCCATACGTTAGTAGGGGTGCACGGCGTGGTCATATAGGGTTTAGGGGATCAAGTAATAGAGGGTTTGGAGGTAATAGAGGCAGTAGAGGGAATGATTTTAAACCAACCAGACCTATAGGTACAAATACTTTCATGCCCACTTGTTTTAATTGCAGTGGGAGGGGACACTACAAAGCTGATTGTCCGTCACTTACTAGTACCGGTACCTATATACCCACTTGTTTCAAGTGTGGTGAGAAAGGTCATTACAAATCGAATTGTCCAAAAACTAAAGTGTGCCCTTGTAGCGGGATCGAACCGGGGTACTCCAGATTTAAAGGATCCCAAATTAGTTGGAGATATTTGTGAAGTGAATATTAAAATTAACATGTGTACTACAACAGCCCTACTAGATACAGGGTCTTGTGTAGGTATTGTTTCAGAGTCATTTTATAGAGAGCAATTATCTGATTTGACTATGGAACCACTTATGGATTTTATTTCTGTTGAATGTGCCGATGGTCAGCAACTGCCATATTTAGGTTGTATAGAGGCCGAGGTTGTGATTGATGAAGGTCTAGAGAAAGCTCGACCACAGTCATGTATATTTTTAGTGGCACCTGATACTAGGTATTCTACACGCACACCAATTATATTGGGGACAAATATTTTACAAATTTTATTGCAGGATTGCAAAGCTACTTTTGGCAATCAGTACTTACAGAAAGCCAAATTGTTTACACCATGGTATCTCAGTTTTAGAGCCATTGTGATAAAAGAACAGTCGTTGAGGAAAAACAAGGATAGACTAGCAATAGTCAAAAGTGCATTGTCTAATAGGGTTATTCTTGGACCTAATGAAGTCAAGAACATACAGGTCTATGCTGATAGGAAATTGAAATATCACAGAACTAATGCCATTGTTTTGGAAACAGAAGATGCAAGTATACCACCATTTATTGATGTGACACCAGCATTAGTCGATTATGACTATGAGAATAATAATAATTTTATTGTTACACTATCAAATGTCACACCTAATACTGCTGTCATTCAACCGGGTGCCATACTGTGCGAGTTGCAACCAGTAAACATTACTGAGAATGCGATACAGAAAGACGATATAGACAGGAAACAAACGAAGATAGTGGAGGAATTAGATTTAGACAATGATAACCTATTAGATGAGGAACAAAAAATTAAGCTGAGACTACTTCTTATGCAACACAAGGATATATTTTCAACTTCTGATATAGATATTGGTCAATGTGACAAGGTTAGACATCGGATAGACTTACTTGATGATACACCGTTTAAGCTGAGACACAGGCGAATACCCCCAAACATGGTTGATGAAGTAAGACAGCACTTAGAACTGCTACTTGCAGGTGGAATCATTAGACCATCAAGGTCGCCATGGGCATCTCCTGTGGTCTTAGTTCGCAAGAAAAATGGTAATCTTAGAATGTGCATTGATTATCGCATGCTAAATTCTAAATCAGTGCGAGACTCTTACGCACTTCCCAGGATAGATGATGTACTGGATTGTCTACATGGTGCACAATATTTTAGTACTTTGGACATGAAGTCAAGTTATCATCAAATGGAAATTGAAGAGGACCACAAACAACGCACTGGGTTTACAGTTGGAGCACTAGGTCTTTGGGAATTCAACACACTACCATTTGGACTAACCAATGCACCTGCAAGCTTTGAACGCTTGATGGAAGATTGTCTACAGGGTCTTAACATGAAGATATGCGTCATTTACTTGGACGATGTTATTATATTTAGTAAGACATTTGAAGAACATTTGGAGAACATAGAGCAAGTTTTCAATAGGTTGAAAGAGTATGGACTCAAGTTTGCATCGGAGAAATGTTGTTTCTTCCGAAAGAAAGTTGGATTTCTTGGACACATCGTTGGTAGTGATGGAGTCGAACAAGATCCAGCCAAAACAGATAAGGTACGAAATTGGCCGACACCAGCTAATGCAGATGAGCTGAGGAGTTTCTTACAATTTGCAGGTTATTATAGGCGTTTTGTAAAAGACTATAGTAAGATTACTAGGCCATTGGCTGATTTGTTACCACCTACAACGTTAAAGAAAGGATCAAAGAAAAACACAAAATAATGGAAATGGACACAGACAGAGCGGGATATATTTGATGATTTAAAAATTGTTTTATCATCTCCGCCAATATTGGCATATCCCAACTTTGAGTTACCATTTGAATTGCACACAGATGCGTCATCCAAAGGTCTGGGAGCTGTTTTATGTCAGAAACAGGGGGATTACAAACGTGTCATAGCTTATGCAAGTCGTTCTCTTAGTAAATCAGAGAAAAATTATGCTGCATTTAAGCTAGAGTTCCTTGCTCTAAAATGGTCCATAACAGAGAAGTTCTCTGATTATTTGATAAACGGCAAGTTTCTAGTTTTAACTGATAATAACCCGTTGACGTACATACTTACGACTGCAAAGTTAGATGCAACCGGTCAGAGATGGGTATCTGCATTGGGAAATTACTCGTTTGAAATTGCTTACCGAAGTGGTCGCAATAATGCTGATGCTGATGCGTTAAGTCGCTATCCGCATGAAAGAGTAACCAGTGGCGAAGATACAGTTAAGATTGACTGCGATACAGTCAAAGCTATATGTGGATGTATTAACTCCATACCATTAATAGAGACTCTTACCTACTTTGAGTATGAACATTATGGATGCTACAGAAGAGCCAGGACAACCTATGGCTCAGATAGACATGAGAGAGGTCAGAAGAGCACAGCGACAGGATAGTTTGGTAGACAGATGGAGAATTGCTACCATCGACCAAACTATACCAAAACATATATTGAGTAAAGATGATAATATGATGAAAGGACAATTCAGAAACTTTGTCATCAAAAGGGGCATTCTGTTCAGAAAGCTACACGAAAATG
>CM026390.1:84911874-84929374 GCA_014843695.1 Archivesica marissinica | reverse complement strand
AGAAGGAAAACTTGTAGTAGTCTGTAGTTGCTGTAATTAACCTATAGCTTAAGGAATGGCAAGGGCGAGCAGGACGGGAGAGAGGAACTAGGTAATTTTCAATGGGAATAGCAACAAGATCATTATGAATTTTATACATAAGGGATAACCTATTGTCAATACGCCGTTGATCTAGTCTGCGTAAATTTAGGGAATGTAGCATGTCTGTAACACTAGAGGTACGATAGAAGTCAGCCTTTATCCAACGGGCTGCTCTTCGCTGGACACCTTCAATTTGGTCTATCAATGTTTGGGTATGGGGCGACCAGATCTCGGAGCCATATTCAAGCTGGGGTCTCAATAGTGTCTGGTAAGCCATGGTCTTAAGGGGTTCAGATTTGACCTGGAGGTTTCTACGTAGAAATCCTAATGTTTGGTTTGCTTTCTTTGTTGACCTTTTTATGTGGGTGTCCCACGACAGGTTATTTGAGATATCCATTATTTCATTAGCGTCAACAATATAAGTTGTTAAAACGTGCTTCACAATCGTTGTAAAATAACGATTAAACTAAGTGTATTAGACAGTTTATTTTTGGAGGGTAGTTCAAGACACATAAGACGTTTCAATACTAAGTCGTGATAGCACAGTTGTTATGCGCTCGCGTCGTGTGCAAAAGGCCCGTAGTTCACGCCCAGCTGTAGCCGTTACGACTGTGTCCTTAGCCAAGGCATTTAAATTCCACATTGCCTCTTCTCCTTCGTGGCGATTGATTACTGACCATCAGCAATGAGCTATCGGGAGTGATTACTGACCATCAGACATGAGCTATCGGGAGTGATTACTGACCATCAGACATGAGCTATCGGGAGTGATTACTGACCATCAGACATGAGCTATCGGGAGTGATTACTGACCATCAGACATGAGCTATCGGGAGTGATTACTGACCATCAGCAATGAGCTATCGGGATTGATTACTGACCATCAGCAATGAGCTATCGGGAGTGATTACTGACCATCAGACATGAGCTATCGGGAGTGATTACTGACCATCAGCAATGAGCTATCGGGAGTGATTACTGACCATCAGACATGAGCTATCGGGAGTGATTACTGACCATCAGACATGAGCTATCGGGAGTGATTACCAAATGTGTGGGAATTTCTTTCGCAATCTAGCTAACATAAATGTTGATAAACTATACACTAATTCTAAAAGCATGCCTGGTTCTTTCACATGATCGGGGTATAGCACCGAATCATGAAACCTCAGTTTATAGTATCAGCTGAAAGACTGCTAATACTATTAAGGTCAGATATGGGATTCCTGTATTCGCTAACCAACCTCTTCACAACTGGTGATTTACGTTTATTTATCGTCGCTACCGGTTGCCCATATGAGCGACGCCTCCTGAAGAGATTAGTTATTTTAGATTTTGGAGGATAGTGCATGATGTAGACAGAGACCCATTCCAGAATCTCCTCTGGTTCTTTTACGTGCAAGGTGTAAAGCACCGACACGAGACCTCGGTTTAACATCCCATCTGAAAGACTGTTAATTTTATTAGGGTCAGACGGGGGATCGAACCTGCGATCCCTGGATTACCAGCTTCACAACTGGAACACTGACCAGTCTATATATAGTCATTGCCTGTCTGTGCTTAGAGATTATATAGGTATGCCAGCCCCAAGGCACTGTGGCAAAAGGTCGCTTACTCGTTGAGGTTTGATACCAGCGTATGTCAATTCTCATGGTGTCTGGGTTTGATACCAGCGTATGTCAATTATCATGGTATCTGGGTTTGATACCAGCGTATGTCAATGCTCATGGTATCTGGGTTTGATACCAGCGTATGTCAATGCTCATGGTATCTGGGTTGGATACCAGCGCATGTCAATGCTCATGGTATCTGGGTTGGATACCAGCGTATGTCAATTCTCATGGTATCTGGGTTTGATACCAGCGTATGTCAATTCCCATGGTATCTGGGTTTGATACCAGCTTATGTCAATTCTCATTGTATCTGGGTTGGATACCAGCGTATGTCAATGCTCATGGTATCTGGGTTGGATACCAGCGTATGTCAATTCTCGTGGTATCTGGGTTTGATACCAGCGTATGTCAATTCTCGTGGTATCTGGGTTTGATACCAGTGTATGTCAATTCTCGTGGTATCTGGGTTTGATACCAGCGTATGTCAATTCTCATGGTATCTGGGTTTGATACCAGCGTATGTCAATTATCATGGTATCTGGGTTTGATACCAGCGTTTGTCAATTCTCATGGTATCTGGGTTTGATACCAGCGTATGTCAATTCTCATGGTTTCTCATTATGTCTGAATTGACACTCACTAGGTAATGACGTAATCAGAAATCTCATCCCATATTTCGATGCGATTATTTCCAAGATAAATGCTTGCGTAAATCAGTCACAATGTTGACACAATGCGAAAAAACAGGTATAACTCCTTGAAATCAATCCATTTTATTATATACTAGAGGACATAGAAAACGCACACCTACATGATATACTAGAGGACATAGAAAACGCACACCAACATAATATACTAGAGGACATAGAAAACGCACACCTATATGATATACTAGATAACATAGAAAACGCACACCTACATGACATACTAGAGGACATAGGAAACGCACACCTACATTATATACTAGAGGACATCGAAAACGCACACCTACATTATATACTAGAGGACATAGAAAACGCACACCTATATGATATACTAGAGGACATAGAAAACGCGCACCTACATTATATACTAGAGGACATAGAAAACGCACACCTACATTATATACTAGAGGACATAGAAAACGCACACCTACATTATATACTAAAGGACATAGAAAACGCACACCTACATTATATACTAGAGGACATAGAAAACGCACCTCTACATTATATACTAGAGAACATAGAAAACGCACCTCCACATTATATACTAGAGGACATAGAAAACGCACAACTACATTATATGATTATTATTACATGAAAACGAAATACGAAGGATTCCATCAAAGATATATCACATCTTTATTACAAAGCACAAACTGAACAAGTAAAAATATTCCAAAATGTTTAAAACTATGTATTTATATAGTTACTGTTTTTTCATGTAAAAACATACTTATCCTAAGTGTGCGCTTTCTATGCCCTCTAGTATAAAACACTCTCAAAATACAGAGTTGTACCACTACAATATCTGTATTTTTCAGCAATTTCATTTTTGCAATGTTAAACAATACTCCTGATTGATCAAACGGCCGTGCACTAAATACTGTACGTATATCGTTACTTTTATTTGTGAGGTTCGTAATTTGTTTTTGGGTGGTCGTTAGTGTTGTAATATTTATGCTGCTGTTAAATATGGTTTAAAATACTTGTATATATGTTGTATATGCATTTTTTAAACCATTTTAGTTATGTCAAAAGCATTAGTCACTTAATTGATTTAGTTTATACAAATTTATTTTAGCTCGATTGCGAAACAAGTTCTTACAACAATTAATCACTCTCGAGACCTCATTCCTGATGGAATCCATCGCCACGAGGGAGAGAGAAGAGGCAATGTGGAATTTAAATGCCTTTCCTAATGGCACAATCGTAACGGCTCCAGCGGGGCTCGAACTCCTGAAATGAACGCGCTATCACAGCGCAATCACGTCTTCCACTTAATTGATTAGTGGTTGTCAAAATCAAAAGAAACGAAAATATTCAACTACCATTAGCAGACGAATATTGAACTGTCCTATGGAATGAAATGTCACCCAACTGGAAAGCATGCCCACAGGTTATTCGAAAGCCTCGGTGTGGTACATAACACGATGGTTAGCTTTTATAATGTAAACATTGAAATAAACTCAGGCGAATTGTTCTGTTGTTGTTTATTGTAGGTTAAAATAGAAGGTTTTGTTTACTAATTAAGACAAAAAGGCCAATTCTACGATTTCATTTGTATTGCCGATCGTCGTTTTTCGGCGTTAGATGCCAGATAATATGAGCAAACAGGGTACCCTTCACATCTTAAAGAATGGTGTACATTTTGTTGAATGCAGCTGTGTTCCTAATCAGTACCGTGACCAGATGAAAATGTCAACCGAGGCAATCTAGGTGGCAATTAACTGACATGTTCCCCTTAAAATTGTTGGTGCATAGAAGCGATTTCCTACGTTTTCTGTTTTAATGAGATTAGACGTATAAGCATGTACTGACCTTTCAGCTCTCTCGACAGACGGATCTGTAGTCCAGTGGTAGCACGCTGGACTGGTAATCCAGGGATCGCAGGTTCGATCCCCCGTCTGACCCTAATACAATTAACAGTCTTTCAAATGGGACGTCAAACCGTAGTCTCGTGTCGGTGCTTTACACCGTGCACGTACAAGAACCAGAGGATATTATGGAATGGGTCTCTGTCTGTATCATTGCACTATCCTTCAAAATCTAAAATGACTAATATTTTCAGGAGGCGTCGCTAATATGGGCAACCGGTAGCGACGATAAATAAAGGTAAAACACACAGCTCTCTAGCAGTCAACATTGTATACAGCAAAGTGATATTTGCATTTTATTTATTTAATTTTTCATTATTTTGTTTTGCTTTGGACGTTTTAACCGAGGCAGCTTCCTCGGTGTGCCTCGGTGTTCCTCAGTGTGCCTCGGTGTGCCTCAGTGTGGCTACGGGCGTGCTAACACGGTGATTCCTTGAGTTCTATATTACGATTGAATAACACTAAATACGGTTGTATGCGTTCATATGGCACATATGTAAGCATTTACCTGGGGATCTCATTTCCCACTAACATATTGTCATTAATGTTGGCTCAGATATGCCGTATCAATAAACAGTATGTGAGGTATGATTTTCAATCAATCAATTGAGTCATTTGTACCTGCTCATATTCCTGTGCATTTCGTCAGCACGTTTGACTTTGAAATACTAGTGAGAGACATTTCTAATTTTCTATTACCTCCCATGGCAGATATAGTCTGATTTATCCCAAAATGTAATAGATCCTTTTAGTTGGGATCCTTTGTTTTTACTGTTGTTCCCTAACCAGATGTTGCGGTATGATAAATGTGGTTTTATAAAAGTCTTGTTAATTAACAGATAGCAGTGCTATGCAGATAAGTACACATTGCATAATTATACTGTAGGAGATTTGTAGAGATATAGTAATGTAATATTCATACGAAGCGATAGTGTAATCAAATTTCCAGCATGTTTTGCAAAGGAAACAACGATAAAAACAGATGAAAACACTTAAAGCGACATTACCTTGCAAAAAGCAAATAAAATGCTTTTTTTCACCTTTAATGCATTGCTACTACAAATTTTTCCGAATACATTCAAACACTAACATTGAATCAATCAACAGTGTTTTTGTTGATTGAATGTATGGTTTCATATAACGGTCATCCACGCTCCTGAATTGACGTTTGTTTGTCATAGGAGTAAATACTAAACGCGAGATAATATCGTTTAGAGATAATTTAACTAAGAATAGTCTACAAATAAATAGGCACAAATATGAGATATAACGGTAAATCTGTACCATAAATCGTGTTATTCAGGATACACTAGTTGCATTACGCATGGATGTTTACATTATATTGTTATGTCAACAAACCGCGTATACGACGCTTGTTTATTAGTTGAAATGCTCAGTATTTGAGGCAAATATTTGGAAATAACATTATACAATATAATAGGAAAGTACATTCTGTAAACATTTGCGTTTTCACTGATGTAGTGTCGCTTTAATGTAACCGATCTACTTTTAGGGAGTATTCATGGACAGTAGCTGACCGATGTCTCTCATTGTACCATTGTAAAGACATGTAGAACACCGTAGCAACAATTATGGTATTTAGGGGACCAATACCAGTTGCATTAGGTTCAGTAGGCTCAGTATGTTAATTGGCTATGCTAATATCATAATATATCATATGTACACATATGTTATTGCTGAGCGTATATTCTATTGGTTTCTGTTGTATGAATGATGTATGTTTGCAAATATCAAATACAACATACAGCAATAGACACAGCATATTTACCATATAATGTATTCTATGCAATATGTTTATCATTGACACGTGTATATTATGATTATAAAAATATTAAATAAAACATAGCGTTTGTAGATTTGTATAATGCTACCATAGTTCATACAATGCACACAGTAATAATAGTAAGTTTTTCAAATACTTGAAACTATTTCAACCTATGCATGTTCGACTTGGTATTTAACAGATCATTTAGCAGAGATACATATGATAGTAGTTGTTACATTCCCACCAGGTTATCACGTGTAACCCAGCATTGTTAGATACCAGGTTATAACGTGTAATCCAGCATTGTTAGATACCAGGTTATAACATGTAATCCAGCATTGTTAGATACCGGGTTATAACATGTAATCCAGCATTGTTAGATACCAGGTTATAACATGTAACCCAGCATTGTTAGATACCAGGTTATAACATGTAACCCAGCATTGTTAGATACCAGGTTATAACATGTAATCCAGCATTGTTAGATACCGGGTTATAACATGTAATCCAGCATTGTTAGATACCAGGTTATAACATGTAATCCAGCATTGTTAGATACCGGGTTATAACATGTAATCCAGCATTGTTAGATACCAGGTTATAACATGTAACCCAGCATTGTTAGATACCAGGTTATAACATGTAACCCAGCATTGTTAGATACCAGGTTATAACATGTAATCCAGCATTGTTAGATACCGGGTTATAACATGTAATCCAGCATTGTTAGATACCAGGTTATAACATGTAATCCAGCATTGTTAGATACCGGGTTATAACATGTAATCCAGCATTGTTAGATACCGGGTTATAACATGTAATCCAGCATTGTTAGATACCGGGTTATAACATGTAATCCAGCATTGTTAGATACCGGGTTATAACATGTAATCCAGCATTGTTAGATACCAGGTTATAACATGTAATCCAGCATTGTTAGATACCGGGTTATAACATGTAATCCAGCATTGTTAGATACCAGGTTATAACATGTAACCCAGCATTGTTAGATACCGGGTTATAACATGTAATCCAGCATTGTTAGATACCAGGTTATAACATGTAACCCAGCATTGTTAGATACCAGGTTATAACGTGTAACCCAGCATTGTTAGATACCAGGTTATCACGTGTAACCCAGCATTGTTAGATACCAGGTTATAACATGTAATCCAGCATTGTTAGATACCGGGTTATAACATGTAACCCAGCATTGTTAGATACCGGGTTATCACGTGTAACCCAGCATTGTTAGATACCAGGTTATCACGTGTAACCCAGCATTGTTAGATACCAGGTTATCACGTGTAACCCAGCATTGTTAGATACCAGGTTATCACGTGTAACCCAGCATTGTTAGATACCAGGTTATAACGTGTAACCCAGCATTGTTAGATACCAGGTTATAACATGTAACCCAGCATTGTTAGATACCAGGTTATAACATGTAATCCAGCATTGTTAGATACCAGGTTATAACATGTAATCCAGCATTGTTAGATACCGGGTTATAACATGTAATCCAGCATTGTTAGATACCAGGTTATAACATGTAACCCAGCATTGTTAGATACCAGGTTATAACATGTAATCCAGCATTGTTAGATACCAGGTTATAACATGTAATCCAGCATTGTTAGATACCGGGTTATAACATGTAATCCAGCATTGTTAGATACCAGGTTATAACATGTAATCCAGCATTGTTAGATACCGGGTTATAACATGTAATCCAGCATTGTTAGATACCGGGTTATAACATGTAACCCAGCATTGTTAGATACCAGGTTATAACATGTAATCCAGCATTGTTAGATACCGGGTTATAACATGTAACCCAGCATTGTTAGATACCAGGTTATAACATGTAATCCAGCATTGTTAGATACCGGGTTATAACATGTAATCCAGCATTGTTAGATACCGGGTTATAACATGTAACCCAGCATTGTTAGATACCAGGTTATAACATGTAATCCAGCATTGTTAGATACCGGGTTATAACATGTAATCCAGCATTGTTAGATACCGGGTTATAACATGTAATCCAGCATTGTTAGATACCAGGTTATAACATGTAATCCAGCATTGTTAGATACCAGGTTATAACATGTAACCCAGCATTGTTAGATACCAGGTTATAACATGTAACCCAGCATTGTTAGATACCAGGTTATAACATGTAACCCAGCATTGTTAGATACCAGGTTATAACGTGTAATCCAGCATTGTTAGATACCAGGTTATCACGTGTAACCCAGCATTGTTAGATACCAGGTTATAACATGTAATCCAGCATTGTTAGATACCGGGTTATAACATGTAACCCAGCATTGTTAGATACCGGGTTATAACATGTAACCCAGCATTGTTAGATACCAGGTTATAACATGTAACCCAGCATTGTTAGATACCAGGTTATCACGTGTAACCCAGCATTGTTAGATACCAGGTTATCACGTGTAACCCAGCATTGTTAGATACCAGGTTATCACGTGTAACCCAGCATTGTTAGATACCAGGTTATCACGTGTAACCCAGCATTGTTAGATACCAGGTTATAACGTGTAATCCAGCATTGTTAGATACCAGGTTATAACATGTAACCCAGCATTGTTAGATACCGGGTTATAACATGTAATCCAGCATTGTTAGATACCAGGTTATAACATGTAATCCAGCATTGTTAGATACCGGGTTATAACATGTAATCCAGCATTGTTAGATACCAGGTTATAACATGTAACCCAGCATTGTTAGATACCAGGTTATAACATGTAACCCAGCATTGTTAGATACCAGGTTATAACATGTAATCCAGCATTGTTAGATACCGGGTTATAACATGTAATCCAGCATTGTTAGATACCGGGTTATAACATGTAACCCAGCATTGTTAGATACCAGGTTATAACGTGTAATCCAGCATTGTTAGATACCGGGTTATAACATGTAACCCAGCATTGTTAGATACCAGGTTATAACATGTAATCCAGCATTGTTAGATACCGGGTTATAACATGTAATCCAGCATTGTTAGATACCGGGTTATAACATGTAACCCAGCATTGTTAGATACCAGGTTATAACATGTAATCCAGCATTGTTAGATACCGGGTTATAACATGTAATCCAGCATTGTTAGATACCGGGTTATAACATGTAACCCAGCATTGTTAGATACCAGGTTATAACATGTAATCCAGCATTGTTAGATACCGGGTTATAACATGTAACCCAGCATTGTTAGATACCAGGTTATAACATGTAATCCAGCATTGTTAGATACCAGGTTATAACATGTAACCCAGCATTGTTAGATACCGGGTTATAACATGTAATCCAGCATTGTTAGATACCAGGTTATAACATGTAACCCAGCATTGTTAGATACCAGGTTATCACGTGTAACCCAGCATTGTTAGATACCAGGTTATCACGTGTAACCCAGCATTGTTAGATACCAGGTTATAACATGTAATCCAGCATTGTTAGATACCGGGTTATAACATGTAACCCAGCATTGTTAGATACCGGGTTATCACGTGTAACCCAGCATTGTTAGATACCAGGTTATCACGTGTAACCCAGCATTGTTAGATACCAGGTTATCACGTGTAACCCAGCATTGTTAGATACCAGGTTATCACGTGTAACCCAGCATTGTTAGATACCAGGTTATAACGTGTAATCCAGCATTGTTAGATACCAGGTTATAACATGTAACCCAGCATTGTTAGATACCGGGTTATAACATGTAATCCAGCATTGTTAGATACCAGGTTATAACATGTAATCCAGCATTGTTAGATACCGGGTTATAACATGTAATCCAGCATTGTTAGATACCGGGTTATAACATGTAATCCAGCATTGTTAGATACCAGGTTATAACATGTAATCCAGCATTGTTAGATACCGGGTTATAACATGTAATCCAGCATTGTTAGATACCAGGTTATAACGTGTAATCCAGCATTGTTAGATACCAGGTTATAACATGTAACCCAGCATTGTTAGATACCGGGTTATAACATGTAATCCAGCATTGTTAGATACCAGGTTATAACATGTAATCCAGCATTGTTAGATACCGGGTTATAACATGTAATCCAGCATTGTTAGATACCGGGTTATAACATGTAATCCAGCATTGTTAGATACCAGGTTATAACATGTAATCCAGCATTGTTAGATACCGGGTTATAACATGTAATCCAGCATTGTTAGATACCAGGTTATCACGTGTAACCCAGCATTGTTAGATACCAGGTTATAACATGTAATCCAGCATTGTTAGATACCAGGTTATAACATGTAACCCAGCATTGTTAGATACCGGGTTATAACATGTAATCCAGCATTGTTAGATACCAGGTTATAACATGTAACCCAGCATTGTTAGATACCAGGTTATAACATGTAACCCAGCATTGTTAGATACCAGGTTATAACATGTAATCCAGCATTGTTAGATACCGGGTTATAACATGTAATCCAGCATTGTTAGATACCGGGTTATAACATGTAATCCAGCATTGTTAGATACCAGGTTATAACATGTAATCCAGCATTGTTAGATACCAGGTTATCACGTGTAACCCAGCATTGTTAGATACCAGGTTATAACATGTAATCCAGCATTGTTAGATACCGGGTTATAACATGTAACCCAGCATTGTTAGATACCGGGTTATAACATGTAACCCAGCATTGTTAGATACCAGGTTATAACATGTAATCCAGCATTGTTAGATACCGGGTTATAACATGTAACCCAGCATTGTTAGATACGGGTTATAACATGTAATCCAGCATTGTTAGATACCGGGTTATAACATGTAACCCAGCATTGTTAGATACCAGGTTATCACGTGTAACCCAGCATTGTTAGATACCAGGTTATCACGTGTAACCCAGCATTGTTAGATACCAGGTTATCACGTGTAACCCAGCATTGTTAGATACCAGGTTATCACGTGTAACCCAGCATTGTTAGATACCAGGTTATAACATGTAACCCAGCATTGTTAGATACCAGGTTATAACATGTAACCCAGCATTGTTAGATACCGGGTTATAACATGTAATCCAGCATTGTTAGATACCAGGTTATAACATGTAATCCAGCATTGTTAGATACCGGGTTATAACATGTAATCCAGCATTGTTAGATACCAGGTTATAACATGTAATCCAGCATTGTTAGATACCAGGTTATAACATGTAACCCAGCATTGTTAGATACCAGGTTATAACATGTAATCCAGCATTGTTAGATACCGGGTTATAACATGTAATCCAGCATTGTTAGATACCAGGTTATAACATGTAATCCAGCATTGTTAGATACCGGGTTATAACATGTAATCCAGCATTGTTAGATACCAGGTTATCACATGTAACCCAGCATTGTTAGATACCAGGTTATAACATGTAACCCAGCATTGTTAGATACCAGGTTATAACATGTAATCCAGCATTGTTAGATACCGGGTTATAACATGTAACCCAGCATTGTTAGATACCAGGTTATAACATGTAATCCAGCATTGTTAGATACCGGTTATCACATGTAACCCAGCATTGTTAGATACCAGGTTATAACATGTAATCCAGCATTGTTAGATACCAGGTTATAACATGTAATCCAGCATTGTTAGATACCAGGTTATCACGTGTAACCCAGCATTGTTAGATACCAGGTTATCACGTGTAACCCAGCATTGTTAGATACCAGGTTATAACGTGTAATCCAGCATTGTTAGATACCGGGTTATAACATGTAACCCAGCATTGTTAGATACCAGGTTATAACATGTAACCCAGCATTGTTAGATACCAGGTTATAACATGTAATCCAGCATTGTTATATACCAGGTTATCACGTGTAGCCCAGCATTTTTAGATACTAGTACCCCCTATAATATGTTTCACGGAACGTTCCATTTCAAGTCCTTGCTCATTTGTATATTTTGGGACAAAAAATTATGAAACACTATTTACAATATTTCAGATGAAGACTGCACTCACTAAGGTCTCACATGCTGTGCAGAATGATGCCACATCCATACTTCAACGTGGTCTCGCATTTGTCCGTGTCCTGTATCGCTCAATGACATTCTGTATATGATTTAATCATAATTTCATTCATTCACATTGCTTTACTGACCGTAAAGATATGACATTATAGACATATAAACATAATCGAACAATATGCAGTTTTCGCTCACATGAGAACAAAGTCATCCTGGAGGTGATCTATGCTTTCGTGCGTATGGAAGTTAATGTGACCATCCGGCGTCTCGCCAACGTTAGCATGCAACCGTCCGTGTGTTCAATGGTTCTTCAAATAACGATTTTATATGAAACCGCTAAATGTCATTTTGAGTCGATAAATGTAGTGTTTGATTTTCCTTATTTGTATCAGCATTTAATTCTTTTAAAACAATTTACTTTCTGAAAGCTATGCATACTAACTTAGTATTATTCGGCTGTCCTATTTGCGCAGTGGTTATCGCGCTCGCTTCTCACAAACGTAACCTGGGGGGTTCGATCCTCGGACCGGGAAGTATGTGAGATGGTACGATGGTTGCCAGATCGGACAGGTGGGTTTTCTCCGGGTACTCCGATTTCCTACCACACGAATGACCACATATACACTTTCATCCGCATCAACGAGAGTGATTAATATAAGTATTAAAACTTGCTTCGCAATCGTTACAGACGGATCTGTAATCCAGTGGTAAAACGCTGGACTGGTAATCCAGGGAATGCAGGTTAGATCCCCCGTCTGACCCTAATAAAATAAATAGTCTATCAGATGGGACTTTAAACCGATGTCTCGTGTCAGTGCACTGTGTACGTAAAAGAACCAGAGGAGACTCTGGAATGGGTCTTTTGTCTGCATCATTACACTATACTCCAAAAATCTAAAATGACTAATCTCTTCAGGGTGCTCATATGGGCAACCAGTAGCGACGATAAATAAACGTAAAACACACACATTCGCAATCGTTTTTAAAATAAATAAGTTTAAACGTTTTTATTATTCATACATCAAATAATGTTACAATCGGATCAGTTAGCCAAAACAAAAATCACCAGACATTGCTCAGTTTCTTATATATCTATGTACAAGTATATAGGAAATACATCGTCTCAGATACCACTAGACATAATTTAATATTATCCTGTGACTAGGTTTGTTAAAATCAGGTTTATATATCGGAAATTCTAGTTGTCAGGGAAACCAAATGGAAAACAACTTCTCTGAACCCACTTGTCAGATCACAGAAACTATGTTTGACTGATCCTCAACGTTGTTCTTACAAGGTTGTTCTAACAAGGTTGATTCGTACAGAATGGAAGCGCATTATATTTATAATGGGAAATATTTGTCGTCTTTTTGCAAAGCGTGTGCGTGCGTGCGTGCGTGCGTGCGTGCGTGCGTGCGTGCGTGCGTGCGTGCGTGCGTGCGTGCGTGCGTGCGTGCGTGCGTGCGTGCGTGCGTGCGTGCGTGCGTGCGTGCGTGCGTGCGTGCGTGCGTGCGTGCGTGCGTGCGTGCGTGCGTGCGTGCGTGCGTGCGTGCGTGCGTGCGTGCGTGCGTGCGTGCGTGCGTGCGTGCGTGCGTGCGTGCGTGCGTGCGTGCGTGCGTGCGTGCGTGCGTGCGTGCGTGCGTGCGTGCGTGCGTGCGTGCGTGCGTGCGTGCGTGCGTGCGTGCGTGCGTGCGTGCGTGCGTGCGTGCGTGCGTGCGTGCGTGCGTGCGTGCGTGCGTGCGTGCGTGCGTGCGTGCGTGCGTGCGTGCGTGCGTGCGTGCGTGCGTGCGTGCGTGCGTGCGTGCGTGCGTGCGTGCGTGCGTGCGTGCGTGCGTGCGTGCGTGCGTGCGTGGTGCGTGCGTGCGTGCGTGCGTGCGTGCGTGCGTGCGTGCGTGCGTGCGTGCGTGCGTGCGTGCGTGCGTGGTGCGTGCGTGCGTGCGTGCGTGCGTGCGTGCGTGCGTGCGTGCGTGCGTGCGTGCGTGCGTGCGTGCGTGCGTGCGTGCGTGCGTGCGTGCGTGCGTGTGGTGCGTGCGTGCGTGCGTGCGTGCGTGCGTGCGTGCGTGCGTGCGTGCGTGCGTGCGTGCGTGCGTGCGTGCGTGCGTGTGCGTGCGTGCGTGCGTGCGTGCGTGCGTGCGTGCGTGCGTGCGTGCGTGCGTGCGTGCGTGCGTGCGTGCGTGCGTGCGTGCGTGCGTGCGTGCGTGCGTGCGTGCGTGCGTGTGTGCGTGTGTGTTGTGTGTGTTGTGTGTGTGTGTGTGTGTGTGTGTGTGTGTGTGATTTTGACGAATATAGATAATACATAATACCAGCAATCGAACCCTCAGTTGCAACTCCAACCGACTCATTTAGTCCCAGCGCACAGCATGTTAAGCTCCCCTATTACCCAGGATATCGCGTCCCGAATATATCCAATGGAGACTCAAACATCTGCCACTTGTAGTCAGACAGACTGCGGAAATGTTGACATTCCACTCGTGCCAGGTACACCTGTTGACATCCCACAAACTGCACAATGTCAGAACGGATCTATTTCTTCGGTAAATCCAGTTTGTGACGTCCCGTGCTGTACCACAATCACACTTCCCCCCGCTGAAAATACTCTGTCAGTAAATCCCACATCCCTATAAGTAATGAAATCCCATTCATAGCTGCACTTCCACATTCACAAAATACTGTTGAAACTGACGAAACAGAACTCAAATCCGTGGCCACAGTCAGCCAACCGAGTCACACTGTGGTGAAACGTCAAAACTACCCATAGCAAGGGGACGTGCACGAAACTCACGTGCAGTATCAAGGTCAGAAAAACGTTCAAACTCCGCCATTCCGTACAGGAGAGAAAGTGTAAGTACAACACGAAGAAAGACAGATCGGATTTTACCTAATGCTATAAATAAACCGTGTACTCTAGTGAATCAAAACAAACAAGCTGATCGTGAGCAATTGACACGTGATGGGGTTTCCCCTACAGGTGCGCTACTAGGACAATAGGTCAACACTGAGAAGGTCTTGCTGTGTTGTGCATTATTGAACATTCAGGATATTTCAACAAAACGGACAAATAAATTACTGTCTCCAGAAATAAAAGATATATTTAACAATCATGACATTGTGTTATTTACGGAAACTTGGGCCAATCAATTTTCGGATTTATCTGTTGCCTACATAATGACTTATTTGTTTGTTTATGCTACATTATACCTGAACAGAGCAGCCGACAAACCATGATCGAATCCAGTACCTATGACAGATTATTCGAGCATATTGTTAGTTTAGATTCAAAACATGAAAATGGCTTTAATTTTATTCTCTGCGGCGATATGAACTCGCATACCTCTGAGTGTCCAGACTATGTCGTTGATGATAATTACTCCCATGTTGATGTTTTGCCAGACGATTATTATACTGATGGAAATATTAAACGTTATTCACAAGATAAAGGCCGCTTGAATAATAATGGTTTAGTTTTGTTGGATTTGTGTAGACAAACAGGTTTACGTATTTTAAACGGTCGATTTGGTAACGACACAAATATTGGTTGCTATACATTTGTTGGAAATAGAGGGTCAAGTGTTGTTGACTATGTTATTAGCACACAGAATTTATTTCAGTATGTTGATTATTTTAATATTGCTGATCCTAGTATATTATCTGATCACTGTTTAGTTGATTTTACATTAGTATTTGATGTACCAGGATTGAATATTAAACCTGAAAATAAAGAACACGAGCATATAGATTATAAGTATACATGGCACAGAGGAATGACAGACGAATACATTGATAGCTTGTCTTCAAATAATACTACAATTAAGTTAGAAGCGTTTCAGCTAAATATAGACAAAATCACTTGTAATAACGATATTAATAGTTGTATTAGTGAATTATCTGATATTATTGATGGAGTTGTCTCCCCTTTGTTTAAACAAAAGTTATATAATACTAGGCAGCCTAATTGTAATGTTGAGTCAGGACAGAAATGGTATACATCAGAATGTGATGACAAGCGACGATTGTTTTACGCTGCGTTAAATTTATATAGGGTAGACAAAACGGAAACAAATAGAATATACATGGTTAATACTAGATCACAATATAAAAGTTGTTTACGTAAAGCTAGATATGAGTATGACAAAAGTGAAACTAGTAAATTAATAGAGGCCAAACATAAAAATGCAAAGTTGTACTGGAAAATGCTGAAGAACTGTGCTGGTGTTAAGGAATCTAATATTTCATTGGATGTTTTTGAACAATATTTTAAATCGGTGAATAACCCTGATGATCATTTCTTTAGTCCCGATGAAGATGTCTTATATTTTGTTGATAGATATGAAAGAGAGGAGTTTAATATTATGTTTGAAGAATTAAATTTACCAATTACGACAGAAAATTTGTTAAAAGCAATTAATCAGTTAAGCCCAAATAAAAGTGGCGGTCCTGATTTGTACTTAAATGAGTTCTTTGTACATGGTAAATGCATTTTAATGCCATATTTACTATCATTATTTAATAAGATTTTTGAAATTGGGTATTTCCCCGAGTCCTGGTCAGATGGTTTTGTAGTTCCGTTACATAAAAAGGGCAGTATAAATGATGAAAATAACTATAGAGGAATAACATTGCTTAGTACATTAGGGAAGCTTTTTACACGTGTTTTAAATAACCGATTAACAGAATGGGCTAACATTTATAGTGTGTATATAGAGGCACAGGCAGGCGTTCGTTCGAAATTAGGTACGGTAGATAATATGTTTGTTTTACATGGTTTAATAAATCATGTGATTAATAGTGGTAAGCATTTATATTGTGCATTTATAGACTTTAGTAAAGCCTTTGATTATGTAAATCGTGATCATTTATGGTCCAAATTAATTCAACTATGTATCAGAGGAAACATTTTAAACATTATCAAATCGATGTATATAGCTGTGAAATCAAGAGTTAAGTATTATAACCAGTTAAGTGACAGTTTCGAAGTCATGCTAGGCGTTAGACAGGGTGAATGTTTATCACCTTTCCTTTTTGCAATGTATATCAATGACATCGAAGATATGTTTATTAAACATGGGTTTGAGGGTATCGATGTTAATATGTTCAAAGTGTTTTTAATACTGTATGCTGATGATATAGTCATATTTGCAACTAATAGTGCAGAATTACAAGGTAGTCTAGATTTATTACGGGACTATTGTAATAAAGGGAAACTGGTGGTTAATACCAACAAAACCAAGGTTATGATATTCAGGAAAGGTGGTCGTTTACCAGAAAACATGAACTTTTATTATGATGGTGGTATTGTTGAAATTGTCAATAAATTTGTTTACCTTGGTATAGTTTTCACTACAGGTGGCTCATTCTCTGAAGCTCAAAGTACATTAGCTGGTCAAGCACTTAAAGCTATTTTTAA
>CM026390.1:84831740-84910874 GCA_014843695.1 Archivesica marissinica | reverse complement strand
ATCTTTGAACATAATAGACAATCATGTTCTTTGACAAAACTCAAACAGAAACCCTTATCTTATTTGCAAAGTAGAGATACTTTGACAAATTATTTATTACAATTTTAGAGGTAAAATTTAACAATGAGGCAAACTTATTTAGGCTTGGCCAATGACAGAAATATGGTTTAAAGTACCTTATCCTCAAATCCCTGTAGTTAGGGCAGACCAATAAAAAGTGGAATTCAGATTCAAGTTTTGTCATACTACATGATTTACAGAGTCGTTGTTCCCGAGGTATATTGCTATATCGACCTGATTCTATAAATAAATGATGAGCAGACACCCGAAATCTAGACAGCGCAATAAGATATGGGTGTAGTGTTTCTACAAACCAAGATAATGACAGGCGTAACATATCCTCAAGCCAATATAATTATAGATAGGCACATATTGAGTGCATTAGCGTAGTATGTTCGTGGTTCTCCATTACTTAATTATTATTAATTAATTATCTAGATATACATACAATATATATTGGAATATGCAATACATCACAGATGCCGATATCACCAGAGTAAATAAATAGCATGTACAGACAGTACGAACACAGATGTAGGGGAATTGAATATTTCAATGAGTCAAATTTATTCATAATTGACTCTTGAGATTTCACAATTTCCATTTTCCATTCCGTCTTGCTGTTGGCTTAGCATACACCAAACATATACAGTTGGGATTGACGTGTATCGTGCGTATTAATATTACATCTTATTCCTCTATAAAGTTCATTATATTGTTTGAAATGTGATCTTTGAATGTATTGAATCACTTATCACGTGCATGTTCGTTCTTACCTTGCCCTCCCTCGGTTGTGCCTTTCAGGTTGTAAAACAACAAATAAATTGCCTATTAAATACATAGTAAAAAGTAGCAACATCCAGTCTGTTCATTTATATTTCCAATCTTTCATTTCTTCTGATACCATATCCACTGTGAAAGGGTATTCAAATGAAACTCTAAAAAAGCAAACCTCTTCCAATTATAATGTTTCCACAGCCAGTGCTCACCTGTGAATAACATCACTGTGTTTACACACTGCATTCCTCCGCCAAATAATACAGTATACCAACCTTCAGTTTGCAATGGCCTGCATTCTTGTACCACATCTTTTCTACACATCAACTAGTCTGAAGTCTTCTCAACTCACATAATTTCTCCAAAAAAAAACAACAACTATACACTATCTGTCATGAAAATGAATTTTTACCAACAAGAAAAATGAACAATATTAGTTATTGGGACTACATTCGACGGATGCACTTCTGTCTATTTAGGTATACACAACAATCTGTTCTATAACATGCCCAACGGTGTTATCTACATATTTGTCCTACTGAATCATGTCATAATTAACGACATTGGGCCGACCTAGATTACGGACAAGTCTGGCAGGTGAACTTACAGCAATGCATGGGGTTTTACTGTTATAGTACCTGTCAATACTAGTATCAAATTGAGGCCCAGTAATTTGTATTACATATTTTATTTGAGAGTGCAATGTGATACAATAATACATGTATATATAAGTTGGTTCCTCAAGTTGTATGGTTTCTTAAACATACCGCTTGCCTTCACATACAACGGTACACACCGATTTTCAGAACTCGGTATGTATGTATGTTCCTTTAATGTCAAACCCTTCGCGGGGATTTAGACATGTTTTCCTGGGCAGGCTTAGACAACCTAAGCGATTAACCAGTACTAAGCAATGTGTGTGAGGTACCTTGCTCAATGACACTACATACGTGGCCTGACCGAGTATCGAACCCGGGACCGTTCGATTCCAAATCCGACGCTCTACCACTGGACCACGGACGCCACGTGTAAAATAATTCCACCTTACCTTATTTCCATTGAATCAGTGCTGTCACAGAAATATAAACCTTTGTTGATAAACAAGAAAGCGTAAACTGTCAGCATAAATGGCAAGTAAACCACTATTGAAAGATGCTAACCTGAATATTGTAAAATCACCCAGATGGGAATTAAATAATGTTCAATAAAACAGTGTTATTTCTCCAAATTTAGTATTTTTGCTAATTTAAGACTAGTTGATAACTTTGGAATAATCTGCCGTCATGGTTCACAGTGATATATCTTATTTGTGTATTTGTAATGTTGAAGTGGACAAGTCACGGGATGAAGCAACTTTAAGATTAATTTCAGGTACACAATATACTTTCTGTATTTTAGTGTTTATTAGCTATTACGACGATAGACCCGTAATGCATCCTACTTGTACATATTATAAAGTTCCGTTGACCTTGCGAATACTTAGATTACGTTGGTCTTCATCCATTATTCTTATTTATTATTTCTAGCCACATAAAGAGCCTGGTGAATCTCGATGGAAGACGTCATGTTCATTTTGGAAGAGCTCACATTGACAAAATATTTACACAACTTTACGATACACCCGATGAGCATATCTGTCAATATAAATGAAAGCAAGACATTATCAAAATGTCAACACAAGAATAAAGATTCATCACATTGAACTTAAACGACTGCCAGGATCTTCTCATATAGAAAGCGAGTAGTTTTAATGCATACATTATCAAAGTTTGTATAATCGAATGTGTGTGTTTTGCGTTTATTTATCGTCGCTACCGGTTGCCCATATGAGCGACGCCTCCTGAAGAGGTTAGTCATTTTAGATTTTGGAGGATAGTGCAATGATACAGAAAGAGACACATTACAGAGTCTCCTCTGGTTCTTTTACGTGCATGGTGTAAAGCACCGACACGAGACCTCGGTTTAACGTCCCATCTGAAAGACTGTTAATTTTATTAGGGTCAGACGGGGGATCGAACCTGCGATCCCTGGATTACCAGTCCAGCGTGTTACCACTGGACTACAGATCCGTCGTATAACCGAATACTTCTAATGTGTATAATTATAATAAACTTTACACTATTTGCTTCCAGTTTCCAAAATATGCATATATATGCAGCAGCCCAGTGAATTTCTATCCGAATAATATACGTATATGTATTGTATAAAACCTGTTTAACATCCAGAATTGTATTAAAATACTAAAGGATATGTAGAAGCAATTGTCTATTAAGGTTTCCAAATGAATACGTAAAATATATCATCAATATACGCACGATTACGTTGCTTTAACGTTGTTAATAACGAACGACTGGATTGCGCATAATTGATTACTGAAACACCCTATATACATAACGGCGGAATAAATAAGAGAAGGATAAATAAGCATAGACCAGACTTAAGCTGATCTTAATATGGTACTGGTGGGAACGCGGGAAAAGGAGGTATGTGTGTGTTACGTTTATTTATCGTCGCTATCGGTTGCCCATATGAGCGACGATATTTGGAGGATAGTGCAATGATACAGAGAGAGACCCATTCCAGAATCTCCTCTGGTTATTTTACGTGCACGGTGTACAGCACCGACACGAGACCTCGGTTTAATGTCCCATCTGAAAGACTGTTAATTTGATTAGGGTCAGCCGGGGGATCGAACCTGCGATCCATGGATTACCAGTCCAGCGTGTTACCAATATACTACAGATCCGTTTGTCGGGAAAAGGATACTAGAAGAAATAATAGCAATTCTGCCCAGTCAGCGCTATGATTGGTTCCTTAACAGATGTACTCTATACCGGAATGAAAATCCATAGACAATAGTAGCAATCAACATGGACATGAGCTCCTAGAATTCTTACAAGACTCAAAGTTCTGAGTTTTGAATGGCCGCTTTGAAGTGGAAATTGACAACTATAAAAGTAAAGTGTTTTGTTTATTATAGTGTTACCCCTATTTAAAGGGCCAGCCACTTCTGACTTTTATGAGACACCTCTTTTTATGAGCATCAGTACTTCCCGAACTATACTTCAGTGTCTAGAAAAGGAAAGTCGGTGGTGGACTATATGAGCGTCCCGCACGATGTGTTTGAAAAAATGCAAGAACTGTCAGGGTATTAACTGTACAGTGAATTGTTGACACACATTCATTACATGAATTACTTGGGGCATGATCAAAGTTATCAGACCATTCGCTCCTAATAACAGAATTCGAAACAGACTATAATGATCATAGATCACCAGACGAGACGAACCTCAGCAATGTCCGTTATAATCTGCGACGCTTACCCGAGGATTTTGTGACAAATGACATATCCCGGGCGGCAATTGCAAGTATCACACTCGTATTGAACGATCCAGAGAAAATCAAGAGGACATTGATTTGATATATGGGAATCTGTGTTCTGCAATAAGACATGAAATGGAAGCCAGTATACCTAAATACTGTCAGTCAAACAGGTTTAATAAAGGTTTAAAACATAGGAAACCATACTGGAACGATGACCTTCAAGCATTGTGGAATTCTATGCGAGCAAAAGAAAAGTATTTCCTTAAATATCGTTCAAGTAAACACTTGAACTCTCGATTACGTATTAGAAATGAATTTGACAAATGTTTGAAACAGATTTAACGTGCATATAGACGATCCCAAGCGATGGATATTGAGGGTATGACGACAACGAACCATAACGTATTTTGGCGATAGATACACAATATTGGACCACGTAAAGACAAAAGCATCCCGATTGAGGTAGTTGGTAGTAATGGGAATATTGTAAAAGATGAACAGTTAGTATTGGACAAATGAAAATCTGACTTTTTAACTAGTACAATTGCAATGCAAATAAGGATTTAAATAACGATTTTAACTTGTACAATTGCAATGCAAATAACGATTTTTCCGAAACACATTATGATCGAGCCAACATTTATAAACTACTGATGGAGAATAACATGATCCACTGCATGAATCTAGCGCTTCTCACCAATGCAAACCGGGTTCGATCCTCGGACCGGGAAGTATGTGAGATGGTACGGTGGTCGCCAGATCGGACAAGTGGGTTTTCTCCGGGTATTACGGTTTCCTCCCGCACAAATGACCACATTTACGCTTTCATCCGCGCCAACGAGAGTGAGTCTTAACTAAAACACATACAAAACTCAAACTGCAATGGGCAACACTTGTGATCGTTTATTCAATGTAATGACGAGGTTAATTACAAGTACATGTTGTGTTGTATAATCTCTTTCATTGTACTACGTACATATAGTCGAATACATGAAACATAGCCTCGGCGCAGACCGAGATACAGGGGATCAGGGTAAAAACAAGAGGTAAAAAATCATTAATGATAATGTAAAAAATAAATCTGGAAAACTATATTCAATGTACCTCAGGGATGTTTCATATATTTTACTAACAATGGAAAACTGTATCCAATGTACCTCAGAGAAATTTCATATATGTTGCTAACAACATATCTTTGATTGTAGATTAAAATAATATTTTCCAAACGATAATATATTCGTACTCGGTTTTACGATATACTGCATGGTACGCATAACTATAACGAATCTGAATTCAATTCGATTTCAACATTTAAATCGATATGGAAACCCGTTCAAAGATCTCATTCCCCAAACAAATCGAATTTGAATAGCGAAACTGCTTGCGAAACGATCTAAGCCAAGCGTAGAACTGACGATCAATCGAATCATACCACATGACCAAGCACGCACTCACAGTCAAGTGATCATCTTTATATGCATCAATAATTCGCACACACAATGTTGTGCTAAGTATTGTTAAGACATACGTTCTGAGCTATACTAACGTAACGCACATAACTTGAAATTAATATAAGTTGTTAAAACTTGCTTCGCAATCGTTGTAAAATAAATCAAGTTTAAACATAACACTGAACAGAACTTCAATATTACTCTAGAGGAAATCACGATCATAGTGCAGAAAGGGAGAAACTCCGTGTGACATTACAGCGTTTGTTCCAGCTTATTTTCGACAGTATTTCGAGGATATCAGTCTCAAGCTTCTGATTGGTTGAGCGGGATGTAAAGCTCAGAATCAACCAATCAGATTTATTGAGCTCGAGCTTGAGATCTGAGAAAAGTTTTTATAACCTCAGGGCCAGACTACATATCTCGAACATTAACATATTACGGAACTGTTTGTTACTTCAGCTTATTTTCGACAGTAGTATTATCCCGCGAATGGAAAGTATATATCCACTACTGAAAGACTGAAATTCAGACAAATGCGTGCCTATGAACTACCGTGGAACCAGCCTATTGTCGTGTATTAGCAAGCTGTACACATCATTTCTCAACAACGTCTCTCAGGATACCTAGAACGACATTCTGGCTGACGAACAAAACGGTTTCCGGAAACAACGCTCATGTGAAGACCTTGTGTTTACATTGAATAGTATAATACGGAACAATAAATCAGTTTATACTGCATACATTGACTTGAAGCGCTGCTTTGATTACATCGACATAGACATGTTACTTTACAAACTGATGTTAAATAACATAGATGGTAAACTTTATCACTCCATTAAGAACATCTACACTAGTTCGGTACCTTGCATACATATAAACAACAAAGTTGCAGACTAGTTCAACTGCTTCACGCTGTCCGATTAGCGCAGTGGTTAGCGCTGCTCGCTTCTCACAAATGCAACTCGGGTTCGATCCTCGGACCGGAAAGTATGTGAGATGGTACGGTGGTCGCCAGATCGGATATGTGGGTTTTCTCCGGGTACTCCGGTTTCTTCCCACACGAATGACCACATTTACGCTTTCATCCGCACCAACGAGAGTGATTAATATAATCGTTGTAAAATAAATAAAGTTTAAAAAAAACTGCTTCACTTGCGTTTTACAAGGATTCGCAAACGACCTAGTTTATGATATTAACTACCATTGGTTTTACAGTTTGTGACATTAAGCTCTCACTTTTAATGTACGCTGACGATATAGTCCTTATGGCAGACATTGTAGAGAAACTACAATCAATGTTAGATACTGTACATGAATGGTGAAAGCGTTGGATGGTTTTAATTAATACAAGTAAGTCCAAATGTATGCATTTTCGGAGAGGCCATGCACCACGTGTAGTGAATACGCATTCAAGATCGGCAGTAATACGTTAGAAACCGCGGACAAATATAAGTATCGCGGGGTAATCTTCCATGAACACAATGACGTCACATACAATTGCGAAGCCCTGGGGAAAGGAACTGTACGTGCACTAGGTGGTATCACTAATACAATACACCACCTGAAAGATTTCGGCTTTAAATCATATGTAATCATATGGATGTCCGATTAGCGCAGTGGTTAGCGCAGTTGTTAGCGCAGTGGTTAGTGCGCTCGCTGCTCACCAATGCAACCCGGGTTCGATCCTCGGACCGGAAAGTATATGAGATGGTACGGTGCTATGGGATACTTACTCGGTGCATTTCGCTTTGCACCTATTCTTGCGATAGTTGGTGACACTGGGTGGATGCCAAGTGTATACAGACGATGGGGGGAACATACTTCGTATGTGTAACAGACTCATTTCCATGGACGAATGGCGGATTACCAAACACGTGTTTAATACTGATCATGTGATGTCTGGGGTTATCTGCTAATGTTCACACAAAAACCGTCATTAACTTGTCGCATGCAAATGGATTATTTATGAACATAATATTACTATACTGTCTGGGCTGAAGACGTCCAAAAGTATTCCAAAACTGAGAACCTATATATTGTTCAAAGATATCTTCTTGAGCGAGGATTATGTGTCCTTAAACTTAAGTAAGAATGAACGATCTATACTTCTATATATATATATCTAAATTGACATATATATATATATATATATATATATATATATATATGTCAATTTAGAACCTGTATAGTACCAATCAGAATTGAGATTGAGAGATATGTTGGGGAACCCCCTGATCAGAGACTATGCAAATTGTGTGCATCAAGTTTAACTGAAGATGAGAACCATTTCTTATTTGATTGTGTTTTATGCAGTCACTTACGAAGAAACACGTTCAGAAAACTATTTACGGACAATGTTCACTTAGGTAAAGATGCGAGGTTGTCGCATATAATGTACATGTATCCGAGACAACTAGCTCCTAAGTTCCTAGTTCGAGCGTTTTTAATTAGAACAAATACTTCAATTAAATACAATGTAATCTATATACATGTAACTAAAACTCATTTATTTATTTAACCATATTTTATTGCAAATCAATAGTACATATGCCATACACATCAATTTACAATACATAGCATGCAAATACAATCGCAGGTTCGATCCCCCTTCTGACCCTAATAAAATCAACAGTCTTTCAGATGGGACGTTAAACCGAGGTCTCGTGTTGGTGATTTACACCGGCACGTAAAAGAACCAGAGGAGACTCTGGAATGGGTATCTGTCTGTTTCATTGCACTATCTTCCAACATTCTAAAATAACTAATCTCTTCAGAGACGTCACTCATATGGCAACCGGTAGCGACGATAAATAAACGTAAAAAACACACAAATGGTTTGGGCCTCAAGTTTTAACAACATTAGACAACGGCCCGCACTAAACCTCGTGTGTTTTGTAGTCGTATTACATATACATGTAACTAACCCTAAGTTTATATATTTATCTAAGCACACTTGTACTGTAACCGTGCTATTTTAATGTATTTGTACTTGGCAATCATTTAGTAGAATATTCTCAAACTCAACTGTATTATAATCCTCCTCTATTTCAGTAGCACACACTTATAAACATTTCCGAATCAATGCTTAGTTTCGATCAGTCCATATTTGATATGTTCGGTATTAATATTAAACATACCTTGTTCATCCGTACCAGGTAGCCTGTGAGTTTACGGTATGTATAACATAACCCCCGTTGGTCTTGTTTTTCGTTTGGGCAAGGTAATTTTCTTCCTTATGTGAGTCAATATATTGAAGATACACTGTCAGGTGTTTAGTTATTATTACTCTGGAAGTCCTCACACGATTAAGAGCTTCAGTCACAGAGTGTCCATTTATATAGTTGCCATAGACTACTGTGTACTGTATTAATTGCAGGCGTGGTCAGATATATCCCATACTAGTCTGGATCTGGATAATTACATCGCAGGGCCATTTAAGGCATGTAACGCGATGGGAGAGAGATGTGTCTTCTTGTTTATTGACACTGGAGAGCAGATTGGAAGCTGCTCACTGTATAATACATTAAATGACTGTTTTCACAGAACAGAACAGAACAGAACAGAACAGAACAGATGTCTATTTTAAGACTTGTACATGGTACATCGTCATAAACATACAAATATACAATTACATATTGGTCAAGTAATACAATAGATTTTACATTCATATATTCACATAAATCGATTGACATGTAGTATTATAATAATGATGATTCAATTTACGGAATATGTTAATATAATTCAGCTCTTACATTTAATTAATGACATATACATTTAATTTGTATACAGTGGTGTACTTGTTAAGCATTGTAATACCAAGCCTGGATATTATACACCTTTTCTCCAATCTCAAACTCAGTCTCAAGCTTCTGATTGGTTGAGCTGAGTGTAATGCTCAGAATCAACCAATCAAATTTCTGGAGCTCGAGTTTGAGATCTGAGAAATGTTTTATAACCTCAGGGCCAGACTACATATCTCGAACATTAACATAGTGTGTGTTACTTCAGCTAG
This sequence comes from Archivesica marissinica, assembly GCA_014843695.1. NCBI lineage: Eukaryota > Metazoa > Mollusca > Bivalvia > Venerida > Vesicomyidae > Archivesica > Archivesica marissinica. The sequence goes on along the minus strand of CM026390.1, from coordinate 84,901,250 downwards.
CTATGTCTGGACATTTTACTTCAAATTATGTGTTGAGAATATAGTGAGAACATTTATTTGTTATTTATTTATGTTTCTATAATTGTCTTGTGCTTATTTATCCTATACATTCATTGTGTATAATTGTACACATTGCTCTTGTTAATATAACTAATTTATGGTGACATATATGCCCAATAGGCCTGGTGCTTGTTTGTAATTAGTAATTGTATGTAAATATGTTTTGTTAATATAACTAATTTATGGTGACATATAGGCCAAAAGGGCCAGGTGCTTGTTTGTAATTAGTGTTTCATTATGGGGTTATATGTTGATTATGTTAATTACGTACCTGCATAATTATTTGTATAGTATGATATAAATTCATGAGTATTGGTCTATGATTAATAATACTGTATACGGTCTTTATACAAGACAAGTATACATGGAACTGTACTGACTGTTTATGTTGGAAGAGAAGCAAGTACATTTGGCAGAGAAACAAGTATATTTGGCATGGGGACTCCTGATATATTGAGGGACAGTTATACCAAACATGTTTACTGGAACATTTGTAGCTTGACATTTTATGGAATACATGTCCAAGCTAGCTTCACTATAAAAGATGAGATAAATTTAGATTAGATGAACTGGGATTTTGAAAGGGCCGTATTGTGCACGTATTAACAACTTGTAAAATAAATATTTATGTTGTCAAGTGGACATGGAACTTGTACTAAACACCAATACTATACATGGAACTTGTACTAAACACCAATACTATACATGGAACTTGTACTAAACACCAATACTATACATGGAACTTGTACTAAACACCAATACTATACATGGAACTTGTACTAAACACCAATACTATACGATTACGGTAATTAGTAATTTTATGTAAATATGTTTATATCTCTAAATGCACATGTTACAATACTAAAATATTTATACTCACTCACTCACTCACTCACTCACTAACTCACTCACTCACTCACTCACTCACTCACTCACTCACTCACTTACTTACTTACTTACCTATACGCCTTCATCCGCACAGACAATAGTACACAGACGGATATGTAGTCCAGTGGTAACACGCTGGACTGCACTATCCTCCAAAATCTAAAATAACTAATCTCTTCAGGAGGCGTCGCTAATATGGGCAACCGGTAGCGACGATAAATAAAATAAAACACACACAGACAATAGTAACTAATATAAGCTCTTAAAGGGTGTTTCACAATCCCTGTAAAGTAAGCATAGCATATATTAATGATCACACCAGTAGTAATAACATAGCACATATAACCAGCAAGCAGTCTAGGTGTCGAGTATGTACTAGGCTTCTATTTATTTGTATCAATTCGACAGCTGAATACCCGTAACCCTACAATATACGGGTTATCAGGGGTATATAATCATGTGTGATGACGTGTGTATTATGCGTTGTGGCATTGGTAATTTGGCACCACAAACTACTTTACATGTCGAATGTTGTGATACATGATATGCAGGATTTACAGGATTATCTTATTAATTTGGGCCAATATTGTGATAAGTGGGGCCTCGAAGTAAATACATCAAAGACTAAGTTCTTTAGAAAACGCGGAAAGTTAAAGCGTAATGATAAATGGCTATATAAAGGCGAAGAAATAGAAATAGTTAACGATTTCAACTACCTGGGTTGTACATTTAACAATACTGAAACTTTTATATTAAATGACACAGTTGTATATGAAAACGGAATAAAGGCAATGAATATATTAACAGCAAATCCTTCGAGGTACAATACGAAGCCAAATATTGCATTACAACTATTCGATTCATTCGTCTCATCAATATTATACTACAGGTTGCGAAGTAACAGGGTTCAGTAAATCACGAAACATTGAATATTTGCATTTGAAATTTTGTAAAACGGAACTGATGGGAAAAACTATGTATCAGTAATGCAGCTGTGTATGGGGAGCTGGGAAGGTACCCATTATATATTAACAGATATGTACCAGTAATACAGCTGTGTATGGGGAGCTGGGAAGGTACCCATTATATTTTAACAGATATGTACGAATAATAAAATATTGGTTTAAGATTTGGTCAACCATTAATTTGATTTTAAAAACGATAGCGGAAAGCTCTGTACACGACGATGTGGAAGGCAAATCAAATTGGTTTACACATGTTAACAATTATTGGATAGGTACGGTTTTGCATATATCTGGAATAATCCTAGTATTGCCAACCAAAAGTATTTTGTTGCAAATTTTAAGCAAAGATTAATTGATGAATTCCTACAGAAATGGCATGCAGTTATGGGATCAAATAAATCTCTCAACTCATTTTATAAGTATGTAAAGCATGACTTTGGCATGGAACCGTACCTTGCTAATATAGTAAGCAGAATGCTCAGGATTCCTCTAGCTAGACTAAGAACCTCATCTCATAATGTACGAATAGAAACAGGCATATACGCTAGACAGAGAATAGTGAGTAAGGAACGAACCTGTTTGCTGTACAATGACAACGAGGTGGAAGATGAATATCATTTCATTCTAATATGTCCATTATACGGAAACATGCGACAAGCACTTATTAAAACATATTAGTATCAAAGACCGAACATGTATAATTAATTACCCTTTTCTCAAGCACAGCAAACAAAGAGTTGATTAATCTATACAAGTACGTGAAGAATGCAATATAGCTGCGAGATGAGGTTCTTGGTCTAGACATATAATACGTTATATAATATTAACATGCAAGTACAATACTGTTTTACCTTGTCAACATGCAAGTACAATACTGTTTTACCTTGTCAACATGCAAGTACAATACTGTTTTACCTTGTCAACATGCAAGTACAATACTGTTTTACCTTGTCAACATGCAAGTACAATACTGTTTTACCTTGTCAACATGCATGTACAAGCAGTGTACGGCATATGTGGGTTCATTTTCAAAATGTACCTACAACTGCGGAAGCCATGTATTGTCTGATAGTTGACCCTTGTCCTGCTGAATAAACATGGCAGTTGCATACTGCATATGTCCGGATCAGTCATGGTGTAGTGCCGCGTCTGATCGGGATCCATTGTGTTTGCTAGTCAGCCAAGTGTTTAATCTCCACTATCAAGGCTTAATAACAGATGGCGTATAGTTCTGTGTCGCCTGATCTGACTCTATAAGTCGTTGGCGTGGGTGATTTTAGTCGCGAATAGCATGTTACGGGTTAATAATAATTAATATGTATAGTATTGCTATTAAAATAGATTAATATTTTGAGTATTGGAACTGTTATGTGTGTGCTTTTCTTGATTGGACGTTGCACTAGCATTAGGATTGCGACGTTCAGCTAGGAATAGCACAAACATATACCAATAGCATACATGCACGAGGTGTGCGTGGAGCGTGAGAGCGAGTGAGTACCACGGAGACGGAAACAGGAGCAAGTACCCATGATTATATTGACCATAAGCGATGTCAATGTGTATGTGTAAAGTATGAAAGCGTATGGTATGTATGAATATCAATGTATAGCCTAAAGCACGTTAGAACTTTGTGTGTGTTTTACGTTTATTTATCGTCGCTACCGGCTGCCCATATGAGCGACGCCTCCTGAAGAGATTTTGAGATTATCCTCCAAAATGATTAATATAGTAAACATTTAAAAACTTCAATTATAAGCACACTTTAACAATACCTTATAGGGACACTGTATGACAGAGAAGCGAATATGTAATACAAGATTTATTGATTAGTATGTAATATTATTATATTCATTTGTTTATAGACCATAAACTGTATATGTTTGTGTCTTGATAAACGATTCTTCTTCTTCATGATATGCTGTGATACATGATATGCTGTGATGATAGACTGTGATACATGATATGGTGTGATACATGATATGGTGTGATACATGATATGCTGTGATACATGATATGGTGTGATACATGATATGCTGTGATACATGATATGGTGTGATACATGGCATGATGTGATACATGATATGCTGTGATACATGATATGCTGTGATACATGATATGCTGTGATGATAGACTGTGATACATGGCATGATGTGATACATGATATGCTGTGATACATGATATGCTGTGATACATGATATGCTGTGATACATGATATGGTGTGATACATGGCATGATGTGATACATGATATGCTGTGATACATGGCATGATGTGATACATGATATGCTGTGATACATGATATGCTGTGATACATGTATGGTGTGATAATGATATGCTGTGATACATGTATGGTGTGATACATGTAGATTTATGTGAGCTTTTTGTTTTCCAATAAATCCCGTTATTTTTCACGGGTACACCGTCTCCATGGTCGCCTTCTAGGAGGTGATGATGGTAACAATATGACCAATTTCATATTCGGTTAATTAACAGTTATCCCCCCTTAGGAGAGCTGAGTATTGGAGTCGCTAAAAAGCGTGAATTTCATTCTCCAAAATGTGGCAATATTTGGTCATTTTCATTCTGGAACAGCTAGTGATAACATCGTTCTTCTTACATATACTTATCCCTCCCACCCGCCCAGATATCGGCTTCATTTACATAACTATACAAAGAGGAATAGTATAACCTTTACTGCTGTTTGTAATATGTAATTTCACTCTTTATTTTCGGTCACATGCCTGGCACCATGAACGATTTGAGACGCACTATACGGAGCAGACACTAAGGCAAAGAAAAGCCTAGAATACCAAACAATACGGGTGTTGCGAAAAAGCCTAGAATACCAAACAGTACGGGTGTTTGCAAAAACAATACGGGTGTTTGCGAAAAAGACTAGAAGCGGCTCGATCCTGATCAAAAACTTTGTATGAATCCTGGTGCCAAGCGAGTTTCAAGAAACATGTGTTGGTCAAAACGACACAATTATTCATAAACAGAACTATTAATATATGGTGACTTATTAAATGCAACAAGTCATCGCTTATCTGATAGTCTTGTCGCGGCTTTAAAGTAAATCTTTATGATGCAGTTAGCGTTGTTGTAGACGCGAGCTCGCCAGTGTATAATATACATTGTATATATCAAAGAAATGTACATGATTTTGATTAATATAATTGCTAAGCTGGTCAAAGTACCTGTAGCATAAGCTCTCATATTCGAAGTAGTAATAATTTATAAACTACTAAAAGTTAAATACTAAAAACAAGATAAATACTGTCAGAGATCTGCTGAGCATGTAACAAAAGTTATATGCGTGTAACGGGAATTACACACCATAAAGAGTCTAGCCATGGATGGTATAAAACTGTGTTGCCTAGCATTGTCGCTCGGATGTCGTCCATGGTTTATATTGGTTTAAGGAGTGATGAAATTCCACTCTCTTAACTTAGAGGCAAAAGCATTGACAACAATGTCTGCTAACGCCCCCGGGATAGGACTGCGCTTATATGCTTCAAGGTTAATGCTTCCTTTCGGCCAAAAACAAACACAAATGTTCTGTCGAGGGTTGCGAAAAGAAAAATTAAAAACGGCAGATCCATGTATTTATCCCCCCTTTGCTAATCCTCTAACACGGGTCGCATTAAAACTATTGCTTGACCCCCTTGAAGCGATAGCCTCAGGTAGGTTCTTCCACTAGTAAGTATGTATAACCGGCCAGCGCAGTCTTACCCCCTGGGCCCCATTACTCGGTGAACGGATACATTCCTTCACTGAGCCCACACCCACGCATGTATGCAATTTTGAATATAGTTATGCATATTAATATACCGAAATACATGTGTAACGAGAGCTATTTCAAAAACTGAAACATAATAAAAGCTATTTCAAAAACAAAAATTGAAATATAATAATAATAATAAAAAAAACAAAAAAAAACAAACAAACAAAAAACAACTTCTTAGAAGTATGGTAGTACACTGGCGGTTTTGCGTACATTACAGCATACAGCGAGTAATAAGTATCATTTGGCAACTAAAACTGGTTAAAATATGTCTCCAGTTCTTTATCTAAAGATGAGGAATGGTTCGCATGCCATTTTTCATCTGCAGTCTTCGCGTTGGAGAATTGAATGCGGGGATGCGAATTGTTTGTTGTCTTAATGTGTTCCTTTGCAGTTACCACTGGGGCAAATGAATACCAATTGTAAATGTATATTGGTTTCATGTATATATATATATATATATATATTTTTCACTTGCCATATGCTACGAGTTATAAACAATTAAAGTCGCGGCCTTATCCCACTTACTATGTGTTATAGTTATATTTATAAGAGGTTCCTAAGTCAAAGCCAAGCATGGACGGAGAGTTTGTTCACGAGATCGTACACACATAAAGTTGGATCATTAAGTACTTCAATTTGCTACAGCCTTCTCCTGAATAAACTCTTTGGCTTGTTTTACACAGTCGTTGCCCCTTGATAAAATAAGACATGATGTGATACATGACATGATGTGATACATGACATGATGTGATACATGATATGATGTGATACATGATATGATGTGATACATGATATGATGTGATACATGATATGTTGTGATACATGATATGCTGTGATACATGATATGCTGTGATACATGACATGATGTGATACATGACATGATGTGATACATGATATGATGTGATACATGATATGTTGTGATACATGATATGCTGTGATACATGACATGCTGTGATACACGATATGATGTGATACATGATATGATGTGATACATGATATGCTGTGATACATGATATGCTGTGATGATATGCTGTGATACATGACATGATGTGATACATGATATGCTGTGATACACGATATGATGTGATACATGATATGCTGTGATACATGATATGCTGTGATACATGACATGCTGTGATACACGATATGATGTGATACATGATATGCTGTGATACATGACATGCTGTGATACACGATATGATGTGATACATGATACTAATGTTGGGGAAACAACATCTTACTATCAGATTAATATAATCAATATATCAAAGTGTTACCACCAACATTGAGTCATATAAATCCACGTTGGTATTGTCTCGCAATATACTAAGTTCTGTAAATAACACACTATTACAATTTAAACAATACAAGTGAATGAGGGTGTCAGATCGAACTATTGTTATTGAACATGCATTAAGTGAATTGACTAAGGCAGCATATTGACACTAGAGTTCAAGACTATACTCCGGTATATCACCAATTTCAACTGGCAAAAGCCTGCCTAGTAGTTAATTTGCATATCTTGCGCTTACAAATATTGGAATTTATTTTGTATTACTGTACATTAATCTCATTTCACTTTTAAATTATCAAGTATTGTCTGAGATTTGCAAAACCGTCTTACTTAACTAAATTGGACACAGAATATGGTCGGAATTGTACTCATTACGTGTTTATCTCATTTGCATAATTTTGCAAATTTATGCAAATTGCTAAAATCAAAATGGGCAAAGCATTTCAATGTCAGATTTAATAAAATAGAATAGCTTCATATATCCATTCTATTACTTGCTAAATTTGGAACAGACTGACGTTGCAGTAATATAACACCAGGAAGTATATGAGATTATACGTTGATTGCCAGATAGGGCATTGCTTTAATATAAAACCAGGAAGTATGTGAGACTGTACGGTGATCACCAGATAGGACATTGCTTTAATATAACACCAGGAAGTATGTGAGACTGTACGTTGACTGCCAGATAGGACATTGCTTTAATATAACACCAGGAAGTATGTGAGACTGTACGGTGATCACCAGATAGGACATTGCTTAAATATAAAACCAGGAAGTATGTGAGACTGTACGGTGATCGCCAGATAGGACATTGCTTTAATATAACACCAGGAAGTATGTGATATTATACGTTGATTGCCAGATAGGGCATTGCTTTAATATATAACCAGGAAGTATGTGAGACTGTACGGTGATCACCAGATAGGGCATTGCTTTAATATAAAACCAGGAAGTATGTGAGACTGTACGTTGACTGCCAGATAGGACATTGCTTTAATATAAAACCAGGAAGTATGTGAGAGTGTACGTTGACTGCCAGATAGGGCATTGCTTTAATATAAAACCAGGAAGTATGTGAGAGTGTACGGTGATCGCCAGATAGGACATTGCTTTAATATAACACCAGGCAGTATGTGAGAGTGTACGGTGATCGCAAGATAGGACATTGCTTTAATATAAAACCAGGAAGTATGTGATATTATACGTTGACTGCCAGATAGGACATTGCTTTAATATAAAACCAGGAAGTATGTGAGACTGTACGGTGATCACCAGATAGAACATTGCTTTAATATAAAACCAGGAAGTATGTGAGACTGTACGGTGATCGCAAGATAGAACATTGCTTTAATATAAAACCAGGAAGTATGGGAGACTGTACGGTGATCGCCAGATAGGACATTGCTTTAATATAAAACCAGGAAGTAATGGAGACTGTACGGTGATCGCCAGATAGAACATTGCTTTAATATAAAACGAGGAAGTATGTGAGACTGTACGTTGACTGCCAGATAGGACATTGCTTTAATATAAAACGAGGAAGTATGTGAGACTGTACGTTGACTGCCAGATAGGACATTGCTTTAATATAAAACGAGGAAGTATGTGAGACTGTATGTTGACTGCCAGATAGGACATTGCTGTAATATAAAACCAGGAAGTATGTGAGACTGTACGTTGACTGCCAGATAGGACATTGCTTTAATATAAAACCAGGAAGTATGTGAGACTGTACGGTGATCACCAGATAGAACATTGCTTTAATATAAAACCAGGAAGTATGTGAGACTGTACGTTGACTGCCAGATAGGACATTGCTTTAATATAAAACCAGGAAGTATGTGAGAGTGTACGTTGACTGCCAGATAGGGCATTGCTTTAATATAAAACCAGGAAGTATGTGAGAGTGTACGGTGATCGCCAGATAGGACATTGCTTTAATATAACACCAGGCAGTATGTGAGAGTGTACGGTGATCGCAAGATAGGACATTGCTTTAATATAAAACCAGGAAGTATGTGATATTATACGTTGACTGCCAGATAGGACATTGCTTTAATATAAAACCAGGAAGTATGTGAGACTGTACGGTGATCACCAGATAGAACATTGCTTTAATATAAAACCAGGAAGTATGTGAGACTGTACGGTGATCGCAAGATAGAACATTGCTTTAATATAAAACCAGGAAGTATGGGAGACTGTACGGTGATCGCCAGATAGGACATTGCTTTAATATAAAACCAGGAAGTATGGGAGACTGTACGGTGATCGCCAGATAGAACATTGCTTTAATATAAAACGAGGAAGTATGTGAGACTGTACGTTGACTGCCAGATAGGACATTGCTTTAATATAAAACGAGGAAGTATGTGAGACTGTACGTTGACTGCCAGATAGGACATTGCTTTAATATAAAACGAGGAAGTATGTGAGACTGTATGTTGACTGCCAGATAGGACATTGCTGTAATATAAAACCAGGAAGTATGTGAGACTGTACGTTGACTGCCAGATAGGACATTGCTTTAATATAAAACCAGGAAGTATGTGAGACTGTACGGTGATCACCAGATAGAACATTGCTTAAATATAAAACCAGGAAGTGTGTGAGACTGTACGGTGATCGCCAGATAGGACATTGCTTAAATATAAAACCAGGAAGTATGTGATATTATACGTTGATTGCCAGATAGGACATTGCTTAAATATAAAACCAGGAAGTATGTGAGACTGTACGGTGATCACCAGATAGGACATTGCTTTAATATAAAACCAGGAAGTATGTGAGACTGTACGGTGATCGCAAGATAGGACATTGCTTTAATATAAAACCAGGAAGTATGGGAGACTGTACGGTGATCGCAAGATAGGACATTGCTTTAATATAAAACCAGGAAGTGTGTGAGCCTGTACGGTGATCGCCAGATAGGACATTGCTTTAATATAAAACCAGGAAGTATGGGAGACTGTACGGTGATCGCCAGAAAGGACATTGCTTTAATATAAAATCAGGAAGTATTGGAGACTGTACGGTGATGGCCAGATAGGACGTTGCTTTAATATAAAACCAGGAAGTATGTGAGAATGTACGTTGACTGCCAGATAGGATATTGCTTAAATATAGCACCAGGAAGTATGTGAGACTGTACGGTGATCGCCAGATAGGACATTGCTTTAATATAAAACCAGGACGGATGTGAGACTGTACGGTAATCGCCAGATAGGACACGTTGGTTTTCTACTCACGGTTGTCTTTACTATTATGTTGGTTTTCCTACAGCGTGACTCATATACAATAATTATACAGCGTGAGTGATATATAACAATACTACAGCGTGACTCACATACAATAATACTTCAGCGTGACTGATATATAACAATACTACAGCTTGACTCATATACAACAATACTACAGCGTGCCTCATATACAACAATACTACAGCGTGACTCACATATAATAATACTTCAGCGTGACTGATATATAACAATGCTACAGCGTGACTCATATGCAATAATACGTCACACTCATATACAACAATACTACAGCGTGACTCATATACAACAATACTACAGCGTAACTAATATACAACAATACAACAGCGTGACTCACATACAATAATACTTCAGCGTGACATATATATAAAAATACTACAGCGTGACTCATATACAACAATACTACAGCGTGACTCATATACAATAATACCACGGCGTGACTCATATATACAATACTACAACAGCGTCACTCTTATACAGCAATTCTACAACGTGACTCATATACAACAATACTAAAGCGTGACTCATATACAACAATACTAAAGCGTGACTCATATACAACAATACTACAGCGTGAATCATATACAACAATACTACAGCGTGACTCATATACAACAATACTACATCGTGACTCATATACAACAATACTACAGCGTGAATCTTATACAACAATACTACAACATGACTCATATATGATATATATGCGATATGAATGTAGTCGAAAGTGAATACCATTTCATTCTAGTTTGCCCCAAATATAGAAATCTTAGACTGAAATATTTCAAACCATATTTTTGTAGATGGCCCACTACTAACAAATTTGTATCTCTTATGAATGCTAACAGCGATAGAGTTATTAACAGTACAGCTACATTTGTATATCATGCTTTCAAACTTAGAGCACAAATAACGTAATATATATTACTACGAAGTTTCATCCTATGCAGCATTATTTGATTATGACTGGTATATAATGAGTTCTTCCTTGCTAAGGCTAGTTATACTTGCGAATTTGTGTTTCACCATATTGATTGATGTTTAAGGCTATAAAGTTTGGGCGGCGCCAGGGGGGGGGTTCGGGGGGTGCGAACGAACCCCCTTTTTCAGCTAATGGTGTACGATCATATGATGAAACCCATCTCAAGGAATGCTTCATATCATCATCACCAGTCGCAAAATGAGATGATTCATTTGATTGGCCACTCCATCATCGAAGCAGATATTATTACAGAGATTAAGAAATCAGGTTTTCACACTGTAATGGTGGATGAGGTAACATCAAGCAATGATTAAATTCTATCAGTTTGCTTTCGCTTTGTAGAAGTGAAACAGATACGAAAGGAGTCCGTTGAGTTCATCAACATTCATAGAATTACTGGCGAAGCTATCGCTAATGCCATCCTGGAGTTCCATAAAAACGTTGGTTTGGATATTCATCAGCTTCATGGGCAGTGCTATGATGGTGCCTCAAACATGTCTAGCGAGAAGAAAGGCGTATCTGGAATCATTTCACAGCATGCACCAAATGCTCCATATACCCATTGCAATGGACATATTCTTAATATTTCCATTGCCGCTAGCTGTAAAGCTAATAACATACAGCATGTGATTGCTACCATGAAGGATGTAGCTATCTTCTTCAACTACTCTCCAAAACGGGAAAGGCTCATAGAAATGATAGCGGAAAAACGTCACGTTCACAATGCCACCACTAGAAAAGTGATAATTGGCATGTGCAAGACTCGTTGGTCGGAGCGCGATACCGCTTATGAGCATTTCTACCTGGCCCTACCATTCCTGGTAGAGTGCTTTGATATCATCAGTGGTACTCACCCGGACATGGATGGTTTTGATAAGGCGTTTACGGAAGGCTGGGACTCGGAATCAAAGAAAGATGCAATTGCTCACGCTAAAGCTGTGACGGATTTCGGATTTATTGTTGGTCTGGTGTCGCTGTATTACCTGTTGCACCCTCTTCACGGCGTTACCGTCTACCTTCAGGGTCGAACGATAGACATTGTAAAAGCTTACCAGTTGATTGATGAAACCGCGTCTGATATGAAAGCGACACGTGACAACGTTGATGAAGGTTTCAAAAAGATCTACAAACAAGCCGAACGCATCGTAGAGAAACTAAACGTTGATCCGTCTTTGCCACGCATTGCCAAACGCCAGATCCATCGTCAAAATCAGTCCGCTGATACGCCAGAAGAATAGTATCGCCGTACAGTTGCCATTCCACTTCTTGACTGCATCATCAGTGAGATGGATACACGATTTAACAAACTTTCACAGAGAGCTGTGAAGCTGCTGATGCTTGTTCCTGCGATCTGTTTTACCATACATTTTGAGCTCTAGAATGCAGGAAATGCCATTTCAGAGCTTCCAGATTAAAAATGTTCAGGGGGAGCATGCCCCCGGACCCCCCTAGCAGGCTCCTGCCCTACGGGCCGTCGCACTTGTATCGAACCCCCTCCAGAAATTCCTAGCGCCGCGCCTGTAAACATGTAAATATTTTATGCAAATAAACTTTATGTTATGTTATATTATATAACAATACTACTACGTGACTCAGATACAACAATACTACAGCGTGACTCATATACAACAATACTACAGCGTGACTCATATACAACAATACTACAGCTTGAAAGTACTTATCAAACTACATGTGTATGTAGGTTTTAATCCTAGGAAAATCACTGAGAAATAAATGCTGTATGCAGTTTATCATCTTAACGGTCAAGCATGTACAATATATTAGCATATTTCGCCATTTTCCGAGGTCTTATAAATATATATTTTATATTTAATTTGCATTGCTAATGTAGTACATCCGGTGTGACCTTCATAACAATTACATAACAAGATGTTCCTTTAGGACCATCACGCGAAACACGACCTTGCAATGATGAAATTACGAAATACTAGGACTACTTGAACAAAACACAGAACTCAAGAATCACAATCATTTTATTTCCAAATCTCAGTTTGTATAAATATAAAAGCAGTAGACTATGATAGATGGATACGTAGTCCAGTGGTTAAAACAATGGACTGGTAATCCAGGGATCGCAGATTCAATCCCCCGTATGACCCTAATAAAATTAACAGTCTTTCAGATGGGACTTTAAACCGAGATCTCGTGCCATGCACGTAAAAGAACCAGAGGAGACTCTGGAAATGGTGTCTCTCTGTAACAGTAACTGTAACTGCAACAGTAACTATAACAGTAACAGCGACTGTAACAGTAACTATACCAGTAACTATAACAGTAACAGCGACAGCGACATCGACAGTAGCAGTAGCAGCGACATCGACAGTAGCAGTAACAGTAAATTTAGTCAATTTTTCAATAGTGAAAACAAAACAGAAAAATACTAACCCTGTGTAAATTAGTAGAAATCACAGTGAAACTGATTGGACACAATACTACAACGAATTGAGTCGTTGATATGTACATGTGTGTATATTTCTACGTGTGTGTTTTACATTTATTTATCGTCGCTACCGGTTGCCCATATGAGCGACTCCTCCTGAAGAGATTAGTCATTTTAGATTTTTGGAGTATAGTGCATGATACAGACAGAGAGACCCATTCCAGAGTCACCTCTGGTTCTTTTACGTGCACGGTGTAAAGCACCGACACGAGACCTCGGTGTAACGTCCCATCTGAAGGACTGTTAATTTTATTAGGGTCAGACGGGGGATCGAACCTGCGTTCCCTGGATTACCAGTCCAGCGTGTTACCACTCAACTACAGATCCGTCTATTTCTATATGTATGCTGATATTGTACTCAACAAAATTCCTAATCGGTCACGTGGAATTTTATTATAGTTGGAGTCAATTAATAATCATACAATATAAATATTTTATTATTGTCATTTAATGCATATTATCTGATATGATAATACAGCAATCATGTGTAACGATCTGTAATTAAGAAATAATAAGTATCAACCATGGTATATCGCCGAAAGCCTGAGTGATATATTTCTACGCATAAGAACGACACACGAGGGTTATTCTGCGATATACCACGGTTGATACTTATTATTTCGATTCTAACACGACTTACTTCTAATAATTTTAGACGAGAAAGGAGTATTTTCTTCAAACGCCGTGCATTTGGCTTTCGAAATTTCCTCCCGCGTAAGGGGTGATGATGTTATTTTTTATGGAAAATATCAATCTAGTGCATAGATGAAAAAAAGTTGTAACTGATCAATAATTTTATTTATTTTGTCAAATAAAACTGTACAGAATAGTAACTGAAACGTTACTTAACAGAAAAATAAGACGGACAAGAGATTATCTGATTCTAAAAATATACACTTCCGCGAATTCCCACGGTTGTATTTACAAACATCACGTGACTTTCATTCATAAAACTTTACAGTCATTGTATAAATGGAATAGCCAAAACACGGTGCGCGCGCAGCATAGTTCAAGGTAGGTATATCGCAGAATAACCCGAGGTAGATTTTACTCTACAAGTATGTATGTTATTAGCTTAGCTGGGTCATGTTAGAATAAAATATAACCAATAAGATGATAAGAATATTGATTATATTTGGTTATTAGTTAGCTCCAAATACTATAAAACATCAGGTTAGGAATTATGTTCAGTGTAATATGTTATACGCACATATGCTAAATTGGAAATACATATGATCTCACATAATAAATTATAACATATCGAATTTTAATAACTCAATTACGAAACGGAAATAACTGTTGCTCCGATTTCAAGTTACCGTGTTCTTTTAATCCTAGTAGAGTACAGTATACATCATTTATACACAATGTGCTGCTACTAATGGCAGATATCTTACACGAGAAGGAGATAATTCTACATTTATTTTATTCTTGGATTGAGGATATTCCTAAAGTATCCATAAAATATTATATCATTTTGGATGGTGTTGATTTCTTAAGATAGAGGATTTGTTTTTTAACTGTACAGCTTCAATTATATCAGCATTTCCGAAGCCCCACAGCTCGCATCACATGTAGAAATATAGGTCTATATGGTTTGTTTATTAACGAGGTATATGTGTACAAAATATGGCAGATTATGTGTTATTTTCTTTTTTAATAGCACACACATGGCTGTGTGTGTTTGTTGGGCTATGTGACTTCTGGAGCGTAAATAATATCCGACACGAGCTAGATGTATTCCCAGATACTTGTATGCATTTATGATTTCTAAGAAATGTTTTTATAAAGTCTTACATCTGGTATCAAATATGACTAGCTTTGTTTTGTTTACAGTAGCTGTGAGTTTATTTATTGTACAATAATGTTCAATATATGTAGAGTTGTAGACTATGTTGGAGGTATTCATAAGTATTGCATAATAATAATATTATAGTATCATCTGCATAAATTATACAAAATTAAGGAACACACATATATTAGTATGCCAAATATTACAATTGATAGCATTTGCTCTGTTTACTGCTAAATACTTTTCTAAGTTAATTTAGTATATCGAAAACAGAAGTGGAGAACGGTTGGACAGGGGACGAACATCGACATGCCTTCATTTGATGTTACTCTTGATTGTGCATTACTGTACATATTCCTAACAATATTAAGACAGTTTCTAGCTATGTTGTATTTAATTAATTGGACCACACTACATAATTATCGCAAAACTGTGTTAAATGCCTAAGTAAAGTCTATGAATGCACAATATTTTCTCTTGAATCTCTAAAATGTCCATAAGAATTTGTAATACAAATAAGTTATCAATTGTTGAATGATTCTTTAGAAATCATGCTTGGAAATTTGATGTCAAATTATATTCATCTGAACATTTGTTTAATCTATTATTCGGTATTGTTATATATAATTTTCATAGACAGCTCAATAAAGGCATTGGCCTGTATTTCATTTTTCTTTTTTTCCATCTCCAAACTTGACTCCTCTCTCCTATGCTCTTTATTATTTATATATCAATCCGTGCCACAACATCTGTTAACTAATTACATGTATACTCATATGTCATGTAAATGATCTGAGTTAATAAAGAATAATTGAATTGAAATCTAAGGTGATTTAATACTACCTTTATTCTTAATGATAGGTCAAATGAGTCATTGTGTTCAATTAACTGGAACAATCCCTTTATTGAAGAATAGTTTGTTATAATTAGGTGGAATTGTATGTATTGTAATTGTAATGTGCTCATTTAAAATACTATCTATAATTCGGCATTTGCTATATTTTAATGTAATGACAGTAGGCATTATTTCATCATCTTCCGAGGTAGAAAAACACAAACTGATGTTCTTGTACAAAATGCTATCCTTACCCTGCGTGTCTGTTTCAAACAGTAATACCTGTTATACATAGAAGATATGTTCTCTGTTCGTACTGGTTATATTCCAGATATATGTAACATTTTGACTAAATACGACCTTCAATATATTATAAACGACTACTTTACCTATCATACAATTCCATCAAAATACGCCTGGAAAAAGAAAGTCATTGATACAATAACTGCTAGTGAATCTGCTCTATGGAGGGGACGCTTGGAAGCCGACTCCGACTTTGATTATTTTAAACACCTGCATACTGACATTAGAACAACTATCATCTACAGCATTGGTAAAGGTGTTACAAACAAAATTAAAAACGAAGTTATTGCATCTGGGCGAGGTCCATACACATTGAAAATGAACTAGTAGTAGTAGTAGTAGTAATCTTTATTTACATCTCATCATTGTACGTACAATATTTACAATAATATTACATGTATTGTTTACATAATAAAAGTACAATACCACTCCAACATGGAGTTATAAGAGATGAACAAAATTATACATACTCCTTTATCACAGTATGTTAGGGATAAAGCTGCAATATCCCTGCTAATCGGATATTAAAAACTGCTCTAAGACAATTATAAAACACTGAAATACAAAATAGTTACTATTGCACACTGATTAAGAATTGGTCATATGAAATCTAACTTCGCTTTGATCAGATCATAGCGAATATGATTAGCAGAGATATTACAGACGAACTAAAAAATGCAGTTAGAAATACAAGTAATAATGACATTATTCCTAAATTAAAAAATGATTTACATAATAAAAACTGACGCCTCTGTAGAATAATAAAACAGGTTTTGGCACAATTACGAATCATCTCTTGGTTTGAAAACAAGAAACAATATTTATCATAATCCGACATTAAGTAGAAATTGATATTACACGCATATGACTTTGAGAATAATTCTTGTCTTAAATCATTGTAAACTGGACAATTCAATATTACATGCATCTCATTTTCAATAGTAGCAGTATCACAAAATGGACAAATCCTAGATTCCTCTGGCAAACCTTCATACCGACCAGTCTCTATCCTAATGGGGGCAATCCCCAGTCGAAATTTGCAAAAAGCAGAACGATGTTTGGGTGGTAATACAATTTTGCAATATTTCTCTGCAATATGGTTAGGTTTAAACAAATTATATACTCTCAATTTATTCCGCCCGCGTCCAGAGGGACCTATGACATTGTTTATCTTGGTTGACCAAGAGTTTATATACTTATCATATGCTTTGACCTCTACACTTAACAACTCTTATAAGTGTGCATCTTTGATTTCCGTATAACTTTTTTATTTATCAATATTTTTGCACGAAATTTTGTGTACTGGCTATTGACTACATTTCGAGTATTATCCCATGCTCCACGTGATCAATTTAATCGATACGGCGCGTTGAACCACACAACGTCAAAATCAACACAATGCACGAGGAAATGATGCGCTGGCACAAAATAAAACTGCATTTGGTCGTTGTGGACTTGATTACGATCCACACATCAGAAAAACATGACATGGGCAGGCTGACCATAGCGGAACGGGGAATAGCCGTCGGCTTCATCAACGCCGGTATACACCAAACAGAGGTACGTCTCAAAGTTAATTCAATGTCACTAATTAATTAAGTTTCTTTGTGTTATAAAAGTTGAAAGTCACTAACATTCAGTTTTTTATCGAAAATATCCATAAAAAAATAAATTATATATTTTAATTATTAATTTCATGTTATCCGTATCATTTGCAGGTTGCGCGACGCATGGGTGTACACCGCAACACCATCAGCAAGCTGATGCTTAAGTACAGAGCGACTGGTAATGTTGATACACTCCCTCGCAGACCACGTGGGCTTTGTACAATAGCTGTACAAGATAATCACATCGTACATGTGCATCGTCAGCAGAGAACACGTACAGCTGTCAAGACGGCCGGAGAAACGCGTGGGACGCACGGACGCCATATCTCTGCGCAGACCGTTAGAAGGCGTCTTCGATCGCTCGCCAACATGCGGTGTAGACGGCCCTTTAAGGGTATTTATTGTACTGACTCAGAGGCATAGGGCACTGCAAGATCGTTGGGCTCGGCGTCATCTTAGAACAACACAGGCAGAATGGGGGCAGGTCCTGTTTACTGACGAAAAGAAAGAAGTTCTGCCTACAGGAAAACGACTGTCGTTCACGGGTATATCGACAACGGGGAGAACGGTTCAACGACAACTGCGTCATCGAACGAGATAGGTACGGGGGTGGGTCAGTAATGGTATGGGCTGGTGTCTCCTTACATCACAAGACTAACATCGTGTTCATTAACGGTAATCTAAACGCCGCCCGGTACCAACATGACGTGTTTCAAAGTAATGTAGTACCCATGTTTAGGAACAATAGAGGATTGCGGTTGCTGCAGGATGGCGCACCAGCCCACACAGCTAGGGCGACAAGATTCTTTCTGAATGCTAACCACATCAATGTGATGGACATACCACCGAAGTCTCCCGACTTAAACATTATAGAAAATCTATGGGATGAATTGAATCGCCGCGTAAGAAGGACCGGCGCAGTGCCACAGACCATCGCCCAGCTCCGTGCGAATATTGGGCAAGAGTGGGCAAATCTACCCCAGAACTATGTACGACGTTATGTCCCTACCATACGACGACGTAGCCAAGCTGTGATCCGCAGTCAGGGTGGGCATACGCGATATTAGAATAATTAATTCTCATCGGCCTGAGTTTTATCATTGACATTATCATTTTGCAACATTGACTTTTTACGCACCATCACATTACTTAGTCATGTGTGTTAAATTTGTGTTTGTTATGAAATAAAATAAATGGAATATCATGAAATATATCTCAACTGTATTTGCTGAAAATTTCATCATGATCGGGTCAATATTGACGTGGATATGAGACCATTTATACATGCACACTTATAAGAGTTGTTAAATGTATATTATGTGTGAAAGAACGAGATATGGGATTAGCAAAGCTAGTGTTCATAGGAAAATCATTAGCCTCATAATAGCTCTTAACATTAAAATCCCCATTTCTACATGAACGACTAGCTTTACTATATGCCCAGAGTGCCACTCGCTTATTGATCCTTGCGGTATCCATACCTGAAAGTCTCGACCAAGAAAGCGAGATACATTTCCAGTGTCGGACTATTGGGGGTTTCCAACCCATATCTCCTGAAATACCATTGTTTGGTGAATATTTGCCGACACCTAGAAAATACCTTAATTCCCTATTATGGACGGCTTCGATACACGAATATGATCGAAACCCCAACAAAGGAGCACTATAACTGATTATAGGCCAAACTACCGAATCGTATAACTTTGTAAAAACATCATAGGGCACACGACCCATTAATTTACATTTTGCAATAAGTAAGCCCAATGCGCGACTGGCACTCTGAGAAACAGATTTAACTGTAATATTATTATCCAAATGTTCATGCAAAACAACACCTAAGTAAGTATATATGTCAACAATATTAATCTGATTTATTCCACACGTGAACCTAAACTGTGTGCTTAATTCTGACTTGGGACGAAAGTGCACAACATTTCTTTTAGACGCATTTACAGTCATATCATTTAGAGCACACCAATCATTTAAAGCATTCAGTAGCATTTGTAAATCATCAACAGACTCCGCTATTAACACAATATCATCAGCATAGAGCAATATACAAACTTTCTCATCCCCAATTGTGATACCAATACCAAATGTCTTAAGATATAGAGACAAATCATTTATGTATAAATTAAACAAAAGATACGCAAATCCACGTTCTGTGCATTTATAGATTTTAAGAAGGCCTATGATACTGGGCGGCGTTTTTCATTATACATACCATATTTAATTTCCTTACAATGTAAATTATCCGACATATTCTGTTGGACAATCCCACACCAATCTTTGTAAACATCATCAATATCAGATTGAGTTCGAAAACTACATTCCAGTTTTGAAATTGTTTGGTTAACATGAAACAACGATTCTTGACTGAGCATAAAATCATATGGAACATTAGTAACATCATATTTACAATGGCTATCTTCCTGTTTATTAATATAATGCGGTACTTGATCATGAATGTAACTATCGATCATAATAGTCCACATAAGTAGCGAATGGTCTGGCAATGCACTAGATGTAATAGAAGAAACATGTTTGGTTTTATTAATAAGATCTGTCACTCTGATAACTTTAAATTGTTCAAATTTAGATAAACAGTCATGACTGACAAAGCAATAATCCACTACAGAACTTCCTTTAGTAGAAATAGAGGTAACATCATTACCCCCATTACCACGACCATTCAACATACACATATTTACATTGACTAAAAAGTCTAACAATAATTCACCATACTTATTAAGACTAAAATCAATTACTTCCCGGTCAGTTACAACATCGATTCCTTTAATGTAATCATCATCATCTCCACATCTACTATTAAAGTCATCACATATATACATAGTTCCGCAATCTTTATACAAGTAAATAATAGAGAGCAGCGAATCATAAAAGTTATTGACATCAAATATCCTAGACGAATTTTCAGGATGAAGATAACATACACAAGGCAGGATTGTAATATTATCTGACTTGTGACACAATTTAAGCAGTAAAATACCCTCATTAGAATTATCAACTATAGACACATTAAACTGTTCAAGTAAAGTATTTCTAATAAAAAATCCAACACCGCCGGAGCCGATCCTGGCATTTCTATGAATGCGAGTTCTGTTGTGGCCATACTATGTAAAACCCTCCAAGCGAAGCACATCGTTGGCAAGTAAATGGCTCTCGGCAATACCTAAAATATCTAAGTCATTTGATAAAACACACGAAGACCTAAGCATGTAATTGTCAGAGTTCTCATCTGCTTTCCAACCTCTCACATTCCAAAACCCGGCACGAATCTACCTACGCCCACGGTTGTAACCACCAATGCGGCCCCGAGAAAACGAACCTCCAGACCGACCATATCCTCCAGCCATGCCCCACTGAACACGTTGGACATCCCGGCGTTCGTCAAGACGATTATCTCGGTTTTCATTACGGTGTTGATCGTCGTGGGAATCAGAACTATGTGATAGATGTGGCAGTATCTATGGCGATTACTTATCACATGTAATATCGCATTGTTCAATTAGCGCTATACGGCGAGACGAATACCATGCAGCTTTGTCATCGAATTTTGATATTGATTTTACAACAAGTTTAAGACTACTGAGTGAAAACCATATACTATTAAATTGTTAGGCTGGATGTCAGATAATGACCCAAACTACAGTATCGAAAGTAACTTAAAGTTCTTAGAAAGTTCGTATGACTACATTATAAACTGCTTAATCATAGTCGCTAAATAATTACACATATTATTTACTTTGACGAGTCATGTTGACTACACGGAGGTGGAATTCGTTACTATACCATTGAAAGTGATATAGATATATAACGTCTTTGCATTACACTTATATGTATGCTATTTATGCTATTCATAATTTATAATAATTGTTTTATATGTAATGTGTTGTAAATGTAATTGTTAATGTAATGTCAATATATATGTGAATCTCCCGAGAGGAGGAAATAAAGATTCAGTCCAGTTCAGTTCTTCCTCGTTATTACTGTTGGTAGAACAACTTGATTATAGAAATAAAATAGTTCCTAAATACAAACATAGTTTGGTGACTCGTCTGTGTGTTGTTCAGACCTGTTACGGAATATATTAGTGAGAGAGTTTCTATTTGAGCTATAACCAGTTAGTGTCAGCATATAAAAACAACAGACGGGGCAGTAGTCCGGTGGTAACACGTTGGACTGGTAATATAGGGATCGCAGGTTAACATTAACAGTCTTTCAGTTGGGACTTTAAACCGAGGTCTCGTGTCGGTGCTTTACACCGTGCACGTAAAAGAACCAGAGGAGATTCTGGAATGGATCTCTGTCTGTATCATTGCACTATCCTCTAAAATCTAAAATGACTAATCTCTTCAGGAGACGTCGCTCATATGGACAACCGGTAGCAACGATAAATAACAATAAAAAAACACACGCATAAACAGTGATATATATCATTAATGGA
Source organism: Archivesica marissinica (assembly GCA_014843695.1). Lineage (NCBI taxonomy): Eukaryota > Metazoa > Mollusca > Bivalvia > Venerida > Vesicomyidae > Archivesica > Archivesica marissinica. Next base: position 84,878,535 of record CM026390.1, on the reverse strand, counting down.
TATGTTCGTTAGTGATATGGATATAACTATGATTATTGACACATGTCTAATGTACCGGAAATTGAGTGCACGAAATGTACAGTTACTCTGAACAGTCTTCTGTGTTCACTATAAACTATGTCTTGTGAATATTCGTAGGACCTCTGAAAATGATAGGTCAATCTATACTAACTATACAAGTCACTTTATAATGATATAACGTATATAGGAAAGGGACTCAATATATTGAATGGATGAATTTTTTTTAACTGATACATAAACACAAACACAATTTATTCGTACATTTGTCTTTATTCGAATTAATACACATGCGACAAATTCGGCAAGAGTTGTGCGAGATTTTCACAAAGATTGTATATAAATCCACTTGTCATGACAGAGTAAAACAGCTAAATGCACGTGTTGTAGTAGTATACGTTTGATTATACGACAACTGCTTCGGAGTTGGCACTGTACATTATTAGAGGAAATAGAAGATAAAAATCTCAAACAAGTCGAAAATTCACATATACGACGGCACATCAATAATTTCGTGAAATAATTATATATTACGAGTATACATAATCTAACATATTTTGACCACTGCTCATTGTCAAAGTAACGTCCCTTGCAGGGTCTACATTTATTATCCATGACCGGAACACGTGCTGCAGGCCATCACGTGACATCTCCGGCAAATTTCTGTTTTCGCCGCACCTCAACTCCTCTCGGGAATCGTGTTTCTTACAATGCAGCCTGTTTTGAGATTTGGAAGCAGCCAGAAGTCGCGAATTTCCAAATATGTGCTGTATGATGGATGCTGTAGCTGTTCTATACCCAGTACCTTGATTATGTCAAACAACGCGGCTGCAATGGCTTGGCGTGTTATCATATGCAGCAGACTCCATGACATCTCAAGTAGTAGGCGCTTTCATTTAATAGCCTAGTCTGGGAATAGGCATCGATATATTTTGCCTGGTCAGTCAAATTAATATATTTTAACATGCGAGACTATTAATTGGGCCGTATTGAGTTTCTGAACATATCAACGCCTGTGGAAACTGGCGGGTTTCCGTGAAATTATTAATCCTCATGATTAATAGGCCTATTAGCACGTGACTTAAGTAATGACGTACTTGAATCGAAAGCGAGGCACTGCAATGCTGATAAAACTTTATAATTGGCCGCCATTGTGTATGGGTCATCGGAACGATAAATAGTTTTTAAAAGTACAATGTGCGTCTGATTTGACATATTTACTCAATATTTAAGTCGTCCTTAGTTCAATTAGGCCGAATCGATCCATTACTATCTAAATGTAATATTTAAAATCCGCCATCTCGTCGATATAACACAGAAACGGGACATTATATGTAAAAGAGTATACGGGAACATTCGTGTATATTCGGAAATGATCGTGTATAATCGTGCCTGTTCGGCGATTTCCGCCATCTCGTCGATATAACACAGACACGGGACATTGTATGTAAATGAGTCTACGGGAACATTCGTGTATATTCGGAAATGATCGTGTATAATCGTGCCTGTTCGGCGATTTCCGATATAATTCCGTTTCTATGTTTAGCGATATTATCTTGTAGAGAAGAGTTGTCGTTCTTCAAATCTACACCCTCAAAAAAGTGGGTGTAAGTAGATGGCGCTACGATCGGAAATCCAGTTTCCCCAAGGCTGTCATTTGGCTAGAAGTTAAACAGTGAAAAATCGATAGGCTGGAACCCAGGCTATTAATAGCCAGCAACAGCTCATATTTAATTACAGTTGCATACTAGTTTCCAGTAACTGTAGTTTTCAGAGGAACGTAGTGTGATTTAATATTATACATTGTATATCGCAAGTTTCAATGGCCTTGACATCAACGCTTTTGTAAAGGCGAAGAATGGTGCTTCCAAATTGATCTCTGTTGTTTACTTTCCGGCTCAACAAAGTAAATCCATGTCTCATCACATGTAACCACTCGATTGAGAAATGCATCACACGAGCCGTTGTACAGTTGGCAGTATTCGCGGAACCTCTTGACCCTTACCCCCCCCCCTCATTTGACCCGGAAGCAGCAAGCGCGATACCCATATTGTCGAAACACGGCGTGTTCCAAGTTTATTAGACATAATGCCATGAGCTGTACCATACGAACTACCAAACACTTTCAACAGTTACTGTTCTAGCTTCCAGAATGCATTCCTGAATTTCAGCCACTTTCGTTTCATTTGTAACAGCCACTGGCATGTCAGTATGCTTATCATCTTCGGTAGTTTTTCTACAGTCCTTCAACGGCGATTCACCCACTTTGAAATATCACCATTCGATAACAAGAGTCTCCATATAGTGTATGCAAATCCGCCCGAATGTCGGAGAAAGATTTTCCGAGTAATGTATAAACTCTTTATCAAACACATTGCTCGTTTACACTGTGCGACGCCATTTTGCAACGAACGCTCTTGATGTGACGCTAGAATATTGATATGACGTCATAAAGCGTTATGTAATAGTGAACTTAGTTCACGAACTTATTGATGAGCCCTGGTTTAATCAAAATCACTGCCACACTGTATACAGTGTTATTATCATGTAATCAGTACTATTTACAAAACCAGTATCATGCAATTGCTTCTGAAAAGAAACAACACTTTCAACAGTTTTAATGTACTTGAAGAAAAATATATGACCATATATTGACTAGCGTCGTCATTCTTTCGTCCGGCTCCCCTCGTAGCTACTATATATTCAAAGAAATGAGAGACATCTTTAATTTTCTATTACCTCCCTTGGCAGATAAAGTCTGATTTATTCCAAAATGTGAATAGGCCCTTTTTGTTAGAATCCTTTGTTTTTACTGTTGTTCCCTAACCAGGTGCTGCGGTATGATAAATGTAATTTTATCAAAATCGTGTTAATTAACTGATAACATTCTTTTCCAAATAAGTACCCATTGCATATAGTGTATGATATTTGTTGAGATATAGTAATTTAATACTCATAAGAAGCGGTAGTGGAATAAAATTGCTAGCATGCTGTGCAAAGGAAACAGCGATAAAAACAGAGGAAAACACTTAATAGGACCTATCTACTTTTAGTGAGTATTCAGGGGGAGTAACTGACCGATGTCTCTCATTAATGTGAGTATCTCACCTGTAGCATAATTATAGTATTGCAATTGCTGGCATAGCAAATGGTATACTAGTACTCGCACACAGTGCAACGTCGTCTTTCTGAACTATGACCTTGGTTCATCAATTTCCAAGTTTCTGTTACACTCTTCACGCACAAACCTATATGAGGATGATGTTTACACATGTATAATTTGCGGACTTTCATAACATTTGGCACAGACTAAGACTGACTACTGCTCATGACGTCACATACTAAGACTGACTACTGCTCATGGCGTCCGTATAAAATTCATTTCATTACACTTTACAATAGACATACTATTTTTGAAAACGGGTCTTGCGCCAAACATATAGCCTCCCCCCCCGGTAAAAGTGGTGCGTTCTAAAAGTAGTTCGGTGTACTGTTCTGTATGGCCTTGTATAGTAAATCAGGTTCCTAAACACACATATATACTCACACAAAGAAAATGTGCACTTGGTTAGAGGGGAAATTTTATACTTATATATAGAAGCAATAAACAGGCACATTTGGTATCAAAATGTGCAAAAGTGTATTGGCTACACGATGTTTCACTTTTAATTGATATTTCATAATTATCAGAACACTGTTTTACGTGTGAATATAAGTATATAATTTTCCCTCTAACCAAGTGCACACTTCCTTTTTCGTGTGAGTATAGTTTCTATAAATGTTAGTATCATACAAAAGGGCGAGTATCACTGTGTGTCAGTAACGTTATCTAAAACACTATAGTTGTGCACAATACATAGTCTTATGTTGACGAAGACACTCTCGTTTTCCATTTCCGCGTAGTTGTGTATCGCATCATGAAATCATAATAGAAAACAAGGTTATACATAGCTCTGTTATCTTGCTTTGCTATTGTTTGGCAATATTAAACTGAGACATTTGCATATTCCGTGAACTTACTTCGTTAATAATCGGATTTCCGAAGTAAAATGTGAGCTTTAGGTTATGGTACACTTACTTTCTGACTTGATTCAAATATTAACGGTAAAAACCTAACGCATGTCCTGGTCGTAGTTCACGGAAACTTACGAAGGCTTTGGCGGAGATTAATGAGTCTCAGTTTAATGTTGCCAAGCAATACAGCTTTATAAAATCAACAGTAGAGACGATATACATTGCAGCCGTCTCTTTCTGATATTATAAACTATACCTTGTTTGAAAACAAAGCAACATGGACTATCCGTAAACCCACAAACTAAATACGATACATATACTAGAGGACATAGAAAACGCACACCTACATTATATACTAGAGGACATAGAAAACGCACACCTACATTATATACTAGAGGACATGGAAAACGCACACCTATATTATATACTAGAGGACATAGAAATCACAGAACTACATTATATGATTATTAGTACATGAATACGAAATACAAAGGATTCCATCAAAGATATATCTTTATTACAAAACACAAATTGAGCAACTAAAAATATTCCAAAATGTTTAAAACTATGTATTTATATAGTTATTGTTTTTTATGTAAAACACACACTTATCCGAAGTGTACGTTTTCTATGTCCTCTACTATATGTTTTACATGATTCAGCTTGCTTGTAGGCTGATGTAACTTCTACCAAATACCAATGCGCCTAGAGTATATCGGATTGTCCATTACAAAGGTTAGCAATTAGTATCGTGAACAGCATAGAGCTCAGTCTAAATGTATGTATGTATGTATGCAGCGTAATTTATACTAGAGGACATAGTAAACGCACACTTCGGAAAACAATAACCATATAAATACATATTTTTAAACATTATGGAATATATTTAGTTGTTCAGTTTGTGTTTTGTAATAAAGATGTAATATATCTTTGATGGAATTTTCGTTTTCATGTAATAATAATCATATAATGTAGGTGTGCGTTTTCTATGTCCTCTAGTATATGTATTGTACACAATATGTATTGTATATGTTCTGGAAATTCCCTTCTCCCTAAAGATTATTTTAGCATATGCAAGTTTGCTGTGAGAGTATTTCCGAACATATGGTATACTACGGATTGGAACCAAGCATATTTTTCTATTAGCAGTGATTCATGAGCAGCATTGTATTGGTTTTTGAGCGGCATTAATGCCAATTCAAAATTGTTCTGTCAAATTAGACATTTATTAGACCATATCCTAAACAGTTCAAGCAATTTGTATATGATCAAGGAGCCAGGGACTATTGATTGACAGACATCTGTTGCGAGATGCAGGGTTCCCGACTTATCTTATTATATTGTGACATTGAAACAGCATGTAGTGGATCCGCACTGCATGCTATGCAGACAAACTCTTGTTATACAAGTATACGCATGTTGCTATAATAGACATTAGTCTAGTCTATTGAGTGGCGTCCGTGGTCCAGTGGTAGAGCGTCGGATTTGGAATCGAACGGTCCCAGGTTCGATACTCGGTCAGGCCACGTATGTAGTGTCATTGAGCAAGGCACCTCACACACGTTGCTTAGTACTGGTTAATCGCTTAGGTCGGCTAAGCCTGTCCAGGAAAACATGTCTAAGTCCCCGCGAGGGGTTTGATATTAAAGGAACATACATACATACAAATTTAGTTTAGTTGAATTGCTAAGCAAATTCGTACAGTTTAAATTAATCACTCTCGAGACCTCATTCCTGATGGAATCCATCGCCACGAGGGAGAGCAGATGCAACGTGGAATTTAAATACCTTGCCTAAGGGTACAATCGTAGCGGTTCCAGCGGGACTCGAATTCCAGGCAGTTGGCACCTGGGAACGAACGCGATACAATTGCGCTATCAAGACTTCCACATATAATAGACATCAACATCATATGCCCCAGCTTAATAGCAAGTGCTCTGTCTTCAACATACACGATACGAATGTGTATATATATCCGTGCAGCAAGGTTAATTCCATTGCGTCGGCATTTAAAACAATGAAGGCAGGGCAACACATGTATTCACTTACATAAGCTAGGAGTGGGGTCAGAAGAAGGGTGTACTTGTCGGCAATTAAAAATTATTTTGGAATAGTGCTCAGAAATGATGTAGAACTTAGCTTTTATAAATGTTACATATTATTATTTACAGTTCCAAAATAGTAATATTATATTCATGAAGTTTTATATGCACTTATACGGTCATTTGTCACAACATGCACATAGACGAATTTAATAATTACTTTGAATATTGCAATGAAACTATGTGTGTAATGTAGCGGACGTGTGTTGGTATAGATACCACAATATCCCCCCAAGGTAATGCAGTATTTAACAATGTTAGCAAGCAATCAATATAAAACACATTCATGATGGAAGTCGTGATAACACAGTGGTAGCGCGTTCGCTTCAGATGAGAAAAGCTCTGAGTTCGCACCCAGCTGGAGCCGTTACGCGTGTACCCATAGCCAATGCATTTATATTCCACATAATTCTGCTCTCTCCCTCGTGGCGACGTATTTCATCAGGAATGAGGTATCGATAGTGATTAATATAAATTGTACGAACTTGTTCCGACTACTTTTCTGTGTATGAAATGTGTCATAAGGTTTGGATAACACCTCGTATACGGAACATATGCATATATATATATATATATATATATATATATATATATATATATATACACACACAAATAATAAGATGACGTGTAGTCTTGGGACATGTCATATGCAGCTGTACAGGTCCGGGAATGCATCATTTACATTATCCTATCATTTGAGTTACGTGCACATTCATACACTATCAACTTTAAACTTGTATCTTATAATGTTCGTATTCTTCCTCGTGTTTGTGTTCCGCCTGTGATCTCCAACATCGGAAGTCAGGAATCAAACACTACTGAACGTTGACTACGTTTCAATTATATTTGGATAGCACCTATGCACGGAACATATACGGGGACACGCGTATTAATCCATATAATGATTTGGAATGTATTAAACATTCTGTAGTTTTATGACATGTTATACATGTTGGCGTCGGTCCAGGGCCCGGGATTATATAGTTGGTATACAGGAATCATTCACATTAATACATTCTATGAACGTCTATGTCACATATATAAGTAAATCTATAATTAGATTTATGTCCACATGCCTACACCCTCTATATAAAACTTTGGTTTTCGTCAAATTTAACCCCGTCTTCTTCATCATCTTTATTCTCCTCCTGTGATCCAACATCTGTGTCGCTGATGTCTTCGTCACTCCAGTCTGTAATATAGAATATGCAATATACCGTGTTCCTAACTCCGCGAGCGAAATAATATATCGATGCCACGGTTGTCCGCGGGCGGTATTCGCGACACGATCATAGTTTGAGGCAGAACAGAGAAATCCTTACTAAAGGTACTAAACATTTTATCTTCATTTCATGGATCGCAGATTCGATCCGCCGTCTGACCCTAATACAATTAACAGTCTTTCAGATGGGACTATTAAACCGAAGTATTGTGTCGGTGCGGTACATCGTGCACATAAAAGAACCAGAGGATACTCTGGAATGTGTATCTGTCTGTATCATTGCACTATCCTCCAAAAATCTAAAATGACTAATCTCTTCAGGAGGCGTCGCTCATATGGACAACGGGTAGCGATGATAAATAAACGTAAAACACACACACAAATCTTCACTTCAAAATTAGTTTCAGTTTAAACAATATTTCATTTCATTGAATATACATAATCTAGTATGCATGATCGAATGGGGATAAAACAGCCGTCGTCTATGGTTACCTATTCCCAACCAAACAAATAGTTTTGAGTTGCAGTATAACTCCTTTTTATTGTTTTTTTTAATATTCAATTTTTGACATGAAGCAAGTTTAAAATTAATGTTTTAGATATTGTTCATGCTTAAATTACGTCGTTAATGTAATCAGACAGACCAACTGGCTTCAGGTGTACCCAGGTGACTTGTAATTAAACATAGATGGAGTAGAATTAATGAGGAAGGCGTTTTCTAATCCAATCTGTAAACTGTCGTGTTTGTACGTGGATGTCAAAGAAATAAAATATTGTTTAAGCTAAAATAGATTATTATTACCACGGTGAAATAGGTAACCATAGAAGTCGGTTGTTTCATCCTCAATCTTACATGTATACTAGAGGACATAGAAAACGCACACCTACATTATATACTAGAGGACATAGAAAACGCACACCTACATTATATACTAGAGGACATAGAAAACGCACACCTACATTATATACTAGAGGACATAGAAAACGCACACCTACATTATATACTAGAGGACATAGAAAACGCACACCTACATTATATACTAGAGGACATAGAAAACGCACACCTACATTATATGATTATTATTACATGAAAACTGAACAACTAAAAATATTGCAAAATGTTTAAATCTATGTATTTATATAGTTATAGTTTTTCATGTAACAACACACTTATCCGAAATGTGCGTTTTCTATGTCCTCTAGTATAATGTGCATGATGTCATATAAATAAAATAGTGATTAAACTAAAGTAGATTATTACCACGGTAACCATGTTCATATTTGTCTTTCCTGTTGTTTTATTACTTCCTGGTAATTATCTGTACTTTTGTTCAATTCACAGGATCTGGAGAAATGATGCCAGTGGTCTGGTATTGTTATTTTTAGGGGCATTATGATACACCATGATTATTATAATTATGCTTGCTACTATGCACATCACAATAGTCGATACCCATGCATGTTCGTTTAGCTGACATCACGTCACTATCAATGTCTTACTGGGAAAGCCAACAATGTGGGAAATGTAAACAAACCATGTGTAAAGCATTGGAACGACAGATAGATAGACCCCCGAGGAACTCATTTATCTATCAAACGATGGTGGTCTAGACTTATATCTCGTTTTACACGGAACAAATCACAAAGGAAACAAACAAACAAACAAACAAACAACAAATTCGATTAATTGATATCCCCGCCAAACTGGAACTGGACATTCCCCACGAAATATGCACGTGCACAACCAACATTATTGTGATGCATATTTTAAGTGTCATATAATTCCACACATTGTCATTTAAATGACAATATCTCTGGTGTTACTTGCCCAATGCGTTCGTAAATCAGTCGTGCACCACCACACTATTGTGACTACGTTTCGTGAGACTCCACTCATTAGGTATGGATAACAGGCTGCGAACGCCCAAATGTGTGGTTTCTTAGTCAAATAAAAGGCAACAACTCTTGGTTTACTGGAACGATCTTCACGGACAGGATATACGTACAACGCCCTCACGAGCGGAGGGACCACGCCAACACAATAGCTCTTGCCGAATTGGTGTGAGATAAAAAAGAAAGTTGTGTTCAGTTTCCTATAGAATTGTTGCGCCATATATTCGGCTGTGCAGAACTGGGCATATGCATATAACCAGTCACGTGATGTAAATACATTATATAAGTATACATGTATTATTATATGATTATGTACTAGCACTATGTACAAGTCTGAAAATAACATGTTGTTCTATTCTATTCTATTCTGTTCTAACGACTAATTTCGTACGAGCTACACAATTCAACTAACAATTGGTGGATAATGGCGGAACAAAGAATCCGTCCTTGTTTTATATAAGATGGCAGGTTGTGCTTATAATGTCGCTCATTTTGTGTATTCATTTCAATATGTGCCTTTATAGTGCCATGTTGGTAGCATTTTAATGTTAGGGACATTGTAATTGGTTTACGGACATTGTGTTCCTGCATGAATTCGGTTGCTAATTTGGTGTGAAATTAGGCAATACCCCGGATGTAAACATAACAATATAAGAAACACAACTTCTAGTTTTTAAAATTGATTTCGGGAATTGAGCTTCTCTAACAGATAGAGTAAATATTTGTTTCATTTAACATAGGGCAGGAAGTAGATTGGCACTCTGTTAATAGTTTTTATATACACGTGTACGGAACTGTGTAGTCTTCTCGTGCCAGATCCACGCAATAGGTCACTGGCCTGGAGGTTGTAAAAACATTTCCCCAACCTCAAACTCAGTACCAAGCTTATGCTTGGTTCTGCTGAGTGTAAAACTCAGAATCAGCCAATCAAATTCCTTGAGCTTGAGTTTGAAATGTAAGAAAGGTTTTATAACCGTAAGCTAATGACATAAACCCAAGATGCATTGGCACCGAGAGTAGCTTTGATCCATCGCCGTTTGTTCCTGACAAAGATTAATATTGATTATTACCTGAGGAAAAGAAGTCTGAATTATCACTGTCCGAACTGTCAGTAGCATCGGAGTCCTCGACTTCATTGTCTGCATCCTCTGAGCATTTAGATAATACTAATTTATCGTCCATCCTAATCTCATTGCAAGTAGTCGTAGAAATACGCTGATACTTTCCACGTCGCTTGTCTCTGGATTTATGAGCTGAAGAGAACAATATATTATTGCAACTAACTGAAATGATTTAGTAGCATGTGTCTGTGTAGCTTTACCCATCCCCAGTCAATTATCTCCACTGACTGAATAGCAACATCCTTACGGGCCTTCCGTACCGCCTCCCTTCCCCAGATTTAGAGGCGGTACAAGCCCTCCCTCATACCAATAGGCGGTACAGGTTCTCCCCCATACCAATAGGCGGTACAGGCCCTCCCCCATACCAATAGGCTGAACAAGCCCTCCCCCTCCCTCCCGTCCCCATACCAATAGGCGGTACAGGCCCTCCCCCATATCAATAGGCGGCACAAGCCCTCCCCCATATCAATAGGTTGTACAAGTACTCCCCTCCCCCATACTTCTCCGTATTAGTATACTGGTACATTATTGGCTACGTTTTGACATTAATTGTGTTCATACAAATAAGCCAGGTGTTTATCTGGACAGGATCGGTTACAAACAAGTGCTTACTAATGTGAATTCAACGATCGGTATAAAATCGTGCTTCAAATGTTGATGATGAGGTCATTATTACAACACTTACATCCTTATCTATCTTATAATTACACCAATAACTTGTGGAGTCCATTGTTACTGAAGCTATACTCACCAATTATCTATTGAAATACATTCTAACCCACTTGAGACATTTCCTGTAATCTGATTGACTGGTCACATACACTTTGTGACAATTAAATAGCTTGTAAACCATGATTGGTACTATTTACTCCGTTGTTTGAGAAAACATGAGCAAGAAAGTTAGAATATGGTTGTTAACTACTACCGTGATCAATATGCTAGTATCAATAAGGCACAGTCTCAAAGCGTACTCAATCATAGATCCATAGCATAGTTCAATCATAGATCCATAGCATAGCTTAATCCGAATGATTCTATCAATAAGGCACAGTCTCAAAGCGAACTTAATCATAGATCCATAGCATAGCTTAATCATAGATCCATAGCATAGCTCAATCATAGATCCATAGCATAGCTTAATCATAGATCCATAGCATAGCTTAATCATAGATCCATAGCATAGCTTAATCATATATCCATAGCATAGCTCAATCATAGATCCATAGCATAGTTCAATCATAGATCCATAGCATAGCTTAATCCGAATGATTCTATCAATAAGGCACAGTCTCAAAGCGAACTTAATCATAGATCCATAGCATAGCTCAATCATAGATCCATAGCATAGCTTAATCCGAATGATTCTATCAATAAGGCACATTCTCAAAGCGAACTTAATCATAGATCCATAGCATAGCTTAATCATAGATCCATAGCATAGCTCAATCATAGATCCATAGCAGTGCTCAATCATAGATCCATAGCATTGCTCAATCATAGATCCATAGCATTGCTCAATCATAGATCCATAGCATAGCTTAATCATAGATCCATAGCATAGCTTAATCATAGATCCATAGCATAGCTCAATCATAGATCCATAGCATAGCTCAATCATAGATCCATAGCATAGCTCAATCATAGACCCATAGCATAGTTTAATCCGAATGATTCTATCAATAATACAAATACATAGCATTTATATAGCGCAAAAATTAAATATTATTCTATTGGGCTTCACAATTACAGATGCAATGTTAAACATTTACCCATGACAATAATATATGGAAATATAAATAAAAATGTATACATATATAGATATAACTAGGAGTCTAGGAATTAGATAAGAACATATTGTATCATGATATCTACACTAGTACAGTATATAAGTGAATGATTGGATTAACGATATAAGTGGCAATATGAACCATAGACCCAAACACCGCCGTAAGAATGACAACCGTGATGTGGCCAGTAGAGTGAATGGGCCGGTACAGTGAGCCGCCCATCACCACGCGACAGAGCTCGAACCCATGAGAATGCCCATACAATACTTCACTCGTCAATCCAATACTTATAAAGTCGATATTGGATCTTATTGAACACACATATTGTATTTAAACTGTTTTATATCATCACAGGTGTTATTTTTGTACAAAGAGCACAAAACGTATCATTCATAAAATTGCCTAAACAGATGGGATTTCAGTTTTGATCGGAAACTGGCCTTCCGACTCAATGTTTTTCAGATAACTAGGTAGATCGTTCCACAATTTGGGTCCAACGACGGCCATATATATATCGGCTAATTTTGTTCGTCGTCTTGGGATGTTAAAGTTAGTGTCACTTTGTGATCTTAGTCTGTACCTTCCTCGAATGGGTACACACATTTCTCCCAGATATACTGGAGCTGTTCCATTATTGACACGGAATACCATCACTAGAACTTTGAAAATGATTCTGTAATAAGGCACAGTCTCAAAGCGAACTCAATCATAGATCCATAGCATAGCTCAATCATAGATCCATATCATAGATCCATAGCATAGCTCAATCATAGATCCATAGCATAGCTCAATCATAGATCCATATCATAGATCCATAGCATAGCTCAATCATAGATCCATAGCATAGCGTAATCATAGATCCATATCATAGCTCAATCATAGATCCATAGCATAGCTCAATCATAGATCCATAGCATAGCTCAATCATAGATCCATAGCATAGCTCAATCATAGATCCATAGCATAGCTCAATCATAGATCCATAGCATAGCTCAATCATAGATCCATAGCATAGCTCAATCATAGATCCATAGCATAGCTCAATCATAGATCCATAGCATAGCTCAATCATAGATCCATAGCATAGCTCAATCATAGATCCATAGCATAGCTCAATCATAGATCCATAGCATAGCTCAATCATAGATACATAGCATAGCTCAATCATAGGTCCATAGCATTGCTCAATCATAGATTCATAGCATAGCTCAATCATAGATCCATAGCATAGCTCAATCATAGATCCATAGCATAGCTCAATCATAGATCCATAGCATAGCTCAATCATAGATCCATAGCATAGCTCAATCATAGATCCATAGCATAGCTCAAGCATAGATCCATAGCATAGCTTAATCATAGATCCATAGCATAGCTCAATCATAGATCCATAGCATAGCTCAATCATAGATCCATAGCATAGCTCAATCATAGATCCATAGCATAGCTCAAGCATAGATCCATAGTATAGCTTAATCATAGATCCATAGCATAGCTCAATCATAGATCCATAGCATAGCTCAATCATAGATCCATAGCATAGCTTAATCATAGATCCATAGCATAGCTCAATCATAGATCCATAGCATAACTCAATCATAGATCCATAGCCTAGCTCAATCATAGATCCATAGCATAGCTCAATCATAGATCCATAGCATAGCTCAATCATAGATCCATAGCATAGCTCAATCATAGATCCATAGCATAGCTCAATCATAGATCCATAGCATAGCTCACTCATAGATCCATAGCATAGCTTAATCCGAATGATTGAATCCACGGCCGGGGCTAATAGAACTATTTTTCTCCTGTATATACATGTATGTAAAAAGATATGTGTTTGCAATGTGATACTGTTACTGTTGGTTGTGTAATTAAAGAGATTGCAGCATGAAGGTTAAAAAATACATTTCATATGATTATGTAAATTGTACACTTTCCATATTAAAAGTTAGAATTATGAAATGTTCAAAATATATTGGACAAAAATGCTCCATAATAGAAGTTGACCCAATTCCGTTGGATATGTATTGTATGTCAACTGTCTATCCATTACACTAAATCTTCCACTGCATCTGGCAACATGTTTATTTATCGTCGCTACCGGTTGCACCTATGAGCGATAGTTGCAGGTGCGCGCGTTCTTGTTAACAGAATAAGCATTTGCAGCCATATGTCTTCCAGATTCGAAATTGTTGAAAGGTATTTATTGAAAATTTAAAAAATTCCAAATGAATGATGTATTATTACATTCATTGAATTGGCATGCATTTCATTTGCCGAACACATGTTTATACTGTACCGTAATATTGAGTTTGTTGATTGTATTCGTCTACCAGAGTGTCAGTTTGCTTACAGATGACAAATAGTTATATAATCTAGATCATATGAACGCTTTCGGACCTCGATGTGGCCTTCATTAGCACTTTCCGTCGGATCTCGATGTGGCTCCATTAGCTTTTTCCGCCGGACTTCGATGTGGCTCCATTAGCTCTTTCCGGCGGACCTCGATGTGACTCCATTAGCTCTTTCCGGCGGACCTCGATGTGACTCCATTAGCTCTTTCAGCCGGACCTCGATGTGGCTCCATTAGCTCTTTCAGCCGGACCTCGATGTGGCTCCATTAGCTCTTTCAGCCGGACCTCGATGTGGCTCCATTAGCTCTTTCAGCCGGCCCTCGATGTGGCTCCATTAGCTCTTTCAGCCGGACCTCGATGTGGCTCCATTAGCTCGTTCGTGGCTCCATTAGCTCTTTCAGCCGGACCTCGATGTGGCTCCATTAGCTCTTTCAGCCGGCCCTCGATGTGGCTCCATTAGCTCTTTCAGCCGGACCTCGATGTGGCGCCATTAGCTCTTTCAGCCTGACCTCGATGTGGCTCCATTAGCTCTTTCAGCCGGACCTCGATGTGGCTCCATTAACCGGACCTCGTTGTGGCTCCATTAGCTCTTTCCGCCGGACCTCGATGTGGCTCCATTAGCTCTTTCCGCCGGACCTCAATGTGGCTCCATTAGCTCTTTCAGCCGGACCTCGATGTGGCTCCATTAGCTCTTTCCGCCGGACCTCGATGTGGCTCCATTAGCTCTTTCCGCCGGACCTCGTTGTGGCTCCATTAGCTCTTTCCGCCGGACCTCGATGTGGCTCCATTAGCTCTTTCCGCCGGACCTCGTTGTGGCTCCATTATTAGCTCTTTCCGCCGGACCTCGATGTGGCTCCATTAGCTCTTTCCGCCGGACCTCGATGTGGCTCCATTAGCTCGTTCCGCCGGACCTCGTTGTGGCTCCATTAGCTCTTTCCGCCGGACCTCGATGTGGCTCCATTAGCTCTTTCCGCCGGACCTCGTTGTGGCTCCATTAGCTCTTTCCGTCGGACCTCGATGTGGCTCCATTAGTTAATTCCGGCAAATCCTATTTCCGGTACGAAGATTTTAATTTAGATAGATATCGACACACTTTTCTCAACTTACGTTACCGTAAAGACTCGCTACAAATACAACAGAACAGGATCGAAACCCTTAGGGCCCACTCACTTAGAGCTCGTTATGAAATATTCTCATCACTAAAGTAAATCAAGACTATTGCAAACTGCATAGGTGATTACACAGTTTAAATGTAATAAGAGTTAGCTCAATAGTATGTATTCACTAGTACTGCATGTTGCGGTTTTTTTAATTTTAAGTTTATTTAACGTCGCTACCGGTTTCCCATTTGAGCGTCGGGCAGTTTACCTAACAACACATTTCCTGGGCAGGCTCCAGCATCAGAGTTAATAGGTTACAGTGGTATACAAGTCAGCGACCTTAACCACTCGACCACGGAGGCGGACATTAGTACTGCTTGTTGCGTTTATTTTATACAAATTTATTTTAGCTCGATTGCGAAACAAGTTCTTTCAACTTATATTAATCACTCTCGAGACCTCATTCCTGATGGAGTCCATCGCCATGAAGGAGAGAGAAGAGGCAATGTGGAATTTAAATGCATTGCCTAAGGACACAATCGTAACGGCTCCAGCGGGGCTCGAACTCCGGACCATTCGCACCTGAAGCGAACACGCATCCACTGCTTGTTGCGTTGATACATATTTAAATACTATCCCTAACAAATCCAAACAAACTACTTCAGCTGTATTTGGTTACTAATTTAGACATTGGAATAAATAGACAACGCCGCAATTTTAAGCTATGTTCATACCATTTCATTGAACAGGGAGTGTACTGCTTTAGTATGTCACCGTAAATATGAAAGCATTAGTCAGAATGGGGGCTACGTGGCCTAGTGGTTACGGTCGTTGACTTCAAAATTCAAATCACTTGCCCCCTAAGCGCTTTAGGCTCACATTCCACTGGGTCCGTCGAATTAATTCATGTGCTGAAGCTATCCAGCTGGAGTGCGGAAGATCAGTGAATCTACCTGGGCGCCCGTCTAAGCCTGAAATGCTGCTCCGATGGGCCCGGGGACACACATCTCCATTACCAAGAATACAGTACAAACTGACACACATCTCCATTACCTAGAATACAGTACAAACTGACACACATCTCCATTACCTAGAATACAGTACAAACTGACACACATATCCACCACCAAGAATACAGTACAGACTGACACATATCTCCATTACCTAGAATACAGTACAAACTGACACACATCTCCATTACCAAGAATACAGTACAAACTGACACACATCTCCATTACCTAGAATACAGTACAAACTGACACACATATCCACCACCAAGAATACAGTACAAACTGACACATATCTCCATTACCTAGAATACAGTACAAACTGACATACATCTCCATTACCTAGAATACAGTACAAACTGACACACATATCCACCACCAAGAATACAGTACAAACTGACACATATCTCCATTGCCTAGAATACAGTACAAACTGACATACATCTCCATTACCTAGAATACAGTACAAACTGACACACATCTCCATTACCTAGAATACAGTACAAACTGACACATATCTCCATTACCTAGAATACAGTACAAACTGACACACATCTCCATTACCTAGAATACAGTGCAAACTGACACACATCTCCATTACCTAGAATACAGTACAAACTGGCATACATCTCCATTACCTAGAATACAGTGCAAACTGACATACATCTCAATTACCTAGAATACCGTACAAACTGACACACATCTCCATTGCTAATATTACTATTTGCATATATAAGGAACATTATGAATATTTATCATGAGTAGAACCTGCTTGGAGTGTATTTACTTTGATCAATATTAGGACCGGTCGTGTCAGTTGCTGTTTGAGATATGATGCTTTGTACCCTTCAATTACACAAAAGCAAGTGTAGCTTGGAATCAATATTCTATTATATTTCTACATCGGATAGATCTAAAGAATCATATCGTGACAAACACACTGCTTCTTGAAAACTATGTCCAGGTTAATCACCAACGTTTACTTCATTGTATTGTAAACAATGCGTCTATTTCAGACATGTTTTCTTGTCGGCAAGTCTATTACTGGACAAAGGGTGTCGTGCGTGATGCAACGCGCCTGCTTTCTTGTGAATTCCATTGTCCGAATACGATACTCAAAAAACATGTCCAGGAAGACGTCATACTTTCACTTTTAACGTTCAGCGAGTCAGTATGTTCACTATATCGAACAGTAGGCCCCACACATGTTTATCCTGGAAAATGACTGTTTACTATACTAACAAAATAAACAACTGTGCACTTTTATATTGAGCGTTATTATAAATTTTATAATTATGGATTTTACTATCATGAGTAAAGAAAATAATACTTCACACATTGCCCTAATTTACCCAATATGTCGTGCATTTTGATACCAAATTTGCTTATATGTTTTTATAAAAGGATATAAATTTTACCTCTAAGGCAAGTGCACAGTTTCATGTTAGTGTCAGTATATATACGATATAGCTATGGAGCAATCTCATTGACTACTGACTCTGTTATTAAATTCATGGTGAAACCGGTGGTTGTGATATTGTGTGTGTGTGTTTTACGTTTATTTACCGTCGCTACCGGTTGCCCATATGAGCGACGCCTCCTGAAGAGATTAGTTATTTTAGATTTTTGGAGGATAGTGCATGATACAGACAGAGACCCATTCCAGAGTCCCCTCTGGTTCTTTTACGTGCACGGTGTAAAGCACGGACACGAGACCTCGGTTTAACGTCCCATCTGAAAGACTGTTAATTTTATTAGGGTCAGACGGGGGGATCGAACCTGCGATCCCTGGATTACCAGTCCAGCGTGTTACCACTGGACTACATATCAGTCTGTGGTGATATTGGGACAAGTCTAAGTTTATACCCATATGTTCCTATATGGAACTCTGTACCTATTGTTTTCTGTCCCTATAGTGTCATATAATCTTGTGACAACCGCTTTCCCCATATTGAGGTATTCTGTCCCCGTATATCCCTATTGTGTTTCTATCAGCAAACGCTCTGTTCCCATATCACCCTCTCTACTATTGTTGATGTTTTTTATCACAAACATGTGTAGTGAATGACGCTCCATGTCATCAGATGCAACGTTTCCCAGACAGTTGTATTGACAGTGTTCTCTGAATTGACCTATCGCCTCTTGTGGAAAGGGAGCAAATATGTGTAGTCGGAAATGTATTTAGCCTTTTATAGACACAAATAATTCTGTACACTTTAGTATTATTTCTTCTTGCAATATTTCAAATATACGTGTTCCATGGAGACAATTCGTTTGAACAGCTCGGCAATAAACTTGCATTAGGCATCAGAATATATGGGTTGTGTACAATTGTTAGTTTAAGAACATTGTCTGCAGCCAGAAGATATTATAGGTGACGAGATCAATCTATTTTCATAACGAATAACAATTCTGTATAACTATTCTTTTAGTTATAATTGGAATTGGGGTAAAAATGGATTTACCCAGCAATTAGGGATGTAATAAAGTATAACAATGTTGTATATATGTCAAACATGTTCTATTTATGTCATTTATTGTCATATTATTAACTTACTAAGTCGTTCCTCTAGTATTAATATGTTGTTAAAATGATATTACTCTATTTATGTATAATATCAGTGTCTGTAAATGCAGATAAAAACTCATCTCCCCCATATGTGTAATAGAATCGACCGACCTCACAGACGAAACCACTAATATTAAATTTTTTTAAAATAGTTCCATATACTTTTGTTATATTTGTTTATTTATAATAGTCCGTTAAGTTTATGAACATCAATCCATGAGGTGAAATGTTAGTGAGTTGTTATTGGGAAACTATGTTTGGTGTTGGGCGTTGTTGGCAAAAAAATCACTGCACAATAATTGCATACATGTACAATTAAAAACAATAGCACCATTTTACGGCGAACAGAATAAATCTGGACCTGGAGGTCGTGTTTTGCAGCCTGTGATATAATGTTACCAACGTTATATGTCTAATAATAATAACAAGTAAGTAATATCGTTTTGATTTAGGAAATATTTCTTTATATGGTACTGGTAGACATGTAGTCTGTTTGGCGTAATTATTAGAACAGTGTTGACCTACTTTCCAAAACTCATAGCATTCGTTGTATGTAAAATCGTTTTCTCGACAAGTCATTCAGATCCCGATATATATTTGTCATTTATCAGTGATAAACCCATTTATCTTGAAGGTCACAACATATAAATATTGCAACAAGTGCGACTATATTAGTTTCCACCAGGTACGATATTGTCAGTTACATAACGGCATTAATGCATATTATTTATCAAAGACTTGTAAGTCTGTTAACGCCTGTGGTGGGTGGGGTATTTGAAAAAATGGGAGAATCTCACCTGTCGACTTCAACAGCTAAATGATATGCACAACGGTTAGACAATATATTTTAAAGGTTCTTAATATCTATGTTTAGGATTATTCTTAACACCAATGCACACATTTATAACCATTCATGTCCGAAAAGCTTCAACATATTGGTCAGAAATCCCGCTATCGGATCAGGGCGGAAAGTGATATGCGAAAATGAGCTTTAACGATAAGACCTAGAACTAACAGAAGAAAAATATTTTATTTAGAGGATATATATATATATTGTATAATTATATATCAGTTACATATATAGGACTAGCGTCCTTGGTCCATTGGTAGAGCATCGGATTTGGTATGGAACTGTCCCGGGTTGTATGATCGGTCAGGTCACATATGTAGTGTCATTGTTGCAAGGCACCGAACACACATTGCTTAGTATTGGTCGACTAACCCTGCCCATGAAAACGAAAACATGGCTAGGTCCGTGCAAGGGGTTTGATATTAATGGAACATACATACATACAAAAAAGTAAAATGGTGCAGGGATTGAACCCACGACCACCCGCTTGCAAGTTGGCTCTCCTAAGTGGGCATGTGTAGTCTGATGTATAGACTGTGCCGAATCGCTACACTTCTCCCTCCTCTTCTTTGTAAATTATGAGAATTACTCGCAAAATAAAGCTACTCATTGTCCTTTACACCATCCACAACACGTAAAGATAACCGATACCGCTACATTGTAAATACCCCTGGCAAGGCAAACGTTTCTTTCCTATGGTTTTAAGCAGAAAATGTCAGTCACACGCTATATCTGCAATGACTTCTAATTATACAACAACAACACCAATGTTTATTTAGCAAATCCACATAATATATGCCTTTGACTAACGACAAGGAGTGTAGCAAACATGTTTAACTCCCTGAAAACCTGTGTACTGGGGCTTGAACACATGGCTGTCGTCTTGCAAGCCATCCACACTTCCAACTGGATTAACCAATTAACTGGGCAGTCTGAAGAACTGACACCAACTAAAGTAATTGCAATGTCATCATAATCACTGATAAGATTAGACAGTTTAGCATTTCATAACTGTCGGTTTATATGCAACACACCTTTTATTCTACTAGGTTGACATCACAATGTCGAGGAAGTGGAAACACAGCGTGGTAGACTCGGTTCCAAACAACATGTTACATTGCCTCTGTCGCTAACACAATTATGATACAAAGATGATGATGCTGTACAATTTGTAATGGATGGGTTCCACCTTGGTTGTGTTGACTTAGACAAGGGAGCGGCTGGGAACCTGTCAAGCCGGAACTGTCCACCAGACTGTATTGATGTGATGACTGAAAACCCATCATTATCAAAAAAGGGTAAATAACTGTGTATACTAGTAATAATTATATCTACATTTAACTCTGCACGCTGGCTAAAGTAAAGACTACATGTATAAGTAGCTCAATAATCTACACTACTGAAGCACCTCGTCGAAAATTATATTTTTTGATGAACAAACCCGCGTCTTTTGAGTGAAATCTGGCTGGATGCGGCAAACGTTTTGTGAAATTATTATATAACATACATATATACATGCATGTTTTTTTTAAAAATTGTGTTTTATTTGAAGAACACTTATTATATATATAAAGACTCTGGATAGGTGCTATAATTGGAACAGATTTGTTTACAATTGTTCCATATAGAACCATTTTATTGATCAGTGCGAAATCTGACGTCCTACTGAATAGAATATTAGTAATAGTACCTCCAAACACTTCATATCCCAGTGTTACTATCCCTGAATACTCCCAAAAAGTATATACATCTTAAGTTGTTTCCTCTGTTTTATCTGTGTTTTCTTTGCTCAACATGCTATCAGTTTCCAAATGGAAAATCCAATTTCTCAGCAAGACAAACTAATATTAATTTGTTTTTCAATGAGTAAATATTCAAAAAGGGTGACAGCACTTTTAACTGGGCGTGGTTTTCGTGGACATATGTATTACCCTGCTCCTGTTAAAACAACTCACTGGTGTACATGTTTTATTATTTTAGGTCATTCCAACCTAGGATGTTAAGTTACAGATTCAAGCTCAATGGCATTCCTTGGATTTCATCATGGTGTAAGTATTTGCCAAAACAATCCACTTTTAGTTTATACAAATTTAGCAATTTAACTTGATTAACAAGTTCCTACAACTTATATTAACCCTTTCCCTCATAGAAGCACCTCTTGATGCCATTACCAATACGACATACATTGACAATGTAGTAGCCAAACCAATGGTCATAATGCAGGCCAGAATCTCATATTTTCCCAGTAATATCTATGGAGTTGGGATAGATATGGTGACTACTTATCCACTGCACTATAACTAAATGGCTGTCGTTTGTATGGATATATAATAGTATACTAACCTAAATCTCTATGAAGGAAAGGGTTAATCCATCGCCACAAGGCAGATAAGACAATAAGTATGTGGAATTTAAGTGCCTTGCCTAATGGCACAATTGTAACTGCGAATTCCACTTCTACATTCTCTGTAATTTTATTTTCATTCTTTAATACCCTTTGTTAGTAGCATCTCTGTATATTTAACACGCATAGCGGAATGGTCTCCGTCTACCCGTCACAAATTTGTGTCCTCTCAAATCTCTTGAACCGCTGGAGGAATCCTATAATCACTTGACATGTATGTTGCTCGAGATGATGTGCAGAGCATATGTTTCAGGCATGTCGGATAATGTTGATACATGTATGTGTGAGAAATAGGGCTGCCACATGTACAGATTTGTGTAAACGTGTACACGATCCTTTGTACTCGGCATGACGTCGTTTACACTCTGTTTATTCTCCATGATTATTTACATGTACTAGGTCTCACAAAATTCAGTGAAACGGTCGATGCTATGATTTTATTACGTCACTAAGCTTCATTATACAACGTCATCAATTAAGATAGTGTACACGGTTACTCAATTAGTACACTTGTATTACCAGTGTACGACACGGCTCCGTTTACACGTGTAACCGTTGATTCCCTAGTGAGAAATACTCCTCATGTCAGACACATCAGATTTTGTATGCATTTTAATCATTTGTCTGACCAGTGTCAAACTATTAATATCACAATATCATGGCCTGTAATCGGTGCCTATGGTTTCTAGGGTGCCAAAACAGTTTGTAGTGAAGCTCAGATTACATATGTTGATGATAATATGAAGAAATTGTCATTAATATGCAACGGGTCGACATGACATTTAGTTTCAGTCCTTGTATATACAAGCCTGCCATAATTGAATTGTGCCAATGTCTGAGATTTTTGAAATCACAAAAGTTGGTATGCGGCAAAGATAATTCGAATTCACAAATGGAGCGACAAACAATAAACCTGAAGTTCCTGCCGTTGTCACCACTTTCGAAAAAGCACTGCTGCATAAAATAAAAGTATGTAGATTCAAACATAAAAATAGTATGTCCAGGATTATTTTCAAATTCTGTACCATAGTGTTTTTTTTATTTTATACTTTAATTATTTTACAACGATTGTGAAGCAAGTTTTAACAACTTATATTAATCACTCTCGTTGGCTCGGATGAAAGCGTATGTGTGGTCATTCATGTGGGGGGAAACCGGAGTACCCGGAGAAAACCCACCTGTCCGATCTGGCGACCATCGTACCATCTCACATACTTCCCTGTCCGAGGATCGAACCCGGGTCGCATTGGTGAGAAGCGAGCGCTAACCACTGCACTAATCGGTAAGCGCTACCATAGTGTTAGGTTGATACCCAGAAACAGCCAATCAAAAATGCTTGATATTCATCTTGAGATTTGACAATGTTTTATCATTTTGGAACATGTCGTAGCATTTACAATTGTATATGATGGGGAGGAGAGTTGGGGGGTTACAATTGACTGATCAGTGATGTGGTAAAGTTCACAAGGTAATGATCATCCTGAAAGGTAACGGCCCCACACTATGCCATGATATGGGATAGGTCATGTTGATTGTAGCAATTACGAATTGGTGGATTATTTTTGCAAGTACCAGGAACATGTAGAAAATAGGATCCTGGAAATACACATGAAGCATAGCATTCAACAAACTCGGAGATTGGTCCACAGTATAGATTTGTCCGATTAGATCATGTTTCCAAGAACCCACGTTATTGTAGTGCACACATGTACTCGCAGTAAAGCCACTAAAAATTATAATACCAAAACTTATATTTTTGTTTCTGCATTTATTTTTGAATTCCAGTGATTTTGACACTAATACCAGCAATCCAATGTCAATTACAGTAATCTACAGCTGTTGGGCCTGTATATACAATAACAAGAATGTATATATTGTGTTTTACAGGAATACATATTTGCTGCAGATGATCACAGATGTTCGGTTGTACTGTATCGTTCCGTATGTGAACAGTCAAATGTGTCAAAGTGGTTGTCTGTGATGAGACATAGCAAAATAATAAGATGATCATGGTACCATTTATTGTGAGTTATGGAAAATACTCAATACAGTGTCTTGAATATGTTGGAATATTAGTTAAATACATGTCACGATAGAGAGCAATAACATATTTATTTACTGTAGGCTATGCAGGTCAATTTGGTTTAACATTTAAACATACATTCTTGAACACAGTAGTTGAAGTTATACTTCTCTATAAATTTTCGAATTTCTAACTGTATGAATAGTGAGAAGAAGTTAGGAATAAGTGACTTCTTCCCAAGATTTCAGCCAAGCTTAATCACTGACTGCCTGACCCAAACAACCATCAATTAATTACATATTTAAATTATGGAGAAATATTTCCCAACCTCTTGACCTGTTTACTCCTACAGATTGGCGGTAGTTTCTATGGAAAACAAGTGGAAATTACGCACAATGTTCAAAATCCATTTTCGATCATTAGTTTATTCCCGTTAATAACCTTTTTTCGATATTTAAAGCGGATATCACAATATAGCATCCCCTTATGTAGTTTATAGATGCGTAAATCCTGAAAAACTTTAGCAAGTGTTGAAGAAACTACATATATGGTTACCACCCGTCCGACGTCATCACAATGAACATGTTCAAGTGTCTTATCCTCAGCAACCATAGGGTCTATAGTCACCATTTATGATTTAGTATTTACTTGTCATCATGGTACAAATTCTTCCATCTCAAAATATTACAAATTCTTCGGAAAATCTATCGCCGACATTTAGTAAGATTGATCAATGTACAATACAATGATATTCATAGTTGTTGCATGACACCCTTGTGTGAACAATGGAGTCAGTCAGGTGAGCTATATAGGGCCATCGTGGTCCACTTTATTGTAAATAAAACATCATAAATATTTTCTCAAGATGCTAGAAATGTATAATTTCTTATGCAATTGCATGTATATATGTATTTAGACTGCATGTATATAAATTATGTTCATCAATGTTTTATGATTTGCATCATTTTGAATATCTGTGTAGAAACATTGCTGTCATGTACTATGATGATACTTGTAGTATTTTACTTGAATTAAACATGTTTATTTCTTAATCTTGTTATTAAGTGATTCCATGATGCAAATCCCCAACCCAGGTCACAGATGATAACACAACTGTTGACTAGAAATTCCTTGTTTTTTTCCACCAGACTGTAGGCCTACATGTATTTATAAACAAGTACAAAATGACTTGGTAGCGACATTTTATCAATAAATATATATTTTTATGTCTTGATGTATTTTACCTACCGGTAACCACTGCTTCCCAATTTTTAATTTCCATTAACTGCTAATTTCTTGTCTAATCTTTTCATCCCTATTTACAGTTCAAATATACAAATGTAGGTTTCCCCTACCACCCTTCACCACTTATGCAAGTGACCTAGCATTAAGATTTAAAGGCATTCTTTAGCTAAATAAGTCAGTGCAACAACCCTTTCCTAAAACACTGTCGACATGTTTGCTATATTGTCGTTTCTCGTGTTTAACAGTAAACCATGCATAGTTATTCTTAGTATAAATAGTGTGTGTTTTACGTTTATTTATCATCGTTACCCGTTGCCCATATGAGCGACGCCTCCTGAATAGATTAGTCATTTTAGATTTTGGAGGATAGTGCAATGATACAGACAGAGACCCATTCCAGAGTCTCCTCTGGTTCTTTTACGCGCACAGTGTAAAGCACCGACACTAGACCTCGGTTTAACGTGCCATCTGAAAGATTGTTAATTTTATTAGGGTCAGACGGAGGATCGAACCTGTGATACCTGGATTACCAGTCCAGCGTGTTACCACTGGACTACAGATCCACCTAAATAGTTTCCACACGTTGGTTGTTTTATATGTCTGTTGTATAGCAACGAGGCGAGTCTCTCGTTTATAGTCCCATCTGAAAGATTTGATATTGAGAGGGTCAGGCTCATCATTGTTAGATGGTATTTATTTTAAACGTTTTAGAAAACTTAGTCGCCCAAATGCATTTATGCGATGGCGACTTTTAAATATGGGGGGTTGAGATGTCTTGCTAATATATACCTCCATTCTCTAACCCCTACATCATTATGTATAGCAGATGAGTATTGCTATGGCAACAATGGTTGTCATAGCTTTTCTTGTTTATATTTTATATTGTAATTATAGAATGACCGAATGTGAGTATCATTTTCTTCTTATTTCCCTAAATTTAGAGATTTAAGAAAACAATATCTGAAACACTACTATTACACTTGGCCTATCGAACAAACGTTTATTACCTTACTTACAGAGACTAATAGGAAAATTGTTCAAAACCTATCCACATTTTAATAATGTGCAAGTTTAGCAAGAAACGAACAATTTCTGACACCACAACAATCTATGCTCTTCTGAAAATGTATCCATGCCTTTCCATTGTACTTTGTTTACGTATTGTTTGCTAGAAATATGTTATCATATTTAATGCAATAAATATATTGAATTGAATCTATTTTTTATGGTTTTTCTGGGTTCTTTTTATTCATTTAAGCACACACGGTACAAATATACATACAAACAACAAGTTACAATGTCTACTCATAAACTGGTACTCTTATATAAGTTCTTATAAAACGTTATTTAAGGAAGAGGATGATGATGTAGTAGTTTTATTTAAAGTCGCCACCGCATAAATGCATTTGGGCGACTGTACTCTCCAAGCTGGTTATATTCTAAGGCGATTCTTCTGTGATGATTATCCAATGACGATTATATCGGTGTTCTACGATGATTATGTGTTCTACGATGATTATGTGTTCTGCGATGATTATTCCTATTCTTCTACGATGATTATTCCTATTCTTCTATGTTGATTATTTCTGTTTTCACTGACGATTCTTCTTCTGTGAAGCTTAATTAAGACGTCCTCAGGTGGCTACTTCTTTCCGTGCCAGGGTGACAAGGCCTGGTCTGTACGTGGTCCTTTGTAGGGCCACCCTCCTCACTGCTGGTCACCCCGCAGCAGCATTTATACGGATCTGACAGTTAGACATCTGGTCGTCGATTGACGCAAACGAGTCTACTATACTCCGGTGTAGCTCAGGGGAGCGTGGATCCACGACCGTTGCCGCTCCCTCAGGTCCGCCATCTCTTCTAAACGAAAGATCGAAAAACCAGTGTCCACCACAAACACCATCTGGAAGAGATGCAAGATCTGTCCTGATGTGCCATAGCCGTGGATCCACATACTGGAGAGATTCCCCCTTCGCAAGATCGACGACCAGAAGATCCCAGTATCCTACGCTGCTGCTGCGGGATGTGCACCGGTCACGACGTGTACGTCGTGAGGAAATCGACCGGCAGGAAGAGGATTTCCTTGTTAGTAGTATCTATAGTTATGTGATAAAACATATTAATTGCTTGTATTTTAATATTTTTTATCATTTTATATTGAAATACTTATCAGAACATGAAAATAATGTACATTCCATGACCCAGCAATAAAACATACATTGACTCTCTCCCTTGAGATAATGTGCCGTGTGATTACGTTTCTTGGATATTACCCGTGATTCTCCGTGGAAGAATATTGCGGGAAATAAACTTATTCAGAAGAGTGTTAAGGGGCGATAACCTGCAGATCTATATTTACCTTATTCTCGAGCGTATTAGGGAAATATAATCTAAAGGTAATCAAGGGAGTGAACCATTGCAGCTGATGGGGTTACCTGCTTAGTATATGGACTGTTATTTTTCATTTATAAAATGATTTTTGATAGAAAACAAGGAAAACAAGCACTAGTGAGGAGATTGCATTAAAACTATTCCAAAGAAACATTTTTAAAAAAACAATCTACTCTCCTTAAACATTTCGAGTTAGCCTGTGTTCCAGTCTGTCGATTTAACATTAATTTACTTCTGGCAAAATGACATTGTCAGAAACTCAATACGGCCCAATGAATGGTATCGGTGTTAGAATATATGTATATGACTGACCAGGCGAAATATGTCCACACCTGCTCCCGGGCTAAGTTCGAGTGTAAGACACATATGCTTACACAATGTAAGACACATATGCTTACACAATATATGCCTTTGTATCGTATGAGCTCAAATAATGTTATATAGATAGAAACATATAACAATATGTGTAAGAAGAACGAGAATTATGCAAGAGATTCCATGCGTGAGCACAGAGTTACATTGTATTGCACGATATATTATATAACCAGGAGTATTATATCCTTTGTATAAATCCATCACATTTTGTATAATACATTTCATGTTTATCTTTTAACCAAGCTATAACCAGTCTATATATGTATCCTCATTCTGGCATACCAGTCTATATATTTATCCTCATTCTGGCATACCAGTCTATATATGTATCCTCATTCTGGCATACCAGTCTAAATATGTATCTTCATTCTGGTATACAAGTCTATATATTTATCCTCATTCTGGTATACCAGTCTATATATGTATCCTCATTCTGGTATACCAGTCTATATATTTATCTTCATTCTGGCATACCAGTCTATATATGTATCTAATTCTTGCATTTCTGGTTATTTTCATGCCTAGGCAACAGTTGATAGATGTTTTACTTAGGTTTTGATTATAAAATACGTTTGTCGGGAAACAGCTTAGCTAATAATACCAGTAATCGGCCGTTAAATAAAGTGCGTTGTATTCTATACAGGTATTCTGAGATTTCAAAGATTTCGCTAAGTGGAGTTAGACAGATAACGTTTAAACCTATGATGTACGTTTTCAATTAGTGTTCCTATTATTACCTAGCACAGCGTGTAAGACGAGCCAAGATTTGCGTCTGCGGACATAACGATGTGGACTTTATGACTTTCGTCTATTCCACTTCATTCCTATGTTGGGTTTAATATGAGCCCCATTCCTATGTTGGGTTTAATATGAGCCCCATTCCTATGTTGGGTTTAATATGAGCCCCATTCCTATGTTGGGCTTAATATGAGCCCCAATGAGAATGACTATGAAACCAGTTGTCTAGAAAGTAATTCATTATGTGCATGTGGGAATACGAGGCCAACATAGCACAATAAATAAAGAGTTTACGGTAATGTAGAACTCATTCAAATGAGATCAATCTCTAATACACAATCAGTGTAAGGTTAGGCTAATGCATACATGTGTGTGTACGTTTATTTATCGTCGCTACCGGTTGCCCATATGAGCGACGCCTCCTGAAGAGATTAGTCATTTTAGATATTTGGAAGATAGTTCATGATACAGACAGAGACCCATTCCAGAATCTCATCTGGTTATTTTACGTGCACTGTGTAAAGCACCGACACGAGACCTCGGTTTAACGTCCCATCTGAAAGACTTAATTGTATTAAGGTCAGACGGGGGATCGAACCTGCGATCCCTGGATTATCAATGCATACACCTGGTGGCGTTAGCATTTATATTCCTCAAACATGTGATGTCGGGAACTATGCTTTCCTTACGGGAGGTCGAATGTGCGAATCTCGTCAGGGGTTCGTTCTGATATGGCCGGTTGGTGAGCCGCCATCTAGTTCAATAATGGCTTCCGATTGCCTACCAACCTGGCGCCTGGCATACAAGCATAGGATTCGGGAAGTACTGATGTTCATACAAAGAGGTGTCTCATAAGTCAGAAATTGCTGGCTCTTTAAATAGGGGTGACACTCTAATAGACAAACACTTTATTTTTTACTTTACGTTTATATTCTCCAAGCACAGAACAAACAGTAGTATTGTCATCGACATTTAGACTCGTGTACAAACCAGAAGTGCGGCATCGCGTATCCTGTCCCAACGCACACCAATCAGTCACGAGATATACTCCTGATACAACTGTTTCATTACAACTTTCCTAACCAAAACATCAGGAAAGTTTAGCATTCAGTTCCATATTCCCATATAAGACAATATGGCGTTGGTTCATTTGCTCCCCACAGAATCAAGAAAGTTTGGTGTTACGAAATATCATTAAATACACTATAAAGTGGTATATATTCAAGCAATAAAGTGTGGCATCGAGAATTGTATTCTTGAACATCTAAGAATATGACGTCGATATATAACATTCCCAAACAACCATGAACGTATGGCGTCGAGAAGTCTACTTCCCAATCAATATATATTGTGGGGCTTCCTTATCTGTAATACCACACGATTAGGAGTGTAGACTATATACTTCACCCACACGTAAATGTGTTGCGCCGAGAACGTTTCAACCCAGAAAACAAAATAAGGGTCAAGTCGAGCACTGAAGAACAAGAACAAAGAAAGTGTAGGATGTAGATCTATGATCCTGCGACAACACAGTGGGTGTAGTTTTGATCAGTATGCTCATTATACAACATAGCAAGTATATAGCGGAGAAATGTACTCTCCAGTGTGGAGTCAAACACTGTATCATCTAGCCTTGATTCCAGTCTGTCGATTTTTAACTTCGCTTGATGTGGGAAAGGCCCGGAGTTCGAGTCCCACTGGATCCGTTACGATTGTGCCATTAGGCAAGATATTTAAATTCCTATTACCAGTATTCTCTCTCCCTCGTGGCGATGAATTCCATCATGAATGAGGTCTCGAAAGTGTGATTAATATAAGTTATAAGAACGTTTTTCGCAATCAAGATAAACAATAAAATTGTATAAACTAAGTTAGAACCTCAACGCATCTGCTTTTAATTCTTACATATAGTTTTAGACATTGAACAATACTGATTTCACATATCGGTGTAAACTGCGTTCCGGTCTGTCGATTTTTCACTAATTTACTTCTGGCAAAATGACATTATCAGAAGCTCAATACGGCCCAATTAATAGTCTCGGTGTTAACATATATTTATTTGACTGACCAGGCAAAATATATCGATACCTGTTCCCAGGCTATACTCATCTCACAAACAACCAATAAAGTGTAGGGTCGAATAATGTAGTCCACAAACAAGAACAATTGTGTAAGGTCTAGAAATGACAACTCCAATATAGCAAAGAAAGAGTAGGGTCGAAAACTGTGCTCCCAGACAATGACGAAACGGAAGGCTCAAGTACTGTGCTGCTCAAACAAGAATGAATGTGTAGTGTTGATAACCGTGCTCCCAACAAGCAAGTAAATGTAGGGTTCATAGGTATGGTCATTATTATTACTAATAATAATAATAAAGACTTTATTTTACGAGAGAACTCATTTAACAAAAGTTAATCTACCATGAGGTCATCAACATATATACAAATCAAATGATAGGACCATAAGTGAAAACTGCATATTGGAATTATATAGTAATGTTAAAGCTGAAAAGGAATAATTATGTTATGGTATATGATGATATGTGGACTTGTCTAGCAGAGTAGAAAAGGGCGATTGAGACAATTAATGACAATAAATCTATATAACAATGTGTAGATATTTTTATAGGAGTATCTTGAACATAAGTATGAAATCAGCTTAAAGACAGCCATTCACGGAATCTAGTAAATATAGCAATGGTAACGGCATTGCCGGGTACTCGGGTAGAAACACTGACCTTCCGCAAGTTAGCTAGATAGATTCTTCACTTGAAATTACTCGAACCCTCAGTGCCAATATTTTACATATTGAATCCGTTTGAGGCTTATATCTTACTTAAAACACACACTTATATAACAATATGTTACTGATTAATATTGTTAATTTCGTACATTTACGCATAGGAAATTTTGATAAAATACACTAGACTTGTGAAAGTGTTTTAAGAATATCTATACTAGAGGACATAGAAAACGCACACCTACATCATATTATTACAAAACACAAACTGAACAACTAAACATATTCCAAAATGTTTAAAACAATGTATTTATATAGTTATTGTTTTTCATCTAAAACACACTTATCCGAAGTGTGCGTTTTCTATGTCCTCTAGTATATAAGAGTACACAGTCTAGTAACGGGTTAAAATAGATATTGCACTAAATCGAGTAAACTGTTTATGTCTGCCAGTCAGGAAAGTGAATACACGCATCACTGGTGACATATGAGCCAATGCTGTGATTGTGTTAGATGTCTGTTACGAGCAATACGATATAGTAATCAGGCGTAAGTTCCCATCTTACATCATGCATATACTCTGTAGATACACAGCAACACCGTTAAGTGTTTCAATTGAGTCCAAGTTGGTCGATGAGATGTAACATGAATGCTACGCTTAGTAGTGTTAACATGTGGATAAAGCAACACCGTTAAATGTTCCAATTGAGTCCAAGTTGGACGATGAGATGTAACATGAATGCTACGCTTAGTAGTGTTAACGTGTGGATAAAGCAACACCGTTAAATGTTTCAATTGAGTCCAAGTTGGTAGATGAGATGTAACATGAATGCTACGCTTAGTAGTGTTAACGTGTGGATAAAGCAACACCGTTAAATGTTTCAATTGAGTCCAAGTTGGTCGATGAGATGTAACATGAATGCTATGCTTAGTAGTGTTAACGCCTGGATAAAGCAACACCGTTAAATGTTCCAATTGAGTCAAAGTTGGAAGATGTGACGCAAAATGAATGCTACGCTTAGTAGTGTTAACGTGTGGATAACAATCAGACGATCACTATAAACAAGTGAATGACTGATGCAGAGTACCGCGTCGCCGGAATAAATGATGCTGTACACTGTTGAAGTAGGTAATTGAGACATATAAAGGAGGGGACAACAAGAGGTATTAATGTCGAATGTTTCTTATGAAAATAAGAAGCAAATAAATACAAGGATTAAATGTCATAGGGTGATACAAATGTGCAGCCAGCCCGTGGTTCGAATC
Source organism: Archivesica marissinica (assembly GCA_014843695.1). NCBI lineage: Eukaryota > Metazoa > Mollusca > Bivalvia > Venerida > Vesicomyidae > Archivesica > Archivesica marissinica. The sequence goes on along the minus strand of CM026390.1, from coordinate 84,845,311 downwards.
CAGATTTGTCGGTAACAGGGAAAACGTTCTATGCCAACTGAGCTAGCAGGGCGCTACTGCAACAGTGTAAGTTGATTTAAAGTCGCCACTGCCGAGGCATATGGGCGATTGAATGTTTCTAAGTAGATTAGCCTTCTAAGATGAGTCAGTGTCTTGTTGACATCCCGAGGCGGCATTTTCTTTCCATCGAGGTTGGCGAATCCTGTGAATTGTTGCTTCTTTCGAAAACTGTCCCTTTTATGGCCATATCCTCCACCATTTGTTAGCTCACAGCAGCAAGAATGGTTCCGGTTCTTTCGCTGGGGTTCTCCTCGCCATTGCATCAGGGGAAGCCGCATCCCGCCGTCGTCCATGACGGGATAGGGTGTACAGCACCGACACAATACCTCGGTTTAATGTCACATCTGAAAGACTATTAATTGTATTAGGGTCAGGCGGGGGATCGAACCTGCGATCCCTGGATTACAACAACCGAGCATTGCATGATCATATATATCACAGATTATAGACCTCACACCAGTGTGATAAATACCATCGCATTCGTCACAAATGCAACGTGTGTTATTTTAAAAATTACACATTCTTTCTGGCAAAATAATGAGGTCCGTGGTTGAGATGGGACAAACATTAGCTAACATTTATTAAGACTTTGTCATAATGCATAGGAATCTAAATTTACATTTAGTTGTATCATAGTAAGAGGTAAATCACTACCAATAGGTTGTATGCCATTCCACTATCAGTATTCCAACACTATCAGATATTTCGCACCAAACAGATACAATGACAAGCCAGAGAGACCAACACCATCAGATTTATCGCACCAAACATATACAGGGACAAGCCAGAGAGACAAACACCAACAGATATATCGCACCAAACAGATACAATGACAAGCAAGAGAGACCAAAACTATCAGATATATCGCACCAAACATATACAGGGACAAGCCAGAGAGACCAACACCATCAGATATATCGCACCAAACAGATACAATGACAAGCCAGAGAGACCAACACCATCAGATATATCGCACCAAACATATACAGGGACAAGCCAGAGAGACCAACACTATCAGATATATCGCACCAAAAGATACAATGACAAGCCAGAGAGACTAACGCTATCAGATATATCGCACCAAACAGACACAGTGACAAGCCAAAGAGACCAACACTATCAGATATATCGCACCAAACAGATACAATGACAAGCCAGAGAGACCAACACCATCAGATATATCGCACCAAACATATACAGTGACAAGCCAGAGATGCCAACAATATCAGATATATCGCACTAAACAGATACAATGACAAGCCAGAGAGACCAACAATATCAGATATATCGCACCAAACAGATACAATGACAAGCCAGAGAGACCAACACTATCAGATATATCGCACCAAACATATACAGTGACAAGCCAGAGAGACCAACACCATCAGATATATCGCACCAAACAGATACAATGACAAGCCAGAGAGACCAACAATATCAGATATATCGCACTAAACAGATACAATGACAAGCCAGAGAGACCAACACTATCAGATATATCGCACTAAACAGATACAATGACAAGCCAGAGAGACCAACAGCATCAGATATATCGCACCAAACAGATACGCCAGAGAGACCAACACTATCAGATATATCGCACCAAACAGATACAATGACAAGCCAGAGAGACCAACACTATCAGATATATCGCACCAAACAGATACAATGACAAGCCAGAGAGACCAACACTATCAGATATATCGCACTAAACAGATACAATGACAGCGAAGACACTATCAGATACACGCCAGACAGAACAACACTATCAGATATATCGCACCAAACAGATACAATGACAAGCCAGAGAGAACAACACTATCAGATATATCGCACTAAACAGATACAATGACAAGCCAGAGAGACCAACAATATCAGATATATCCCACCAAACAGATACAGTGACAAGCCAGAGAGACCAACACTAGCAGATATATCGCACCAAACAGATACAGTGACAAACCAGAGAGAACAACACTATTAGATATATCGCACCAAACAGATACAGTGACAAGCAAGAGAGAACAACACTATCAGATATATCGCACTAGACAGATACAATGACAAGCCAGAGAGGCCAACACTATCAGATATATCGCACTAAACAGATACAATGACAAGCCAGAGAGACCAACACTATCGGATATATCGCACCAAACAGATACAATGACAAGCCAGAGAGACCAACATTATCAGACATATCGTACCAAACAGATACGCCAGGGAGACCAACAATATCATATATATCGCACCAAACAGATAAAGGGACAGGCAAGAGAGACCAACACTATCAGATATATCGCACCAAACAGATACAATAACGAGCTAGAGAGACCAACACTATCAGATATATCGCACCAAACAGATACAATAACGAACTAGAGAGACCAACACTATCAGATATATCGCACCAAACAGATACGCCAGAGAGACCAACAATATCATATATATCGCACCAAACAGATACAGGGACAGGCTAGAGAGGCTAAAACTATCAGATATATCGCCCCAAACAGATATAATGACAAGCCAGAGAGACCAACAATATCAGATATATCGCACCAAACAGATACAATAACAAGCCAGAGAGACCAACACTATCAGATATATCGCACCAAACAGATACAGTGACAAGCCAGACAGAACAACACTATCAGATATATCGCACCAAACAGATACAGTGACAAGCCAGAGAGACCAACAATATCAGATATATCGCACCAAACAGATACAATGACAAGCCAGAGAGACCAACACTATCAGACATATCGTACCAAACATATACATTTACAAGCATGAGAGACCAGCAATATCAGATGCACCTCACCAAACAGATACAGTGACAAGCCAGATAGACCAACAATATCAGATATATCGAACCAAACAGATACAATGACAAGCCAGAGAGACCAGCAATATCAGATATATCGCACCAAACAGATACAATGACAAGCCGGAGAGACCAACACTATCAGATACACCGCACCAAACAGATACATTGACAAGCCGGAGAGACCAACACTATCAGATATATCGTACCAAACAGATACAGTGACAAGCCAGATAGACCAACAATATCAGATACACCGCACCAAACAGATACAGGGACAGGCTAGAGAGACCAGCCATATCAGATATATCGCACCAAACAGATACAATGACAAGCCAGAGAGACCAGCAATATCAGATATATCGCACCAAACAGATATAGTGACAAGCCAGAGAGACCAGCACTATCAGATATATCGCACCAAACAGATACAGTGACAAGCCAGAGAGGCCAACAATATCAGATATATCGCACCAAACAGATACAGTGACAAGCCAGAGATGCCAACAATATCAGATATATCGCCACAAACTGATACAGTAACAAGCCAGAGAGGCCAACAATATCAGATATATCGCACTAAGCAAATACAGTGACAAGCCAGAGAGGCCAATAATATCAAATATATCGCACTAAACAAATACAGTGACAAGCTATAGAGACCAACAATATCAGATATATCGCACCAAACAGATACAGTGACAAGCCAGAGAGGCCAACAATATCGGATATATCGTACCATACAGATACAGGGACAGGCAAGAGAGACCAACACTATCAGATATATCGCCATAAACAGATACAATGACAAGCCAGAGAGACCAACACTATCGGATATATCGCACCAAACAGATACGCCAGGGAGACCAACAATATCATATATATCGCACCAAACAGACACAGGGACAGGCAAGAGAGACCAACACTATCAGATATATCGCCACAAACAGATACAATGACAAGCCAGAGAGACCAACACTATCAGATATATCGCACCAAACAGATACAATAACAAGCCAGAGAGACAAACACTATCAGATATATCGCACCAAACAGATACAGTGACAAGCTAGAGAGACCAACACTATCAGATATATCGCACCAAACAGATACAGGGACAGCCAAGAGAGACCAACACTATCAGATATATCGCACCAAACAGATATAATGACAAGCCAGAGAGACCAACAATATCAGATATATCGCACCAAACAGATACAATGACAAGCCAGAGAGACCAACACTATCAGATATATCGCACCAAACAGATACAGTGACAAGCCAGAGAGACCAACACTATCAGATATATCGCACCAAACAGATACAGGGACAAGCCAGAGATGCCAACAATATCAGATATATCGCCACAAACTGATACAGTGACAAGCCAGAGAGGCCAACAATATCAGATATATCGCACTAAGCAAATACAGTGACAAGCCAGAGAGGCCAATAATATCAAATATATCGCACTAAACAAATACAGTGACAAGCTATAGAGACCAACAATATCAGATATATCGCACCAAACAGATACAGTGACAAGCCAGAGAGGCCAACAATATCGGATATATCGTACCATACAGATACAGGGACAGGCAAGAGAGACCAACACTATCAGATATATCGCCACAAACAGATACAATGACAAGCCAGAGAGACCAACACTATCGGATATATCGCACCAAACAGATACGCCAGGGAGACCAACAATATCATATATATCGCACCAAACAGATACAGGGACAGGCAAGAGAGACCAACACTATCAGATATATCGCCACAAACAGATACAATGACAAGCCAGAGAGACCAACACTATCGGATATATCGCACCAAACAGATACAATGACAAGCCAGAGAGACCAACACTATCAGATATATCGCACCAAACAGATACAATAACGAGCTAGAGAGACAACACTATCAGATATATCGCACCAAACAGATACAGTGACAAGCCAGAGAGACCAACACTATCAGATATATCGCACCAAACAGATACAATAACGAGCTAGAGATACCAACACTATCAGATATATCGCACCAAACAGATACAGGGACAGCCAAGAGTGGCCAACACTATCAAATATATCGCACCAAACAGATATAATGACAAGCCAGAGAGACCAACAATATCAGATATATCGCACCAAACAGATACAATAACAAGCCAGAGAGACCAACACTATCAGATATATCGCACCAAACAGATACAGTGACAAGCCAGACAGAACAACACTATCAGATATATCGCACCAAACAGATAGAGGGACAGGCAGGAGAGACCAACACTGTCAGATATATCGCACCAAACAGATACAATAACGAGCTAGAGAGACCAACACTATCAGATATATCGCACCAAACAGATACGCCAGAGAGACCAACAATATCATATATATCGCACCAAACAGATACACGGACAGGCTAGAGAGGCTAACACTATCAGATATATCGCCCCAAACAGATATAATGACAAGCCAGAGAGACCAACAATATCAGATATATCGCACCAAACAGATACAATGACAAGCCGGAGAGACCAACACTATCAGATATATCGCACCAAACAGATATAGTGACAAGCCAGAGAGACCAGCACTATCAGATATATCGCACCAAACAGATACAGTGACAAGCCAGAGAGGCCAACAATATCAGATATATCGCACCAAACAGATACAGTGACAAGCCAGAGAGACCAACAATATCAGATATATCGCACCAAACAGATACAATGACAAGCCAGAGAGACCAACACTATCAGACATATCGTACCAAACATATACATTTACAAGCATGAGAGACCAGCAATATCAGATATCCGCACCAACAGATACAGTGACAAGCCAGAGAGACCAACACTATCAGATATATCGCACCAAACAGATACAGTGACAAGCCAGAGAGACCAACAATATCAGATATATCGCACCAAACAGATACAATGACAAGCCAGAGAGACCAACACTATCAGATATATCGCACCAAACAGATACAGTGACAAGCCAGAGAGACCAACACTATCAGATATATCGCACCAAACAGATACAGTGACAAGCCAGAGAGACCAACAATATCAGATATATCGCACCAAACAGATACAATGACAAGCCAGAGAGACCAACACTATCAGACATATCGTACCAAACATATACATTTACAAGCATGAGAGACCAGCAATATCAGATGCACCACACCAAACAGATACAGTGACAAGCCAGATAGACCAACAATATCAGATATATCGCACCAAACAGATACAATGACAAGCCGGAGAGACCAACACTATCAGATACACCGCACCAAACAGATACATTGACAAGCCGGAGAGACCAACACTATCAGATATATCGTACCAAACAGATACAGTGACAAGCCAGATAGACCAACAATATCAGATACACCGCACCAAACAGATACAGGGACATGCTAGAGAGACCAGCCATATCAGATATATCGCACCAAACAGATTCAATGACAAGCCAGAGAGACCAGCAATATCAGATATATCGCACCAAACAGATACAGTGACAAGCCAGAGAGACCAGCACTATCAGATATATCGCACCAAACAGATACAGTGACAAGCCAGAGAGGCCAACAATATCAGATATATCGCACTAAGCAAATACAGTGACAAGCCAGAGAGGCCAATAATATCAAATATATCGCACTAAACAAATACAGTGACAAGCTAGAGAGACCAACAATATCAGATATATCGCACCAAACAGATATAATGACAAGCCAGAGAGACCAACACTATCAGATATATCGCCAAAAACAGATACAGTGACAAGCCAGAGAGGCCAACAATATCAGATATATCGCACTAAACAGATACAATGACAAGCCAGAGAGACCAACACTATCAGATATATCCCACCAAACAGATACAGGGACAGGCAAGAGAGACCAACACTATCAGATATATCGCCACAAACAGATACAGTGACAAGCCAGAGAGACCAACACTATCAGATATATCGCCACAAACAGATACAGTGACAAGCCAGAGAGACCAACACTATCGGATATATCGCACCAAACAGATACAATGACAAGCCAGAGAGACCAACACTATCAGATATATCGCACCAAACAGATACAATAACGAGCTAGAGAGACCAACACTATCAGATATATCGCACCAAACAGATACGCCAGAGAGACCAACAATATCATATATATCGCACCAAACAGATACAGGGACAGGCAAGAGTGGCCAACACTATCGGATATATCGCCCCAAACATATAGAGTGACAGGCAAGAGAGGCTAACACTATCAGATATATCGCCCCAAACAGATATAATGACAAGCCAGAGAGACTAACAATATCAGATATATCGCACCAAACAGATACAATAACAAGCCAGAGAGACCAACACTATCAGATATATCGCACCAAACAGATACAGTGACAAGCCAGACAGAACAACACTATCAGATATATCGCACCAAACAGATACAGTGACAAGCCAGAGAGACCAACAATATCAGATATATCGCACCAAACAGATACAATGACAAGCCGTAGAGACCAACACTATCAGATACACCGCACCAAACAGATACATTGACAAGCCGGAGAGACCAACACTATCAGATATATCGTACCAAACAGATACAGTGACAAGCCAGATAGACCAACAATATCAGATACACCGCACCAAACAGATACAGGGACAGGCTAGAGAGACCAGCCATATCAGATATATCGCACCAAACAGATACAATGACAAGCCAGAGAGACCAGCACTATCAGATATATTGCACTAAACAAATACAGTGACAAGCCAGAGATGCCAACAATATCAGATATATCGCACTAAGCAAATACAGTAACAAGCCAGAGAGACCAACACTATCAGATATATCCCACCAAACAGATACAGTGACAAGCCAGAGAGACCAACACTAGCAGATATATCGCACCAAACAGATACAGTGACAAGCCAGAGAGAACAACACTATCAGATATATCACCAAACAGATACAGTGACAAGCAAGAGAGACCAACACTATCAGACATATCGCACCAAACAGATACAGTGACAAGCCAGAGAGAAAAACTCTATCAGATATATCGCACTAGACAGATACAATGACAAGCCAGAGAGGCCAACACTATCAGATATATCGCACTAAACAGAAACAATGACAAGCCAGAGAGACCAACACTATCGGATATATCGCACCAAACAGAAACAATGACAAGCCAGAGAGACTAACACTATCGGATATATCGCACCAAACAGATACAATGACAAGCCAGAGAGACCAACACTATCAGAAATATCGCACCAAACAGATACGCCAGGGAGACCAACAATATCATATAAATCGCACCAAACAGATACAGGGACAGGCAAGAGAGACCAACACTATCAGATATATCGCCACAAACAGATACAATGACAAGCCAGAGAGACCAACACTATCGGATATATCGCACCAAACAGATACAATGACAAGCCAGAGAGACCAACACTATCAGATATATCGCACCAAACAGATACAATGACAAGCCAGAGAGACCAACACTATCAGACATATCGTACCAAACATATACATTTACAAGCATGAGAGACCAGCAATATCAGATGCACCACACCAAACAGATACAGTGACAAGCCAGATAGACCAACAATATCAGATATATCGCACCAAACAGATACAATGACAAGCCGGAGAGACCAACACTATCAGATACACCGAACCAAACAGATACATTGACAAGCCGGAGAGACCAACACTATCAGATATATCGTACCAAACAGATACAGTGACAAGCCAGATAGACCAACAATATCAGATACACCGCACCAAACAGATACAGGGACATGCTAGAGAGACCAGCCATATCAGATATATCGCACCAAACAGATTCAATGACAAGCCAGAGAGACCAGCAATATCAGATATATCGCACCAAACAGATACAGTGACAAGCCAGAGAGACCAGCACTATCAGATATATCGCACCAAACAGATACAGTGACAAGCCAGAGAGGCCAACAATATCAGATATATCGCACTAAGCAAATACAGTGACAAGCCAGAGAGGCCAATAATATCAAATATATCGCACTAAACAAATACAGTGACAAGCTAGAGAGACCAACAATATCAGATATATCGCACCAAACAGATATAATGACAAGCCAGAGAGACCAACACTATCAGATATATCGCCAAAAACAGATACAGTGACAAGCCAGAGAGGCCAACAATATCAGATATATCGCACTAAACAGATACAATGACAAGCCAGAGAGACCAACACTATCAGATATATCCCACCAAACAGATACAGGGACAGGCAAGAGAGACCAACACTATCAGATATATCGCCACAAACAGATACAGTGACAAGCCAGAGAGACCAACACTATCAGATATATCGCCACAAACAGATACAGTGACAAGCCAGAGAGACCAACACTATCGGATATATCGCACCAAACAGATACAATGACAAGCCAGAGAGACCAACACTATCAGATATATCGCACCAAACAGATACAATAACGAGCTAGAGAGACCAACACTATCAGATATATCGCACCAAACAGATACGCCAGAGAGACCAACAATATCATATATATCGCACCAAACAGATACAGGGACAGGCAAGAGTGGCCAACACTATCGGATATATCGCCCCAAACATATAGAGTGACAGGCAAGAGAGGCTAACACTATCAGATATATCGCCCCAAACAGATATAATGACAAGCCAGAGAGACTAACAATATCAGATATATCGCACCAAACAGATACAATAACAAGCCAGAGAGACCAACACTATCAGATATATCGCACCAAACAGATACAGTGACAAGCCAGACAGAACAACACTATCAGATATATCGCACCAAACAGATACAGTGACAAGCCAGAGAGACCAACAATATCAGATATATCGCACCAAACAGATACAATGACAAGCCGTAGAGACCAACACTATCAGATACACCGCACCAAACAGATACATTGACAAGCCGGAGAGACCAACACTATCAGATATATCGTACCAAACAGATACAGTGACAAGCCAGATAGACCAACAATATCAGATACACCGCACCAAACAGATACAGGGACAGGCTAGAGAGACCAGCCATATCAGATATATCGCACCAAACAGATACAATGACAAGCCAGAGAGACCAGCACTATCAGATATATTGCACTAAACAAATACAGTGACAAGCCAGAGATGCCAACAATATCAGATATATCGCACTAAGCAAATACAGTAACAAGCCAGAGAGACCAACACTATCAGATATATCCCACCAAACAGATACAGTGACAAGCCAGAGAGACCAACACTAGCAGATATATCGCACCAAACAGATACAGTGACAAGCCAGAGAGAACAACACTATCAGATATATCGCACCAAACAGATACAGTGACAAGCAAGAGAGACCAACACTATCAGACATATCGCACCAAACAGATACAGTGACAAGCCAGAGAGAAAAACTCTATCAGATATATCGCACTAGACAGATACAATGACAAGCCAGAGAGGCCAACACTATCAGATATATCGCACTAAACAGAAACAATGACAAGCCAGAGAGACCAACACTATCGGATATATCGCACCAAACAGAAACAATGACAAGCCAGAGAGACTAACACTATCGGATATATCGCACCAAACAGATACAATGACAAGCCAGAGAGACCAACACTATCAGATATATCGCACCAAACAGATACAATAACGAGCTAGAGAGACCAACACTATCAGATATATCGCACCAAACAGATACGCCAGAGAGACCAACAATATCATATATATCGCACCAAACAGATACAGGGACAGGCAAGAGTGGCCAACACTATCGGATATATCGCCCCAAACATATACAGTGACAGGCATGAGAGGCTAACACTATCAGATATATCGCCCCAAACAGATATAATGACAAGCCAGAGAGACCAACAATATCAGATATATCGCACCAAACAGATACAATAACAAGCCAGAGAGACCAACACTATCAGATATATCGCACCAAACAGATACAGTGACAAGCCAGACAGAACAACACTATCAGATATATCGCACCAAACAGATACAATGACAAGCCGTAGAGACCAACACTATCAGATATATCGTACCAAACAGATACAGTGACAAGCCAGATAGACCAACAATATCAGATACACCGCACCAAACAGATACAGGGACAGGCTAGAGAGACCAGCCATATCAATACACCGCACCAAACAGATACAATGACAAGCCAGAGATACCAGCAATATCAGATATATCGCACCAAACAGATACAGTGACAAGCCAGAGAGACCAACACTATCAGATATATCGCACCAAACAGATACAGTGACAAGCCAGAGAGACCAACACTATCAGATATATCGCACCAAACAGATACAGTGACAAGCCAGAGAGACCAACACTATCAGATATATCGCACCAAACAGATATAATGACAAGCCAGAGAGACCAACAATATCAGATATATCGCACCAAACAGATATAATGACAAGCCAGAGAGACCAACACTATCAGATATATCGCACCAAACAGATACAAGGAGAAGCAAGAGAGGAGGTCAACAAAACCAGAGAGATGGTAACACACAGGTACAGGTACAAACAAGAGAGACTAGCAAAATCAGACATATCGCACTAAACAGACAAGCCATATAGACTAAGAATATCAGATATATCGCCACGAACAGATACAGGGACAGGCAAGAGAGGCCAACAATATCAGACGTATCGCACCAAACAGATACAGTGACAAGCCAGAGAGACCAACACTATCAGATATATCGCACCAAACAGATACAGTGACAAGCCAGAGAGACCAACACTATCAGATATATCGCACCAAACAGATACAGTGACAAGCCAGAGAGACCAACACTATCAGATATATCGCACCAAACAGATATAATGACAAGCCAGAGAGACCAACACTATCAGATATATCGCACCAAACAGATATAATGACAAGCCAGAGAGACCAACAATATCAGATATATCGCACCAAACAGATATAATGACAAGCCAGAGAGACCAACAATATCAGATATATCGCACCAAACAGATATAATGACAAGCCAGAGAGACCAACACTATCAGATATATCGCACCAAACAGATACATGACAAGCCAGAGAGGCCAACAATATCAGATATATCGCACAACAGATATAATGACAAGCCAGAGAGGCCAACAATATCAGATATATCGCACCAAACAGATACAGTGACAAGCCAGAGAGACCAACAATATCAGATATATCGCACCAAACAGATATAATGACAAGCCAGAGAGACCAACAATATCAGATATATCGCACCAAACAGATACATTGACAAGCCAGAGAGACCAACACTATCAGATATATCGCACCAAACAGATACAATGACAAGCCAGAGAGACCAACACTATCAGATATATCGCACCAAACAGATACAATGACAAGCCAGAGAGACCAACACTATCAGATATATCGCACCAAACAGATACAATGACAAGCCAGAGAGACCAACACTATCAGATATATCGCACCAAACAGATATAATGACAAGCCAGAGAGACCAACAATATCAGATATATCGCACCAAACAGATACAGTGACAAGCCAGAGAGACCAGCAATATCAGATATATCGCACCAAACAGATACAATGACAAGCCAGAGAGACCAACAATATCAGATATATCGCACCAAACAGATACAGTGACAAGCCAGAGAGACCAACACTATCAGATATATCGCACCAAACAGATACAGTGACAAGCCAGAGAGACCAACACTATCAGATATATCGCACCAAACAGATACAGTGACAAGCCAGAGAGACCAACACTATCAGATATATCGCACGAAACAGATACAGTGACAAGCCAGAGAGACCAACACTATCAGATATATCGCACCAAACAGATACAATGACAAGCCAGAGAGACCAACACTATCAGATATATCGCACCAAACAGATACAGTGACAAGCCAGAGAGACCAACACTATCAGATATATCGCACCAAACAGATACAGTGACAAGCCAGAGAGACCAACACTATCAGATATATCGCACCAAACAGATACAATGACAAGCCAGAGAGACCAACACTATCAGACATATCGCACCAAACAGATACAATGACAAGCCAGAGAGACCAACACTATCAGATATATCGCACCAAACAGATATAATGACAAGCCAGAGAGACCAACACTATCAGATATATCGCACCAAACAGATACAATGACAAGCCAGAAGACCAACAATATCAGATATATCGCACCAAACAGATACAGTGACAAGCCAGAGAGACCAACACTATCAGACATATCGCACCAAACAGATACAGTGACAAGCCAAGAGACCAACAATATCAGATATATCGCACCAAACAGATACAATGACAAGCCAGAGAGACCAACAATATCAGATATATCGCACCAAACAGATACAAGACAAGCCAGTGAGACCAACAATATCAGATATATCGCACCAAACAGATATAATGACAAGCCAGAGAGACCAACACTATCAGACATATCGCACCAAACAGATATAATGACAAGCCAGAGAGACCAACATTATAAGACATATCGCACCAAACAGATATAATGACAAGCCAGAGAGACCAACAATATCAGATATATCGC
>CM026390.1:84775849-84830740 GCA_014843695.1 Archivesica marissinica | reverse complement strand
GTACATACCCCCGAGCTGGTATATAACACAAGGACAACAGTACATTCCGAGGTAAACTAGAGGATAGCACTCGTAGAGGTACGATCCCCCGAGCTGGTATATAACACAAGAACAATAGTGTATTCCGAGGTAAACTAGAGGATAGCACTCGTAGAGGTACATCCCCCGAGCTGGTATATAACACAAGGACAACAGTGCATTCCGAGATAAACTAGAGGATAGCACTCGTAAAGGTACATCCCCCGAGCTAGTATATAACACAAGAACAACAGTACATTCCGAGGTAAACTAGAGGATAGCACTCGTAGAGGTACACACCCCGAGCTGGTATATAACACAAGAACAACAGTGTATTCCGAGATAAACTAGAGGATAGCACTCGTAGAGGTACATACCCCCGATCTGGTATATAACACAAGGACAACAGTACATTCCGAGATAAACTAGAGGATAGCACTCGTAGAGGTACATACCCCCAGCTGGTATATAACACAAGAACAACAGTGTATTCCGAGATAAACTAGAGGATAGCACTCGTAAAGGTACATACCCCCGAGCTGGTATATAACACAAGGACAACATGTATTCCGAGATACACTAGAGGATAGCACTCGTAAAGGTACGATCCCCCGAGCTAGTATATAACACAAGAACAACAGTGTATTCCGAGGTAAACTAGAGGATAGTACTCGTAGAGGTACACACCCCGAGCTGGTATATAACACAAGAACAACAGTGTATTCCGAGATACACTAGAGGATAGCACTCGTAGAGGTACACACCCCCGATCTGGTATATAACACAAGGACAACAGTGTATTCCGAGATACACTAGAGGATAGCACTCGTAGAGGTACATACCCCCGAGCTGGTATATAACACAAGGACAACAGTGTATTCCGAGGTAAACTAGAGGATAGCACTCGTAGAGGTACATACCCCCGAGCTGGTATATACCACAAGGACAACAGTGTATTCCGAGGTAAACTAGAGGATAGCACTCGTAAAGGTACATACCCCCGAGCTGGTATATAACACAAGGACAACAGTACATTCCGAGGTAAACTAGAGGATAGCACTCGTAGAGGTACATCCCCCGAGCTGGTATATAACACAAGGACAACAGTGTATTCCGAGGTAAACTAGAGGATAGCACTCGTAAAGGTACATACCCCGAGCTGGTATATAACACAAGGACAACAGTACATTCCGAGGTAAACTAGAGGATAGCACTCGTAGAGGTACGATCCCCCGAGCTGGTATATAACACAAGAACAACAGTGTATTCCGAGGTAAACTAGAGGATAGCACTCGTAGAGGTACGATACCCCGAGCTGGTATATAACACAAGGACAACAGTGTATTCCGAGATACACTAGAGGATAGCACTCGTAAAGGTACGATCCCCCGAGCTAGTATATAACACAAGGACAACAGTGTATTCCGAGGTACACTAGAGGATAGCACTCGTAGAGGTACATACCCCCGAGCTGGTATATAACACAAGGACAACAGTGTATTCCGAGGTAAACTAGAGGATAGCACTCGTAGAGGTACATACCCCCGAGCTGGTATATACCACAAGGACAACAGTGTATTCCGAGGTAAACTAGAGGATAGCACTCGTAAAGGTACATACCCCCGAGCTGGTATATAACACAAGGACAACAGTACATTCCGAGGTAAACTAGAGGATAGCACTCGTAGAGGTACGATCCCCCGAGCTGGTATATAACACAAGAACAATAGTGTATTCCGAGGTAAACTAGAGGATAGCACTCGTAGAGGTACGATCCCCCGAGCTGGTATATAACACAAGGACAACAGTGTATTCCGAGATACACTAGAGGATAGCACTCGTAAAGGTACGATCCCCCGAGCTAGTATATAACACAAGAACAACAGTGTATTCCGAGGTAAACTAGAGGATAGTACTCGTAGAGGTACACACCCCGAGCTGGTATATAACACAAGAACAACAGTGTATTCCGAGATACACTAGAGGATAGCACTCGTAGAGGTACACACCCCCGATCTGGTATATAACACAAGGACAACAGTGTATTCCGAGATACACTAGAGGATAGCACTCGTAGAGGTACATACCCCCGAGCTGGTATATAACACAAGGACAACAGTGTATTCCGAGGTAAACTAGAGGATAGCACTCGTAGAGGTACATACCCCCGAGCTGGTATATACCACAAGGACAACAGTGCATTCCGAGGTAAACTAGAGGATAGCACTCGTAAAGGTACATACCCCCGAGCTGGTATATAACACAAGGACAACAGTACATTCCGAGGTAAACTAGAGGATAGCACTCGTAGAGGTACGATCCCCCGAGCTGGTATATAACACAAGAACAACAGTGTATTCCGAGATAAACTAGAGGATAGCACTCGTAGAGGTACATACCCCCGAGCTGGTATATAACACAAGGACAACATTGTATTCCGAGATACACTAGAGGATAGCACTCGTAAAGGTACATACCCCGAGCTAGTATATAACACAAGAACAACAGTGTATTCCGAGGTACACTAGAGGATAGCACTCGTAGAGGTACATACCCCCGAGCTGGTATATACCACAAGGACAACAGTGTATTCCGAGATAAACTAGAGGATAGCACTCGTAGAGGTACATACCCCCGAGCTGGTAAAACACAAACAACAACACCAAAACAAAACACCAAACACCCCCACCATATAACACAAGAACAACAGTGTATTCCGAGGTAAACTAGAGGATAGCACTCGTAAAGGTACATACCCCGAGCTGGTATATAACACAAGGACAACAGTACATTCCGAGATAAACTAGAGGATAGCACTCGTAAAGGTACGATCCCCCGAGCTAGTATATAACACAAGAACAACAGTGTATTCCGAGGTAAACTAGAGGATAGCACTCGTAGAGGTACATACCCCCGAGCTGGTATATAACACAAGGACAACAGTGTATTCCGAGATAAACTAGAGGATAGCACTCGTAAAGGTACATACCCCCGAGCTAGTATATAACACAAGAACAACAGTGTATTCCGAGGTAAACAGAGGATGGCACTCGTAAAGGTACGACCCCCCCCCACCCGAGCTGGTATATAACACAAGGACAACAGTGTATTCCGAGGTACACTAGAGGATAGCACTCGTAGAGGTACATACCCCGAGCTGGTATACAACACAAAAACAACAGTGTATTCCGAGATACACTAGAGGATAGCACCCGTAGAGGTACACACCCCAGAGCTGGTATATAACACAAGGACAACAGTGTATTCCGAGATACACTAGAGGATAGCACTCGTAGAGGTACGATCCCCCGAGCTAGTATATAACACAAGGACAACAGTGTATTCCGAGGTACACTAGAGGATAGCACTCGTAGAGGTACATACCCCCGAGCTGGTATATAACACAAGGACAACAGTGTATTCCGAGATACACTAGAGGATAGCACCCGTAGAGGTACACACCCCAGAGCTGGTATATAACACAAGGACAACAGTGTATTCCGAGATACACTAGAGGATAGCACTCGTAGAGGTACATACCCCCGAGCTGGTATATAACACAAGGACAACAGTGTATTCCGAGGTAAACTAGAGGATAGCACTCGTAGAGGTACATACCCCCGAGCTGGTATATACCACAAGGACAACAGTGTATTCCGAGGTAAACTAGAGGATAGCACTCGTAAAGGTACATACCCCCGAGCTGGTATATAACACAAGGACAACAGTACATTCCGAGGTAAACTAGAGGATAGCACTCGTAGAGGTACGATCCCCCGAGCTGGTATATAACACAAGGACAACAGTGTATTCCGAGATACACTAGAGGATAGCACTCGTAAAGGTACGATCCCCCGAGCTAGTATATAACACAAGGACAACAGTGTATTCCGAGGTACACTAGAGGATAGCACTCGTAGAGGTACATACCCCCGAGCTGGTATATAACACAAGGACAACAGTGTATTCCGAGGTAAACTAGAGGATAGCACTCGTAGAGGTACATACCCCCGAGCTGGTATATACCACAAGGACAACAGTGTATTCCGAGGTAAACTAGAGGATAGCACTCGTAAAGGTACATACCCCCGAGCTGGTATATAACACAAGGACAACAGTACATTCCGAGGTAAACTAGAGGATAGCACTCGTAGAGGTACGATCCCCCGAGCTGGTATATAACACAAGAACAACAGTGTATTCCGAGGTAAACTAGAGGATAGCACTCGTAGAGGTACGATCCCCCGAGCTGGTATATAACACAAGGACAACAGTGTATTCCGAGATACACTAGAGGATAGCACTCGTAAAGGTACGATCCCCCGAGCTAGTATATAACACAAGAACAACAGTGTATTCCGAGGTAAACTAGAGGATAGTACTCGTAGAGGTACACACCCCGAGCTGGTATATAACACAAGAACAACAGTGTATTCCGAGATACACTAGAGGATAGCACTCGTAGAGGTACATACCCCCGATCTGGTATATAACACAAGGACAACAGTGTATTCCGAGATACACTAGAGGATAGCACTCGTAGAGGTACATACCCCCGAGCTGGTATATAACACAAGGACAACAGTGTATTCCGAGATACACTAGAGGATAGCACTCGTAAAGGTACATACCCCCGAGCTGGTATATAACACAAGGACAACAGTGTATTCCGAGATACACTAAAGGATAGCACTCGTAGAGGTACATACCCCCGAGCTGGTATATAACACAAGGACAACAGTGTATTCCGAGATACACTAGAGGATAGCACTCGTAGAGGTACATACCCCGAGCTGGTATATAACACAAGGACAACAGTGTATTCCGAGATACACTAGAGGATAGCACTCGTAGAGGTACACACCCTGAGCAGGTATATAACACAAGAACAACAGTGTATTCCGAGATACACTAGAGGATAGCACTCGTAGAGGTACATACCCCCGAGCTGGTATATAACACATGAACAACAGTACATTCCGAGGTAAACTAGAGGATAGCACTCGTAGATGTACGATCCCCCGACCTGGTATATAACACAAGAACAACAGTGTATTCCGAGGTAAACTAGAGGATAGCACTCGTAGAGGTACGATCCCCCGAGCTGGTATATAACACAAGGACAACAGTGTATTCCGAGATACACTAGAGGATAGCACTCGTAAAGGTACGATCCCCCGAGCTAGTATATAACACAAGGACAACAGTGTATTCCGAGGTACACTAGAGGATAGCACTCGTAGAGGTACATACCCCCGAGCTGGTATATAACACAAGGACAACAGTGTATTCCGAGGTAAACTAGAGGATAGCACTCGTAGAGGTACATACCCCCGAGCTGGTATATACCACAAGGACAACAGTGTATTCCGAGGTAAACTAGAGGATAGCACTCGTAAAGGTACATACCCCCGAGCTGGTATATAACACAAGGACAACAGTACATTCCGAGGTAAACTAGAGGATAGCACTCGTAGAGGTACGATCCCCCGAGCTGGTATATAACACAAGAACAACAGTGTATTCCGAGGTAAACTAGAGGATAGCACTCGTAGAGGTACGATCCCCCGAGCTGGTATATAACACAAGGACAACAGTGTATTCCGAGATACACTAGAGGATAGCACTCGTAAAGGTACGATCCCCCGAGCTAGTATATAACACAAGAACAACAGTGTATTCCGAGGTAAACTAGAGGATAGTACTCGTAGAGGTACACACCCCGAGCTGGTATATAACACAAGAACAACAGTGTATTCCGAGATACACTAGAGGATAGCACTCGTAGAGGTACATACCCCCGATCTGGTATATAACACAAGGACAACAGTGTATTCCGAGATACACTAGAGGATAGCACTCGTAGAGGTACATACCCCCGAGCTGGTATATAACACAAGGACAACAGTGTATTCCGAGATACACTAGAGGATAGCACTCGTAAAGGTACATACCCCCGAGCTGGTATATAACACAAGGACAACAGTGTATTCCGAGATACACTAAAGGATAGCACTCGTAGAGGTACATACCCCCGAGCTGGTATATAACACAAGGACAACAGTGTATTCCGAGATACACTAGAGGATAGCACTCGTAGAGGTACATACCCCGAGCTGGTATATAACACAAGGACAACAGTGTATTCCGAGATACACTAGAGGATAGCACTCGTAGAGGTACACACCCTGAGCAGGTATATAACACAAGAACAACAGTGTATTCCGAGATACACTAGAGGATAGCACTCGTAGAGGTACATACCCCCGAGCTGGTATATAACACATGAACAACAGTACATTCCGAGATACACTAGAGGATAGCACTCGATAGCGGGCGGGCGGGCGGTCGGGTGGGCGGTCGAGCGGGCGGGCGGGCGGGCGGGCGGGCCGGCGGGCGGGCGAGCGTGCAGGCAGGCAGGCAGGCAGACACAGGCATAGGCGGACAGGCAGTCGTAGACGGGCGGACGGACGGACAGACAGACGGACGGGTGGGCAGGCAGGCAGACAAACACACAGACACACAGACACACAGCAATCACCTCCGTTCATTTCGCGGGGGTTATCCGCAGTGTGAGCAAATCTAGCAGTACTACATTGAACACATGCTCATATACATATAGGGTGTGTCATTGAACACATTCTCATATACATAGTGGGTGTGTCATTGAACACATGCTCAGATACATATAGGGTGTGTCATTGAACACATTCTCATATACATATAGGGTGTGTCATTGAACACATGCTCATATACATAGAGGGTGTGTCATTGAACACATGCTCATATACATAGAATATGTGTCATTGAACACATGCTCATATACATAGAATATGTGTCATTAAACACATGCTCATATACATAGAATATGTGTCATTGAACACATGCTCATATACATATAGGGTGTGTCATTGATCATATGTTTGACTGTGTCTGATGAAATGGGACCAAATGCGATAACAGATGAACCATATTTTATTGCATTATGTAATTAGACAATACATTTTACATAATACATACATAGTTGGCAAATCATTAGCCGTTGGCAAATCATTAGCTGTATATATATGTATGTAAAATATTCAGAAGGGTCAGGCTGCAAGTTATTACCAACATTAGTATAGAGCCTTTCCATAAGTATGATATCTACATATAATCGACGGCAAAGTAATTTTATTAAGGTGATTATTTTATTTCAGTGTGTTGCTAGGCAACAAACCAGCAACGTACATCAATGTGATTTCCATAAATTTTAGTCACTAGTTGTTAATATGTTGCAGGAATACAGCCAATTATATGCTTTTCCTTTTCTCTTACGAGAGGCAACGTAATTAGAAAATTAACTGTCACTCCTGCACGTGTCTGTTGTGTCAATTAATGCATCTTGGGGCACATTAACCAGAACATGTTAATGACATCATGATCTAAATCTCACAAATTCTCCCCCTGATCTTCTGTATGGATGAGATTTTCTCTATATTATCGTCAACATCCCTGATTTCGGCCTTTGTTTATTCACGTGATTTTTGTTTACATCCGGAACGTGAATGATGTTATTGCTCTCAAAACAGGTGCTTTGGTATTTATGGTGTTCACATATTACTTATCAAAGAGCAAACTGCGCGTAAATCAGATAAATATTCACATTTTATTTGAAAGTATGCACATGTTGATGTTCTCATTAATCCAATTTATGTGTAGCCTAAATATCCCTTAAGCAGAGGTAACTATAAAGAAATCTGTGTTAGTTTTTGTAAAATGAGAAATTCCATCGTCTGCTCAGGAAGGTCACGTGATAGTTATGCAACAATGTGATAATACGCATGTTACAGTAAATTTAATATAGTGTTCCTCTTACAGCATTTTAACATTTTTTCTTCAAAAATACTATTTACTATTTATGCTATTAAATTCAGTTTCATCTAAAAAAAAAATTCAAATCCATCCTAGCGTCTCTATTACCAAGTGCACTGACAAATGCATATCAGGCTGTTAGAGACATGGGCTTGCCAGTAAAATCGGCAGCAAGACAGTATGGCGTGCCACTCTCCACATTAAGTGACATTTCTCTCAATGTCATAACTTACCTCATATTGAAGAGTAATCATAATTTGTTGGGTGTTAAATTCCTCCGTTTCGAGTAACAATTATTACTATGCCCAATGTTAATTAATTAGCCTTTTGTAACTTAACTGTAATCAACATTTCTGTTACATGAACTGTTCACGGTCGGCCGAAAATAGGTACTTTTTCGATGCCGTGTTGAAATCACAAGCGAGTGATAGTGTATTTTATTTTGAACATTTGTTATGCACTCTCAGTTCAGACAATGCAAACATTAAATGCAAAAATGATCACTTTATTTCGTAATATTATTTTACCTGCTGTAAAACAGACTGACAAGAAGCCATTCACCGAAAAGCCGTAGACGACCGAATACTGGTACGACAATGGTAAGCCTGAACTATATCATCAGAACCTAGAAATGCCATATAATACAATATTACAAGTCCAATGTGATGCTACACGCTGTTTACCCAGGGCATGATGATGACCCAATACCCCCGGCGAACCATATGGGCGAACGTATTACAGACGGATCTGAAGTTCAGTGGTAACACGCTGGACTGGTAATCCAGGGATCGCAGGTTCGATCCCCCATCTGACCCTAAAAAGATTAACAGTCTTTCAGATGGGACTTTAAACCGAGGTCTCGTGTCGGTGCTCTACACCGTAAACGTAAAAGAACCAGAGGAGACTCTGGAATGGGTCTGTATCATCCAATCATTATGCTGTAATCCGATCATTATGCAACCTTGCATGGGCATGGTGTAATCCAATCATTATGCAACCGTGCATGATGTATTCCGATCATTATGCAACCTTGCATGGTGTAATCCAATCATTATGCAACCTTGCATGATGTAATCCGATCAGTATGCAACATTGCATGATGTAATTCGATCATTATGCAACATTGCATGATGTAATCCGATCATTATGCAACATTGCATGATGTAATCCAATCATTATGCAACCTTGCATGATGTAATCCAATCATTATGCAACCTAGCATGATGTAATCCAATCATTATGCAACCTTGCATGATGTAATCCAATCATTATGCAACCTTGCATGATGTAATCCAATCATTATGCAACCTTGCATGATGTAATCCAATCATTATGCAACCTTGCATGATGTAATCCGATCATTATGCAACATTGCATGATGTAATCCAATCATTATGCAACCTTGCATGATGTAATCCGATCATTATGCAACCTTGCATGATGTAATCCAATCATTATGCAACCTTGCATGATGTAATCCGATCATTATGCAACCTTGCATGGTGTAATCCGATCATTATGCAACCTTGCATGGTGTAATCCGATCATTATGCAACATTGCATGATGTAATCCAATCATTATGCAACATTGCATGATGTAATCCGATCATTATGCAACCTTGCATGATGCAATCCAATCATTATGCAACCTTGCATGATGTAATCAAATCATTATGCAACCTTGCATGGTGTAATCCGATCATTATGCAACCTTGCATGATGTTTTCCGATCATTATGCAACCTTGCATGATGCAATCCGATCATTATGCAACATTGCATGATGTAATCCAATCATTATGCAACCTTGCATGATGTAATCCAATCATTATGCAACCTTGCATGGTGTAATCCGATCGTTATGCAACATTGCCTGATGTAATCCGATCATTATGCAACCTTGCATGATGTTTTCCGATCATTATGCAACCTTGCATGATGTAATAAAATCATTATGCAACTTTGCATGATGTAATCCGATCATTATGCAACCTTGCATGATGTTTTCCGATCATTATGCAACCTTGCATGATGCACTCCAATCATTATGCAACCTTGCATGATGCAATCCGATCATTATGCAACCTTGCATGATGTAAACCGATCATTCATTATTCATTGTTAAAGATGAAAGAACTTGCATTCCGACCTATTTGCTAACCTTGTATAGTAGTGTATAAACTCTGAATGTGTACGTACATGTAATAAAATATTATTACACTAATAGATTTTCGGCTAAATTCCGACTAAAAAGAATAGGATTGTCAAAATATATTTTATTATTTTCGAATACATTTAGTATATCTTTGATTTCATTTGTAATAATGGTTTTATAATTAGAACAGGAGTATGAGAACAACGTTTATAGTCATTGTGACGTTCATTTTGAACAAAAATGCATCTTTATTATATATTAATTATATATAATATTTTGATACACCGATATTAGCCTGGGAACAGGCGTTGATATATTTTGCCTGGTCAGATCATTAATTGGGCCGTATTGAGTTTCTGATAATGTCATTTTGCCAGAAGTAAATTAGTGAAAAATCGACAGACTGAAACGCAGGTTACACCGATATGTGAAATCAGTATTGTTCAATGTCTAAAACTATATGTAAGAATTAAAAGCAGATGCGTTGAGGTTCTAACTTAGTTTATACAATTGTATTGTTTATCTTGATTGCGCAAAAAAAGTTCTTATAACTTATATTAATCACACTTTCGAGACCTCATTCCTGATGGAATTCATCGCCAGGAGGGAGAGAGAATAGGTAATAGGAATTTAAATATCTTGCCTAATGGCACAATCGTAACGGATCCAGTGGGGCTCGAACTCCGGGTCTTTCGCACATCAAGCGAACGCGCTACTGCTGCACTATCACGACTGGCTGGTTCTCAGTTAGAGTATATCTTCATTAAAACAACGTATTTGCTACCCCTCCCATCTTTGGACAGTTAGTAAGAAGTGTTTTGGGTTTTTTTATACTTTATTTATTTCACAACGATTGCGAAGCAAGTTTTAACAACTTATATTAGTTTAAACATTATTTATTTCAGTATTTGTACATGTAATCAAGAAATGAACATTTTACATATAATTTAACAGCAGTAGACTGAAAGGGATTAGAACGAAAGAAAACTTATAAAGTTCTTCTCCCTATCAATTGATTGATATACAATAGACAGGAAAATAATATATATAACAATGAAAATACTTGAAATCTATTCTAGGTATATGTTAAAGAATTTCAGTACTTAATGTATTAGTGAGTCAATAGTTTTGGATGTAAAAAAGAAAATAAAGGAATATATGAAGAAAGTTCAAGAACATGAACTATCAAATCGGAGCACTTGAAGAAAAAGAGATTAGTATAGAGAAAAGTGGTTGAATAGGGTCGGTTGTTGTGTCAATAACGACAGCATTCAGATTGGAATCCGCCATATGAACCTTTTAGAAGTTATCCATCTCAGAACCTTTCACTGCCAATAATGTATTCGTGTACAGTAAGGAAAATTATGGTGTTGGTTGCAATATCCTTATTAATGTCACCGAGAAGTAGTGTGTTTAAGTTGACATTACAAATTGTGGACAGCTTATTGAAGAGTGTTATACGTAGTTGATCATAGAAATGGCATTGAAAGAAGAAGTGGAAGTTATCTTCTATGCCACCACATCTGCATAATGGTGATTCTACAATGTTCTTTAGAAATAGGTGATGGTTTAGGGAACTACATTTCGTTCTAAGCCGTGTATGTAGAACCTGGGATCGTCTTTTCCCACAGTAAAATAGTTTTCCAATTTTACTTTTGTTAGTGTTAAGAAACGCCTTGAAAGAATCCAGTGACTGAATAGTTCTAGCCTCGTTAGGTAAGCTGTTCCATTCACGAAATACCGATGGAAGGAAGGAATTTGAATATAGGGTAGTTCTAGCTGGAATAGTTAACAGATTATCAGAATGTCTAAGGTTATACCGAGTGGATTGGCCAACATCTTGTGGAACAAGAGATGAAATATAAGACGGGACAAGATTATTTTTCATTTTATAAAGTAGGACAAGTTTGTGCTTTCGTCTTCTGTCAGAAAGTGTTTCCCAACCTACTTCTTTTTGAAGGGCATGAATAGAAATAAGTTTTGTAGCACCTGTTACAATTCTTGCAGCTTATATTAATCACTCTCGTTGGCTCGGATGAAAGCGTATATGTGGTCATTCATGTGGGAGGAAACCGGAGTACCCGGAGAAAA
This sequence comes from Archivesica marissinica, assembly GCA_014843695.1. Taxonomy (NCBI): domain Eukaryota; kingdom Metazoa; phylum Mollusca; class Bivalvia; order Venerida; family Vesicomyidae; genus Archivesica; species Archivesica marissinica. The sequence continues at coordinate 84,818,624 of CM026390.1, read as the reverse complement.
CCCACCTGTCCGATCTGGCGACAATCGTACCATCTCACATACTTCCCTGTCCGAGGTTCGAATACGGGTCGCATTGGTGAGAAGCGAGCGCGCTAACAACTGCGCTAATCGGACAGCCAGAAGTTATAATAATGATTAGTTTAGTTTAATCATATTTTATTGCATTCTATATATACAGTGTACAATACAAAACAAATGAACAAACTTGTATAACTATCCATAATGCATGATTCATGGCATTGTTTGCTCAAGGATTGTCATTATATGTTGAAGCAAATGGGTTGGGCCACAAATTTTAACAACATTAGTTACGGCCCTCCCCAAAAGACTAGATTGTAATTAACAAAGAGACTGAATACAAGAGTTGTGCTAGTACTTTACTAAATTTAATGATACTAATAGAAAAAGTGGAAAATGATTAAGAGAATAAGCAACATTTTAGATAATAAGAATTTAGAAACATAAAACAACAATAAACAAACCAAAAAAAGTTTAGGAAATGTAACTGTAATAGCTACTCCAATCAAGTTATTATTATTTATTATTATTTAGTATTATACCAGATTTGTATAGCACTCTTTCCATACAGAAAGTATACGTTCAAAAGTGCTTAACATTAATGTAGCATAGTAAGTCATATTTACAACATACAATACAATAGTCAACATTAAGGACAACAATTTGGTGGGAATAAAAAAAAAAAACAATGTAAAATGTTCATAAAAAATATTAAGAAAAGTACATAAAGGAATAAAGATTAAGAATTAAAATGCAAAATGCTATAGATACATCGTTAGATGGAACACACCAAACTAAAATCTACTTCCAAGAAGTGTATCACAGAGTGTAGCCGCTCCAGTGATTGGGTACATACATACTCGTACTAATGTGTTATGGTTATACCAAGTAAATGGATGTCTATCTTGATGTCAACAAATATATGACGTCTAAATTACGTTATTATAAGACATAAAATGGACGATAAAGTGTCCGTTTCGTGGCAACCAGACTCAGCAACAACACATCAAAGTTAATCCTTTATATAGAGAGGAGACAAAGTAGAGATTAGTTTACAATATGACAATCATAAACTTCTATATATACAGAATTATACATGTGTTACAGTCGTGATGTATGCCAACTAGAAACTGGAAATGTCTTCTTCGTGTGTGTGTTTTACGTTTATTTGTCGTCGCTACCGGTTGCCCATATGAGCTACGCATTAGTCATTTTCAGCTTTATACAAACAATAACACATAATAATGTAACATTGAACAAACCTGTAAATACATTTCAAATATATTTATATTTATGATATAATAATTAACAAATATTAACCACGAAACTTAATTTTATGTGTTCTGTTTCTACATCAGATCATACATTACAGAAATTGTTCATCCAACATTGTTTATTTAGTTCGAAGTGACGGGGAGGGCTGTAAATAATGTTGTTATAACTTGTAGCCCAACCCATTTGCTTTTTTCCCCTTGACAAAACAAATGTATCGTATACTGCAATCATATAATTACATATTAATCTCTGATTTGTTCTTAATATTGTATGTATATATGTAATGTATTGTATGAAAAAATGCAATAAAATGTTATTTAAAAATATATATATTTACGCCAACGAATGTCAAATGCATTGATGTAAAATCAATGGCGGATAACATTAACAAAGGGGCTCATGGGAAGGATAGACTATGTGCATTATAAAGTTCCGGTAAGATGTTAATATCGAACTATAGGAATGTATATGTAGCTATGGGATGACAGGTAGGCTTTATTGTAGTAACGTATTAAATGTTGATGTTTGACCTATGACAAACAACTGAAGTATGTGAGATGGTACGATGGACATATCGGACAGGTGGGTTTTCTCCGGGTACTCCGGTTTCCTCCCACATGAATGACCACATTTACGCATTCATCAGCGCCAACGAGGATGATTAATATACATGTAAGTTGTTAATACTTGCTTTGCAATCATTGTAAAATAAATAACGTTTAAACTTTAAACTGAAAATAATACATTGATATTTTGTCATACACAATGAAGCATTTAAATATGTGTTTCTATATACGGCTACGTGTATGTGTATGTTTCTTTGTACAGTATATTTCTTAATTTTATTTTTCATTAGTACTTTTATTTTTGGCGTCCGATGGTAAAGTTACAGATCGGTGGATGATCGCAAGTTTTGAGTTCGAACATCGGAAGTAAATCTGAATGACTCTTGCAGATAGACAGGTACTAGACCGTTGAGTGATTTAAACATTAAGCCAGCTTATGAAAGCACACGAATATACAGTTTTCACTTATCATTTGATTTGCATATATGTTGAGGGCCTCATTGTTGATTAACTCTTTCACTGCCAAATTGTTTAAATCGCTTTTGCAAACAACTTAGATCCAGACCAGCCGCAGCGTAACGATGCGTCTGATCAGGATCTAAGTTGTTTACTTCTCTGCCCAGTGCTTTAGCACTCCTATCCTAGTAGCAAATATCACAGAGCCTGCTCAGCACGCAGCGTTACGCTGCGGCTGATCTGGCTCTATGCTGTTTGCAAACGTGTATTTATGCGACTTCGGCAGTGAAAGAGTTTTAACTTTTGTTAAATGAGTTCTCTTGTAAAATAAATCTTTATTATTATTATTAATATTGTTATTATTTTATGCATATGCATAGAGCAAAGAAACTATTATTAAAGTAAACCAGGCATTGTTCCTGATCAGCACACTTGGTTCATTGGCATTATCGCAGGTTGTAATTACAGGACGGCTGTAACTAAGTAAATAAGAATAATTGTATGTGTTTGACCATGTGATTTATTCTGATAACACAATCAACTAAGCCTCTTATTTGTGAATACCAATGTGCTCAAAGTATTTGCACTTCCAATATCAAAATAACGTATTCTCGTATCAGAAAAAAAAACATTTTCCATTTGCTGCAAAGGGTACCTTCAAGTTGTACTGTGGATCTCGTAGCGATAACAATGGGCATATATTAAACATTAAATTAAATACAGATGCCTGTTTTGATATTTATTTCTAGCAAATTATAATGTATTGCTCAAATGAAGGCATTCTGCTATTGCACTCGGTCACTAGATCAAACTAAGTATGAATATTAAAACGATATACAGTCTGCATCCGTTATGTCGAATTCCGTCGGAGCGAACAAAATACTTTGACATAACCGAAGTTTGACTTAACGAAATTCGATATAAACGTAGCCAGTTATATGTAAACGGTGTCTGAAACGGGACTTTGATCCGACTTCGAGATAACCGGAGAATTCGACATAACCGACTGTGACATAACGGATGTAGACTGTATATTATTTAAAGGCAATGATCAAGTTTCAGCGTTTATTAGGCTTTGCATATCGTCACCCTTACAACATGTATGATGGAATATTACATACTACGCAATTACAATATAATAAATAAGAATAGCATGAACAAGAAGAACTATTACATATAAATGTGTAATAAAATGACGATTGAAAATTCACTCTGCATAATACACACTCGGATAGTGTATTGAGTGCATGTATATAAATTATAAAGGGCTTAGTTTAGTGATTAAATGCAAACACGAAATCCTGTCCAACATAATAGTATAAAACATAACATAACATAACATATATTTTATTAGGCATTAAATGGTACAAAGCACATCTATAGCCAACAAAATTAACACATATGTAAAGTGCAAAGACAATTTACAGAGAAGATTAAATAATATTATGTTCTCCCTTGTTTTCTATTATAAATAAAACTAGATGATGAGCTTTAAAGCAAAAAACTATTACTATTTCATATGAGCTCATTAATTGTTCGTTCTCTTTCTTTAGAAGCGAAATGCAAATATGTTGATAGATTATGAATTAATTTTGGGTTACTAGAGCTCATTAGATTATCAGATTTTTGTAGTGTCGGCCAATGACAAAAATATGGCTTAATATATAAATATACTACATCCCTGCTGCAACATCCGCGAATCATATGGGAACCAATTATTCTTATAGAATTTCGACTACGTAAATAGATTGACCTGATCATTTCTGGATTCCAGCTCAAGCCTATATTTCTATGCGTACACCAATGAAAGCTTGGAACTAGTTCCCTGAAAACAATTGGCAACTTTTAATACCTAAAATACGAATACATAGCAGTAATTCTTATCACATAAATGGCCATTCCAAAAAACAACATAAATAAATGGGTATAAACTATAAAGGCTACTGGATGGTGTGCAAAATACTTTGTGTTTTATTAAGCAATCATGCCAGTGTTGCTAAGAGTAAGAGAATGTTAATATAGTTCCGTTTGTTCTAACTGGAATACACAAAACATACTGAGGCACAAATGAAACAAGAACTCATTTATATAAACATAAGCACACTACGTGTTCATTAAGTTATCCTCTAATACCATGTGCTTATAAATATATTTTGATAATTCATAAGATGAGACGGACGGATCTGTAGTCCAGTGGTAACACGCTGGACTGGTAATCCAGGGATCACGGGTTCGATCCCCCGTCTGATCCTAATAAAATTAACAGTCTTTCAAATGGAACTTTAAACCGAGGTATCGTGTTGGTGCTCGACACCATGCACGTTAAAGAACCAGAGGAGACTCTGGAATGGGTCTTTGTCTGTATCAATCACTATCCTCCAAATACCTGCAATGACTAATCTCTTCAGGAGGCGTCGCTCATATGGATGGGCAACCGTAAATAAACGTAAAGCACACATAATATGATGAAACTTGATCTGAAGCTTGATGCTACTGAAGTCAGGTTACACATTATCATCCAATGAACATGTACCAAGTGCATATTCGTCCATGTCATGCTTTTCAAACTATTATTCAAAATGTTTTAGAACAATATATAATCGCCCTTCACTTTTATTTCTGATATGCATCCTAGAATTCTCAGATCAACATCAGGATATTAGTTATAGAGCTGTCCGTTTAGCGCAGTGGTTGCACGCTCCGGTTGCCTCGCACACAAATGACACCATACACGCTTTCATCCGCGCCAACGAGAGTGATTGATATAAGTTGTTGAAACTTGCTTCGCTATCGTTGTAAAATAAATAAGGTTTAAAAAAATATGTATCAGTTATACACACGAAGACCAAACTGCAAATACATTTGCATTTCCAGGATCATCGATTTGGAATTCATTGCATCACTCAAACTGCTCCAACTATCCGACAGTTCAATATTCTGCACTTAAGGTGGTACAATAACAATACAAACTAATCACATATTTCTACTAGTATTACTTCATATGATATTGTACACAGTTTTTATCACAAATGTGTATTGCCATTGCGATATTTACTACATTCTGTGAAGTGCTGTCTTGAAGCTGATTGCATACATACATTGAAGATACAACTATATTTCATATCTGAATATTGCTTCATGGATTTATTAACATTAATTGTCCCATTCCCCTTTTTCTCCTCTACTAACCAATTCCTTGTATTATCATATTCCGTTGCATAGTATATATAGTTTTCTCTACGTTTCAGCTTTTACATTAGTGGTGTTCTTGGAAACATGCCACGGGCATGGAGAGAGCTTGGTATGTAGGGATATACCCAATCACTGAACCGGTCACACTCTATTAGGCACTTCGTTCAGCTCATGTGACATTCGATTCTGGTTCAATACTTGTGGAAAAAAGCAACGTGTTGCTGCATGCATATCAATATTATTTTATATATCATGTTTAAGACTGAATAAAATACAACGAAATAGAGTTTGTGACATGAAAAAACAAACATTTCAATTAATACATCATCTGCAAGCACTTAGAAACATCCTGGTAAAAACATCTTCCAAATGTGTTTAAATTAGGTCAACTTATCATAAAACTAGGTCACTATGTCAAACTTAAATGAATCGCTTCCAGCAAGATATATTCTGAAGTCAGATGTGAGACTTTCATCAGGCTTGATCTGAGAAGTCCTGGTAATGGCGTATAACAGATGTGTTCATGTCATGCTTAATCGGTTCTATCAATTGCTGTTGGCTGTTGATAGTCCAACATGTGAACGTTATTGTCACGTCATTAACATTCCTTACCCGAACGTCAGGGAAGGTAACTAGACGGATATGTAGTCCACGCTGGACTGGTAATCCAGGGATCGCAGGTTCCATCCCCCGTCTGACCCTAATAACATTAACAGTCTTTCAGATGGGACCATTAAACCGATGACTCGTGTCGGTGCTGTGCACCGTGCACGTAAACGAACAAGAGGAGACTCTGGAATGGGTATCTGTCTGTATCATTGCACTATTCTCCAAATATCTAAAATGACTAATCTCTTCAGGAGGCGTCGCTCATATGGGCAGCCGGTAGCGACGATAAATAAACGTAAAACGCACACATAACTAGAGCCACAGAGTGGGGCTAGGCTGTTAGCTGTATATATTGTTTTTCGTTAGCAATCATTAAATAAATTAGTTATTCAACATAAAATATACCTTCCAGTTTATGTGATTGATATACATGTATAGACAAGGAACTAGAATCAGGGAATATGATCACGCGAGCACATTATTACAGAAATAAAATCAAAACTTCTCTTGTGAACGAGAAATCGCTTTAGAAGTACATATAGTCCCCTGTTAACAGCCGTTATGTTGATTTTTAAAAGCACTAAACATTTATATAGAATATTTATCCCAATAATTCCACGTTTAGGGAGAAGAACTATATACGTTTTCTTTCGTTCTAATCCCTTTCATTCTATTGCTGTTAATTTATATGTAAATTGTTCATTTCTCTTATTACATGTAGAATACTGAAATAAATAATGTTTAAACTAATAATTCCACGACAGGTGTTGCCGATGAAATGAAACATAGAGCGTCCGCTGACTAGCGGATGTTGAATTATTTCAAGTGAAGAAGCTATCCAGCTGGCTTGTGGTAGGTCGGTGGTTCTACCCGTGTGCCAGTCAGTGTGTGGATATATTGTTTGCAGTCACCAGGTGTCTTCCTATTTCAACAATAGCTGGACAGCCGTCATAATTATGCTGTTTGTGCGACGTAAAACAAACATATTTTACACATATCAAACTACAAAGCTGTGATTAGAATGAATGACACCGTCTTATCTAGTTCTGCTATGCAGTCTACATCCGTTATGTCCAATTCCGTCGAACCGAACAAAATACTTCGACATAACCGAAGTTTGAGTTAACGAAATTCGATATAAACGGAGTCAGTTATATGTGAAATGATAGTATCTGAACGGGACTTTGATCCGAATTCGAGATAACCGGAGAATTCGACATAACCGACTTTGACATAGGGGATGTAGACTGTATTACAAATGAACATTGGTGTAGCTTGTAGCTAGCTAGAAAGCGCATGTACGAGATATTATATGTATTGGTGTATGTAAGAAGTGCATTTAACGTACGTGTATTCAGTCTCCATTTCATCGTGAGTTCAGTTTGTTATGTTCTCCGATGTAACCGAAACTATTCGATTATTTGGCGGTCATTTGGGGTCCGCAATATATATCTGTAATGTGACTGTAAATGTACTTTCAAATCAAAAGAAATATACAAGTAGTTGCAACAGACGAGGTTGGAACTGCACCGGTGATAGCTCGTGTCACACGTGCAGGCTAACGCTTATAGTACAATACACGCTTTACAATTCATCCTTCTGTGAGTATTGTTCCAGGAACTAAGCCTTTGAGCCATCTGCATTAGGTCTGGTATTAATTGTCCCGAATGCCATCTCTATCTGGAAGCGCTGTCGACGTACGGCTTATAACGAGGCGTCTAGCTAGGATAAGATGAAATACTCTCTTCCGACTCGTCCGTTTCTCCATTTTATATACTATTATATATTAATATGCAGTACTAAACACGTGCATCTTAGACAATGTGAAAAGCGCGGATTGCCGGAATAAAATGTTTAACGTTGTCATCACGACCCAGCGTCCTATACAAGTATATGTTTATAAGTAGGTTGGTGACAAGATAGTATTTGATAACATGGCAGGTGTGTGTGTTTTACGTTTATTTATCGTCGCTACCCATATGAGCGACACCTCCTGAAGAGATTAGTCATTTTAGATTTTTGGAGGATAGTACAATGATACCGACAGAGACCCATTCCAGAGTCTCCTCTGGTTCTTTTCCGTACACGGTGTACATCACCGACACGAGACCTCGGTTTAAAGTCACATCTGAAAGACTGTTAATTTTATTATGGTCAAACTGGGGATCGAACCTGTGATCCCTGGATTACCAGTCCAACGTGTTACCACTGGACGACAGATCCGTCTGTAACATGGCCGGTATTCTGGCCGCGTAGGACATAGTGGCAATACGCTATCTCTGTAAGGCATCGAGCAGACCTGTTGTGCCTTTTTGTCAGGAAAACTGCTGTCTCTGTAAGAAGTCTAAAGTAGTGATAATGAGTGGGCGGGAATATTGGTTGCTTACTTGGGAAGATATGATATAAAGATGGAGTCTGAATACATGGCTATGAACTAGCTAGGCGCTGAGAGCTGGGGCGTTTTGTAATATGATATTAATATGTAACTTTCTCCTTGTAAAGATTTGACTTACAAGGAGAAATGCACCATAATCAAATCTGCATCAAAGCCAACAGTCGAGAAGGATGACTACCACCTTCTCACCAGACAGGAGCAAGTCACGATATTCCGGCTTAGAACAGGGCATAACCGCCTGAACTTCCATATGTGTCGGAAGCTTGGACTAGCTCCATCAACTGCCTGCAGCTGCAACGTAGGGGACCAGACTGCAGAACACATCATCCAGGAGTGTCCCAATCTTCATGGGCTGAGGAAAACAACCTGGCCAACAGATACTTCTCTCCAGACGAAGTTACATGGCTGCCGGGAGGATCTGAGGAGGACGGCCCATTTCGTGTTTGCTGCCGGCTTGTCCATGTGATTCGCGAACGACAAGAAGAAGATATGTAACGTTCAACAGACTGGAAATGAGTAAGACGGTAGCATGTGTCTGAGACACGGTGTTATCATAATAATGATAAATCATGATTGTCGAAAGGACTTTATGTAATGTGGAGACTTCGAGAATATTTTATGTAAAGTGCTATATTGTGTGGAAACGGTTCTAATGAGAGACATCTGTAATTTTCTATTACCTCCCTTGGCAGATAAAGTCTGATTTATTCCAAAGTGTGAACAGGTCCTTTTAGTTAGAATCCTTTGTTTTTACTGTTGTTCCCTAACCAGATATTGCGGTATGATAAATTTGATTTTATCCAATTTGTGTTTGAATAACTGATAACATTATTTTACAAACAAGTACCCATTGCACATGCGGTAGGAGATCTGTCGATCTATAGTAATTTAATACACATACGACGCGATAGTGGAATAACATAGCTAGCATGTTGTGCAAAGAAAATAACGATAAACACAGAGGAAACACTTAATATGACATATCTACTTTGAAGGAGTATTCAGGGGCAGTAACTGACCGATGTCCCTCATTATATTCGAGTAAATCTATTCTTATATTTCGCCGGCTTGTGTTATGAACTTGACCATCGAATATAGACCCTGGGTTGAAAATGTCACATAGTGCATCGAAAGAAAATTGCCATTGATGTTCATGTAGTCCAGCATTCTGGTGTACCTTTGCTTCTTGACAATCATGCGCATGCGCATGCTGCTCTTTTATTTGATTGACATTTTACTCCATCTAAACATATACATTTGAGGCTTAAATAATTCAGTTAGAAGACAAATCAATATGGCTGCAATTGCAATAGTTAACTAGGAATGTAACACTCGCTTGGCAAATTGCTGACATTTCCACGCTAATAAATCTTTATCACGTCTAGTATATTCGTGTTATGAGACTCGTCAGACCTAGTTGTAAATGCCAGAAAAAAGACTCTGTCATATGCGCGCTATGATTGAAGTAGAGAAGATATATTTTGTTCCGATAATTCCCCAAGAGGATACATCTCAAAGCAGTTGCAACAATGTTGAGATTATGGAATACTAGCAACCGATGGTCTCTAATCACGGTCTGGTGGTGGTCTCTAACAATGGTCTGGTGACCTCTAACCACGATCTGATGGTCTCTAACCACGATATAATGGTATCTAATCATGGTCTGGTGGTCTCTAACCACGATCTGACGGTCTCTAACCACGATCTGATGGTCTCAAATCAAGATCTGATGATCTCTAACCATGATTTGATAGTCTTTTACACTTGTCTGATGTTCTCTAACCATGATCTGATGGTCTGTAACCATGATATGATGTCTCTACCCATGGTCTGATGGTTTCTAACCATGGTCTGGTGGTCTGTAACAATGGTCTGATGATCTCTAATCATGGTCTGATGGTCTCTAACCATTGTATGGGTATATATCTTTACTCAGTTGGTGAAACGGAGACAAGAAATAGAAGAGAATTGGAATTATTGAATTATACTCACACGCGTGCCATTACGGCATGCATGCATGCTATTAAATATAAAGAATGTTGTGGTATTGCTGTTATGGTATGTTTCTTGTGCTTGGTTCGCAATGTTGGAGCGTATTCCTACACTACGCTTTGATTGGACATGTTTTGTCCGTCTGTCTATGATGTATTATAGTACTACAGAGGATTCATACACCTGTGTGTATGTACACCATACTTAGTTACGATGGAATACATTGTTTCCTCAGTTTCCGTTGCATTATTGATGTTTTCATTTAACCCTTACCATGCAATCACGACTAAAATCGCTTTTTGCAAACAGTATAAATGGCACAGAACGTGCCGTCTGATCAGGATATATTTGCTATGCGGACCGTGGAGTTAAAACATTCGTAATAGCAACCGGCCAATATAGATCCTGATCAGAAGTGGCGCTACTCAGTTTCTGATCTGGATCTATGTTGTTTGCACATTCCGTCAGGTTAATGGTTAAATCCATACATTTGTCAAACACTACCTCTTGGTATGCATGCTTATTTCCCTTGTTCAAACTATGTAAGACTTCCATCTTCTATTTAACATAGTTTTATGTTGAGAAAGTTCTGGCTTTTACTGGCAGTGCAAAAACATTTAGCAGAGTGTTCATTGCAAATTGTAATTAATGTGTGCAAAGTGTATTTAATCAAGCGAAACACATACATTATCTGCAAATGTTTAGTTAGTTTAGTAGCGGAAACTAATACCGAATATGGACACATAGAACCATGGATGTTTCTAATATATGTATTGTGTGTTTTACATTTATTTATCGTCGCTACCGGTTGCCCATATGAGCGACGCCTCCTGAAGAGATTTAGTCATTTTATATGTTTGCAGGATAGTGCAATGATACAGACAGAGACCCATTCCAGAGTCTCCTCTGGTTCTTTTACGTGCACGGTATACAGCACCAACACTAGACATCGGTTTAAAGTCCCATCTGAAAGACTATTAATTTTATTATGGTCAGTCGGGGGATCGAACCTGCGATCCCTGGATTACCCGTCCAGCGTGTTACCACTGGACTACATATCCGTCCTTATTACATTGTATGTGTAGATGGTACATGATCGAGCTAATCCATGGTGCTTATTTTAATACATTCAGAACCGAGAGCCGGTGAGATGTGCAGCATTGCCATTGGACACAGCCTATCACTTCAATGAATATTCTAATGTTTTCGTCTGTTCTGTTTAGTTTTATTACGACATAGTATATGATATGTCAAGCTTGGTGTACCTCTACGGATCTCTGGTTATTTGTAATCGATTACCTTTAGGTATAATTATCTCAGTAATGATTTTAGTAACAATATCAGTAATAAGTATGTAAATAATACTCTACGTTCAATGATGCATATTCACGCTATTTAAAACTGTTAACATAAGGTGACTTATAGGCCCATTGGGCTGTGTTAAAATTTCACATTATCTTGAATATAATTATGTTGTAAATATGTTGGAAAACACAAGTCACTATAATAAACAATTATCTTATGTTATCTTATACGAAACACTTATACTGGTTACTGTTGTGTTCTTGTTCTATAATAGTATATACTTATATTAATTTAATTAATAGTGTAATAGCCGAACTTCTTTTTTGCAATTTTCAATTACCAGTTTGGTTAACATTCTCTAATTAATCACGTTCAGTACCGTTTAATTCAATAACTCAACTTCACATCGGTTTAAATGAGCACGCCAAACATGCCATTCTCTGTTTCATAATAAAATTCAGTAGAATAAGACAGTTAACCACCATTTACACAACATGTGTTATTTCCGGTTCTGACTTCAAATTCAGTTTCAAATGTTTTATGTGTGCATGTGATTGCGTGTGTGCGTGTGCTGTGCATGTGCATGTGCGTGTGTTCGTTTGATGATTTTATTAATCTGCTTCTTTGATAGGTTGTTATCTCTATTTTAGCCGCAGTGTCAAACTCTAGCCCGACTCTCTATGCATTAAAGTATCTTTCCACGATGACATCGTCTAAGCAACTCTTCCATATCTCTTCATAGGTTTTTAATTATTTCTCTCTTGAACGATTCGTCGTGGTTCTAAGCAGATGCTTTAAATGCATAGATTTGGGAATATTCGTTAGCTCATCATACCGTACGGCTTGATATATGGCTCAACTTCGGGATTAAAGATGTACGGTTCTGACGCACTATGAATAGATAGGTATCCCACACTAGTCCACGTCACAAGATGATAAAGTATCTTTACTCAGTGCATCATTATGCCTACAATTCTCAATATTAGCATTAGTTGAGTGTACGTTCGCAAGCTGATAATGTATCTTCACTCAGCGCATCATTAGGTCTACAATTCTCAATATTAGCATTATTTGAATGTGGTTTATCAAACTGATAATGTATCTTTACTCAGCGCATCATTATGTCTACAATTCTCAATATTAGCATTATTTGAATGTGGTTTATCAAACTGATAATGTATCTTTACTCAGCGCATCATTAGGTCTACAATTCTCAATATTAGCATTATTTGAATGTACCTTCACAAGCTGATAATGTATCTTCACTCAGCGCATCATTATGTCTACAATTCTCAATATTAGCATTATTTGAATGTTTTCCTGTTTGTAATTTCCACGTGGGGTCTATTGTTTTCAATACCGACTTTCATGTTGTTACGTGTCTCCTGTCTCCTAGTGGCTGGTGCTTATTAACTCTTGTAATATGAGTTTTGAATTACGCTTGTCTTCCTTTATTGCCATACTTATATCTATAATAGTTATTATTAGTCTTTGAATTATAGATGGTATCATGTGTTCCTGCTTGTTGGTGCAATGATCGCTAGAGTACTTGTCTTGTCAATAGTGCTGGATAGGACGGATGTATTGTGATTAATAGTACACAGCCTACAGAAGCAAGCATGACAAGACACCCTGTCATCATCTTCCACATGTACTCGACTGTTCGCCGATATACTGTCTACAACTCTATATATGTCTACTTAGAATTATGTGTGATTACTAAGATCAACTTTGTTCCAATTATATACCAACTAATGTGAGCATCTACCTATCTTTGAAAACAAACAATGACACAAAGAACATAGTAAGACATCACCCATCGTCCAATGGCAAGGACATAGCACCAAGTAACGTCAAGGAAATGGATGTTGTGATAGCGTTGTGGTAGGGCGTTCGCTTCAGGTGCGACAGGTCCGGTGTTCAAGCCCCCACTGGATCCGGTACGATTGTGCCCTGTCAATGCATTGAAATTCCGCGTTGCCTCTTCTCTCTCCCTCGTGGCGATGGATTCCATCAGGAATCAGGTCTCGAGAGTGATTAATATAAGTTGTAAGAACTTGTTTCGCAATCGAGCTAAAATAAATGTATATACACTAAAGAACATCAAGTAATAAAACAAATGTCTACACACATTAATTTTCTTCAATTTTAATGTTAGTTTTCATTAGAAAATTGATATATACTAGAGGACATAGAAAACGCACACCTACATTATATACTAGAGGACATATAAAACGCACACCTACATTATATACTAGAGGACATAGAAAACGCACACCTACATTATATACTAGAGGACATAGAAAACGCACACCTACATTATATACTAGAGGACATAGAAAACGCACACCTACATTATATACTAGAGGACATAGAAAACGCACACCTACATTATATACTAGAGGACATAGAAACGCACACCTACATTATATACTAGAGGACATAGAAAACGCACACCTACATTATATACTAGAGGACATCGATACAGAGGACATAGAAAACGCACACCTACATTATATACTAGAGGACATAGAAAACGCACACCTACATTATATACTAGAGGACATAGAAAACGCACACCTACATTATATACTAGAGGACATAGAAAACGCACACCTACATTATATACTAGAGGACATAGAAAACGCACACCTACATTATATACTAGAGGACATAGAAAACGCACACCTACATTATATACTAGAGGACATAGAAAACGCACACCTACATTATATACTAGAGGACATAGAAAACGCACACCTACATTATATACTAGAGGGCATTGATACAGAGGACATAGAAAACGCACACCTACATTATATACTAAAGGACATAGAAAACGCACACCTACATTATATACTAGAGGACATAGAAAACGCACACCTACATTATATACTAGAGGACATAGAAAATGCACACCTACATTATATACTAGAGGACACCGATACAGAGGACATAGAAAACGCACACCTACATTATATAGGATGCATTATGGGTATATCGCGGTACTAGCTATTAAAAACCAAATTACAGATATACTATTATGTACCTGAATTTAAACATCATTTTGCTTCATTCTATGACTTCTCCACTTCAACATTACAAATACACAAAGAAGAAATACTATTGGGAATCACTTGTGTGTATCATGTGTTTGATGCCATCGTGTCAGCAGTTACGTAGTCAATAGTTCCGAGTATACCGCGGCAAATGGTTGAGGCCCTGATGTGGGTGTTTATACAAAGGTAGTCATAATAAAATTATGTGAGTATTTGATAGAGACCTTAATCTGTATAATATGTAAGTCTAGCAGTAAATTTGTCATTTTAACATAAAACATGAATATCTTTTTAATCTCCCACCAGAAAACAACAAACAGCCTTAGGCCCACGATGGGCGTACTTTTTATTAATAATAAAATGCGGGAATCTGGCTATATCACCACATGTCAATAGATTTACATCACGGAAGAAAGTTCAATAGATATGAACATCAACTTGTTTTTAATAAAAAATACTACATTTGAGGGGGGAACTGTTTTGAAAAATAATCATTCAATAGAAAAAGCGCGTCTCGGACCTTAAAATTATGCCCATATTTGGTAATACGGGAATTACGTAGTAACCTAAACACGTGATCAAAACAGCTTCATTCATAAATACCAGGTAGCAGACTGCCATTTTACAAAGTTGGAATGAACATAAATATATATTATGGACATTTGGAGCATTTTATCAGATAAAGGGGTGGGGTAATTTTGCATAGATCTTGATATTCAGGTAAGCATCTTGCATCAGTAATTTTCGAACCACTTACGTTGACAGTTTATGATTTCTTGTTTATCAACACATGTTAACATTTCTGGGTCAACACTGATCCAATGGAAAGAATGATAGGTGGCGTTATTTTACCTCGTTCTGAAAAAGTGTGGATGCCTCGGTATGTTACGACCAGCGGTATGTTAAGAAACGACTATACTAGATGGCATTGATACAGAGGACATAGAAAACGCACACCTACAGTATATACTAGAGGACATAGAAAACGCACACCTACATTATATACTAGAGGACATAGAAAACGCACACCTACATTATATGCTAGATAACATAGAAAACGCACACCGACATTATATTCTAGATGGCATTGATACAGAGGACATAGAAAACGCACACCTACATTATATGCTAGAGGACATAGAAAACGCACACCTACATTATATACTAGATGACATAGAAAATGCACACCTACATTATATACTAGAGGACATAGATACAGAGGACATAGAAAACGCACACCTACATTATATACTAGAGGACATTGATACAGAGGACATAGAAAACGCACACCTACATTATATACTAGAGGATATAGAAAACGCACACCTACATTATATGCTAGAGGACATAGAAAACGCACACCTACATTATATATTAGAGGACATAGAAAACGCACACCTACATTATATACTAGAGGACATAGAAAACGCACAACTACATTATATGATTATTATTACATGAAAACGAAATACGAAGGATTCCATCAAAGATATATCACATCTTTATTACAAAGCACAAACTAAACAACTAAATATATTCCAAAATGTTTACAACTATGTGTTTATATAGTTATTGCTTTTCATGTAAAGACACACGTATCAGAAGTGTGCGTTTTCTATGTCCACTAGTATAGTTTCACAATCATTTATAGCACCGTGTCTCATTATCATAACACTAGTTCCCTCAGACAGAACATTATCATAACACTACCAGAACATGATGGAACGCTATTATATCAAGGTATGTTGCTATCCCTTTGAGCTACGGAAACACGAGCCATCTGCAACGAAAGATACACCATGTCTCCATTTAGTAGGAAGTGATTTAGTACGAGTAGATCTCATTGTTATGGTGTTAATGTCCAGGTTGTATGCTAACATGGCATGGAATGGTTATTGGGATGCAATTGAGTAGAGAAAACCACAAAGTAATAGGACGAGAAATATCATTGAAACTGTTGGATACTCTCTGAGCAGCAAAGCATGAAACTGGGGACATTGTGCTAAACATATGTCCTTCCATTGATTTTTCAATCTTTATTTTTTTATTATTTTTTTTAACTATTTATTTTACAATGATTGCGAAGCAAGTTTTAACAACTTATATTAATCAATCTCGTTGGCTCGGATGAAAGCGTATATGTTGTCATTCATGTGGGAGGAAACCGGAGTACCCGGAGAAAACCCACCTGTCCGATCTGGCGACCACCATACCATCACACATACTTCCCGGTCCGAGGATCGAACCCGGGTCGCATTGGTGAGAAGCGAGCGCGCTAACTACTGCGCTAATAGGACAGCCTATCTTTAAATCTGTATTTGAATGCCTTCCAAGCATGCGATGGTAATGTTCCTGACACCATTCTTTCCCCCCAGTTTTATTCCATTGCTGGGCATACAAGAAGATTAGAAAGCCGACAGGTTTTGTTTGCATTCTTACTCCTTCCCGATTGCAATGATCAGATCTACAGGATGACCTTGTTTTGTTTATTTAAGTTTGTTTATCGTCACTCGGTTGTCCATTTGAGCGACGTGCAGTGGGAATAGAGAGATATATTTTGATACGTGACAGTTAATATAAATAAGAATTACACTTTTTGAGAACATTGTCAGTATGTTTATCTCAGGATAGTGTGTTGTCGATAGTGATTCCGTTCAGCAGAACTCGGATGTATGATGGTGTTGTTCAATATCATTTGATTTGTATATATGTTAAGGGCCTCATGGTAGATAAACTTTAAACATTTGTTAAATGAGTTCTCTCGTAAAATAAAATCGTTATTATTAGTAGTAGTAGTTTACCTAACACCATGTTTTCTGGGCAGGCTCCAGCGGTTAACCCGTACTTGGTGCACCAACCTCCATAAGAAACTGCCAACTTTTTCATATAGAGAGACACGGGGATTCGAACCCGTGACCATTAGGGATGAAGTACAGGATGGTCAATTATATATCTTTATATATACTCATTTTATAATAAGATCGGAATGTTTTGTGATTAATTAGTGTCAATGTTCATTTTTTATTAAACACATTTATTTTGAGTACAACAATTATAATGTTTCTCACGCTTGGTTTTACGGCTGTGGTGTAATAGTGGTGATGTACCCGTCATTATTTTGACAATTGTCTTCAGTTGGTGAGAGTGTATGTCTGGACCAACCTATAGAGTTTTAGTACACTTGCATGATTAATCACGCTCTATTGTTATTGATACTGTATCCTATATAACTCATTATTGAGTGGCAAGGTACATCCACACTATATTGAATATTGTTTGTTGTGCATTGATGAGACATACATAATATTGGAAGTCGTAATAGCTCAGTGGTAGCGCGTTCGCTTCATGTACGAAAGGCTCGGAGTTCGAGCCCCGCTGGATCCGTTACGAGTGTGCCCTTAGGCAAAGCATTTAAATTCCACATTGCCCCTTCTCTCTCACTCGTCGGCGATGGAAACCATCAGGAATGAAGTCTCGAGAGTGATTAATATTAGTGTAAGAACTTGTTTCGCAATCGAGCTAAAAATAAATTTGTATAAAAATAAAATATTTAATAAATAAAATCTACACCAAACTGCCATTATTACGACCCCCCCCCCCCGCGATTCTATGTTGCATACGATGTTTCGTGTATCTGTTGCTAACGGTAAATTAGTAAATAATTGGTATATAAATGTAAAAGGAGTGTTGTCTGATTTGGAATTTCAATACCTTTGTGAAAATGTTAACATTAGTAATTCTCAGATCAATAACGTAATACAACGAATCAGAGGTCAACATGGTTTGCTGATATCAGGACATCTCATAAACTTCATCGTTATCAGAAAATGAACTGAGTCTGGAAAACTATATAAGGACTATTGTGGATGTTAAGCATTATCTCACAGACGGATCTGTAGTCCAGTGGTAGCACGCTGGACTGGTAATCCAGGGATCGCAGGTTCGATCCCCCGTTTGACCCTAATACAATTAGAGGATATTCTGGAATGTGTGTCTGTCTGTGTCATTGCACTATCCTCCAAACAATCTAAAATGACTATTCTCTTCAGGAGGAGTCGCTATTATGGGCAACCGGTAGCGACGATAAATAAACGTAATACACATAAGCATTATCTGAATTTCGATATTCTGCTCATAAATTAGCCATAGAAGAAGGAAGGATTCGAAATATTGAAAGAAGCCAACGATTATGTACTAAATGTAATATGCAAGTTGGTGAGTTAGAATATCAATTTTATTGCAGCTTATAATCGCTTTACTTAAAGCGACATTACATCGCCAAAAGCAAATAAAATGCATTTTTCACATATAAATGCATTGCTACTACAAATTATTCCGAATACTTCCGAACACTAACATTGAATCAATAAACAGTGTTTTTGTGGTCTACAAACTTTCAAAATTAAAGTAGGATTTCATATAACGATAAGTCTGTACCATATATCGTGTTATTCGGGATACACGCGTTGTATTACGCATGGATGTCGACCATATTTACATTGTGTTGTTATGTAAACAAACCGCGTATGCGAGGTGTGTTTATTAGTTGAAATTCTCAATTTTTGAGGCAAATAGTTGGGGGGGGGGAAATTATACCATATACTAGAAAATTACATTCTGCAGAAATTTGCATTTTCATTGATGTAGTGTCGCTTTAAAAGGATATTATTATACATGGCCTAACGTAGATAGGTTTCCAAATATTATGAAGTCAGCTCAGCTAGGGGTAATTAAAAACATGGTTAAATTTATATATCTTGCTACAGTTAAAAGGGATACTGTAATTATTCATATATAAATATTTAATAAGAGTGTATATTACATAGAGGGTGTATTACATAGAGGGTGTATTACATGGAGGGTGTATTACATAGAGGGTGTATTACATAGATAGTGTATTACATAGAGGGTATATTACATAGAGGGTGTATTACATAGATAGTGTATTACATAGATAGTGTATTACATAGAGGGTGTATTACATAGAGGGTATATTACATAGAGGGTGTATTACATAGATAGTGTATTACATAGCGGGTGTATTACATAGAGGGTGCATTACATAGAGGGTGTATTACATAGATAGTGTATTACATAGATAGTGTATTACATAGCGGGTGTATTACATAGAGGGTGTATTACATAGATAGTGTATTACATAGCGGGTGTATTACATAGAGGGTGTATTACATAGATAGTGTATTACATAGAGGGTGTATTACATAGATAGTGTATTACATAGAGGGTGTATTACATAGATAGTGTATTACATAGAGGGTGTATTACATAGCGGGTGTATTACATAGAGGGTGTATTACATAGAAGGTGTATTACATAGCTGGTGTATTACATAGAGGGTGTATTACATAGATAGTGTATTACATATAGGGTGTATTACATAGCGGGTGTATTACATAGAGGGTGTATTACATAGATAGTGTATTACATAGAGGGTGTATTACATAGAGAGTGTATTACATAGAGGGTGTATTACATAGATAGTGTATTACATAGAGGGTGTATTACATAGCGGGTGTATTACATAGAGGGTGTATTACATAGAGGGTGTATTACATAGCGGGTGTATTACATAGAGGGTGTATTACATAGAGGGTGTATTACATAGATAGTGTATTACATAGAGGGTGTATTAAATAGCGGGTGTATTACATAGAGGGTGTATTACATAGATGGTGTATTACATAGATGGTGTATTACATAGATAGTGTATTACATAGATAGTGTATTACATAGAGGGTGTATTACATAGATGGTGTATTAAATAGCGGGTGTATTACATAGAGGGTGTATTACATAGAGGGTGTATTACATAGATAGTGTATTACATAGCTGGTGTATTACATAGAGGGTGTATTACATAGAGGGTATATTACATAGAGGGTGTATTACATAGAGGATGTATTACATAGCTGGTGTATTACATAGAGGGTGTATTACATAGAGGGTGTATTGCATAGATAGTGTATTACATGGAGGGTGTATTACATAGCGGGTGTATTACATAGAGGGTGTATTACATAGAGGGTATATTACATAGAGGGTGTATTACATAGAGGGTGTATTACATAGAGGGTATATTACATAGAGGGTGTATTACATAGATAGTGTATTACATGGAGGGTGTATTACATAGCGGGTGTATTACATAGATAGTGTATTACATATAGGGTATATTACATAGAGGGTGTATTACATAGAGGGTGTATTACATAGAGGGTATATTACATAGAGGGTGTATTACATAGAGGGTATATTACATAGAGGGTGTATTACATAGATAGTGTATTACATGGAGGGTGTATTACATAGCGGGTGTATTACATAGAGGGTGTATTACATAGATGGTGTATTAAATAGCGGGTGTATTACATAGATAGTGTATTACATAGATAGTGTATTACATAGAGGGTGTATTACATAGAGGGTGTATTACATAGAGGGTGTATTACATAGATAGTGTAATACATAGATAGTGTATTAAATAGAGGGTGTATTACATAGCTGGTGTATTACATAGAGGGTGTATTACATAGATAGTGTATTAAATAGCGGGTGTATTACATAGATAGTGTATTAAATAGCATGTGTATTACATAGAGGGTGTATTACATAGATAGTGTATTAAATAGCGGGTGTATTACATAGATAGTGTATTAAATAGCGGGTGTATTACATAGATAGTGTATTAAATAGAGGGTGTATTACATAGAGGGTGTATTACATAGAGAGTGTATTACATAGAGGGTGTATTACATAGATAGTGTATTACATAGCGGGTGTATTACATAGATAGTGTATTACATAGATAGTGTATTAAATAGAGGGTGTATTACATAGAGGGTGTATTAAATAGCGGGTGTATTACATAGAGGGTGTATTACATAGATAGTGTATTACATAGCGGGTGTATTACATAGATAGTGTATTACATAGCGGGTGTATTACATAGATAGTGTATTACATAGTGGGTGTATTACATAGAGGGTGTATTACATAGATGGTGTATTAAATAGCGGGTGTATTACATAGATAGTGTATTAAATAGCGGGTGTATTACATAGATAGTGTATTAATTAGAGGGTGTATTACATAGAGGGTGTATTACATAGAGGGTGTATTACATAGATAGTGTATTACATAGCGGGAGTATTATATAGATAGTGTATTACATAGATAGTGTATTACATATAGGGTATATTACATAGAGGGTGTATTACATAGAGGGTATATTACATAGAGGGTGTATTACATAGATAGTGTATTACATGGAGGGTGTATTACATAGATAGTGTATTACATAGCGGGTGTATTACATAGAGGGTGTATTACATAGATGGTGTATTAAATAGCGGGTGTATTACATAGATAGTGTATTACATAGCGGGTGTATTACATAGATAGTGTATTACATAGATAGTGTATTACATAGAGGGTGTATTACATAGAGGGTGTATTACATAGAGGGTATATTAAATAGCGTGTATTACATAGAGGGTGTATTACATAGAGGGTATATTACATAGAGTGTGTATTACATAGAGGATGTATTACATAGCTGGTGTATTACATAGAGGGTGTATTACATAGCTGGTGTATTACATAGCGGGTGTATTACATAGAGGGTGTATTACATAGATAGTGTATTACATGGAGGGTGTGTTACATAGCGGGTGTATTACATAGAGGGTGTATTACATAGAGGGTATATTACATAGAGGGTGTATTACATAGAGGGTGTATTACATAGCTGGTGTATTACATAGCTGGTGTATTACATAGCGGGTGTATTACATAGAGGGTATATTACATAGAGGGTGTATTACATAGAGGGTGTATTACATAGCTGGTGTATTACATAGCGGGTGTATTACATAGAGGGTATATTACATAGAGGGTGTATTACATAGCGGGTGTATTACATAGAGGGTGTATTACATAGATGGTGTATTACATAGAGGGTGTATTACATAGAGGGTGTATTACATAGATAGTGTATTACATAGATAGTGTATTACATATATAGTGTATTACATAGATAGTGTATTACATAGAGGGTGTATTTCATAGAGGGTGTATTACATAGAGGGTATATTAAATAGCGTGTATTACATAGAGGGTGTATTACATAGATAGTGTATTACATAGAGGGTGTATTACATAGCTGGTGTATTACATAGAGGGTGTATTACATAGATAGTGTATTAAATAGCGGGTGTATTACATAGATAGTGTATTAAATAGCGTGTGTATTACATAGAGGGTGTATTACATAGATAGTGTATTAAATAGCGGGTGTATTACATAGATAGTGTATAAAATTGAGGGTGTATTACATAGAGGGTGTATTACATAGAGAGTGTATTACATAGAGGGTGTATTACATAGATAGTGTATTACATAGCGGGTGTCTTACATAGATAGTGTATTACATAGATAGTGTATTAAATAGAGGGTGTATTACATAGAGGATGTATTAAATAGCGGGTGTATTACATAGAGGGTGTATTACATAGATAGTGTATTACATAGATAGTGTATTACATAGATAGTGTATTACATAGATAGTGTATTACATAGATGGTATATTACATAGATAGTGTATTACATAGCGGGTGTATTACATAGATAGTGTATTACATAGAGGGTGTATTACATAGAGGGTGTATTACATAGATAGTGTATTACATAGTGGGTGTATTACATAGATATTGTTTTACATAGATAGTGTATTACATAGATAGTGTATTACATAGATAGTGTATTAAATAGAGGGTGTATTACATAGAGGGTGTATTAAATAGCGGGTGTATTACATAGAGGGTGTATTACATAGATAGTGTATTACATATATAGTGTATTACATAGATAGTGTATTACATATATAGTGTATTACAAAGATGGTATATTACATAGATAGTGTATTACATAGCGGGTGTATTACATAGATAGTGTATTACATAGAGGGTGTATTACATAGAGGGTGTATTACATAGATAGTGTATTACATAGTGGGTGTATTACATAGATATTGTTTTACATAGATAGTGTATTACATAGATAGTGTATTACATAGATAGTGTATTACATAGATAGTGTATTACATAGATAGTGTATTACATATATAGTGTATTACATAGCGGGTGTATTACATAGAGGGTGTATTACATAGAGGGTATATTACATAGAGGGTGTATTACATAGAGGGTGTATTACATAGAGGGTGTATTACATAGAGGGTGTATTAAATAGATAGTGTATTACATAGAGGGTGTATTACATAGATAGTGTATTACATAGCGGGTGTATTACATAGAGGGTGTATTACATAGAGGGTGTATTACATGGAGGGTGTATTACATAGAGGGTGTATTACATAGATAGTGTATTACATAGAGGGTGTATTACATAGAGGGTGTATTACATAGAAGGTGTATTACATAGATAGTGTATTACATAGCGGGTGTATTACATAGAGGGTATATTACATAAAGGGTGTATTACATAGAGGGTGTATTACATAGAGGGTGTATTACATAGAGGGTGTATTACATAAATAGTGTATTACATAGAGGGTGTATTACATAGATAGTGTATTACATAGCGGGTGTATTACATAGCGGGTGTATTACCTAGAGGGTGTATTACATAGAGGGTGTATTACATAGAGGGTGTATTACATAGATAGTGTATTACATAGATAGTGTATTGCATAGTTAGTGTATTACATAGATAGTGTATTACATAGAAAGTGTATTACATAGCGGGTGTATTACATAGAGGGTGTATTACATAGAGAGTGTATTACATAGCGGGTGTATTACATAGAGGGTGTATTAAATAGAGGGTGTATTACATAGATAGTGTAGTACATGGAGGGTGTATTACATATAGGGTATATTACATAGATAGTGTATTACATGGAGGGTATATTACATAGAGGGTGTATTACATAGAGGGTATATTACATAGAGGGTGTATTACATAGAGGGTGTATTACATATATAGTGTATTACATGGAGGGTATATTACATAGAGGGTGTATTACATAGAGGGTATATTACATAGAGGGTGTATTACATAAATAGTGTATTACATAGATAGTGTATTACATAGATAGTGTATTACATATATAGTGTATTACATAGATAGTGTATTACATTGATAGTGTATTACATAGCGGGTGTATTACATAGAGGGTATATTACATAGAGGGTGTATTACATAGAGGGTATATTACATAGAGGGTGTATTACATAGAGGGTGTATTAAATAGCGGGTGTATTACATAGTTAGTGTATATTACATAGAGTGTATATTACATAGAGGGTGTATTACATAGAGGGTATATTACATAGAGTGTGTATTACATAGAGGGTGTATTACATAGATAGTGTATTACATAGATAGTGTATTACATATATAGTGTATTACATAGATAGTGTATTACATAGATAGTGTATTACATAGCGGGTGTATTACCTAGAGGGTGTATTACATAGATGGTGTATTACATATATAGTGTATTACATAGATAGTGTATTACATAGATAGTGTATTACATAGCGGGTGTATTACATAGAGGCTGTATTACATAGAGGGTGTATTACATAGAGGGTGTATTACATAGATAGTGTATTACATATATAGTGTATTACATAGATAGTGTATTACATAGATAGTGTATTACATAGAGGGTGTATTACATAGAGGGTGTATTACATAGATGGTGTATTACATAGATAGTGTATTACATAGATAGTGTATTACATATATAGTGTATTACATAGATAGTGTATTACATAGATAGTGTATTACATAGCGGGTGTATTACATATAGGGTGTATTACATAGAGGGTGTATTACATAGAGGGTGTATTACATTGATAGTGTATTACATGGAGGATGTATTACATAGATAGTGTATTACATAGAGGGTGTATTACATAGATAGTGTATTACATAGAGGGTGTATTACATATATAGTGTATTACATAGATAGTGTATTACATATATAGTGTATTACATATATAGTGTATTACATAGATAGTGTATTACATATATAGTGTATTACATGGAGGGTGTATTACATGGAGGGTGTATTACATAGAGAGTGTATTACATAGATAGTGTATTACATGGAGGGTGTATTACATGGAGGGTGTATTACATAGATAGTGTATTACATATATAGTGTATTACATAGATAGTGTATTACATAGATAGTGTATTAAATAGCGGGTGTATTACATAGATAGTGTATTAAATAGCATGTGTATTACATAGAGGGTGTATTACATAGATAGTGTATTAAATAGCGGGTGTATTACATAGATAGTGTATTAAATAGCGGGTGTATTACATAGATAGTGTATTAAATAGAGGGTGTATTACATAGAGGGTGTATTACATAGAGAGTGTATTACATAGAGGGTGTATTACATAGATAGTGTATTACATAGCGGGTGTATTACATAGATAGTGTATTACATAGATAGTGTATTAAATAGAGGGTGTATTACATAGAGGGTGTATTAAATAGCGGGTGTATTACATAGAGGGTGTATTACATAGATAGTGTATTACATAGCGGGTGTATTACATAGATAGTGTATTACATAGCGGGTGTATTACATAGATAGTGTATTACATAGTGGGTGTATTACATAGAGGGTGTATTACATAGATGGTGTATTAAATAGCGGGTGTATTACATAGATAGTGTATTAAATAGCGGGTGTATTACATAGATAGTGTATTAATTAGAGGGTGTATTACATAGAGGGTGTATTACATAGAGGGTGTATTACATAGATAGTGTATTACATAGCGGGTGTATTATATAGATAGTGTATTACATAGATAGTGTATTACATATAGGGTATATTACATAGAGGGTGTATTACATAGAGGGTATATTACATAGAGGGTGTATTACATAGATAGTGTATTACATGGAGGGTGTATTACATAGATAGTGTATTACATAGCGGGTGTATTACATAGAGGGTGTATTACATAGATGGTGTATTAAATAGCGGGTGTATTACATAGATAGTGTATTACATAGCGGGTGTATTACATAGATAGTGTATTACATAGATAGTGTATTACATAGAGGGTGTATTACATAGAGGGTGTATTACATAGAGGGTATATTAAATAGCGTGTATTACATAGAGGGTGTATTACATAGAGGGTATATTACATAGAGTGTGTATTACATAGAGGATGTATTACATAGCTGGTGTATTACATAGAGGGTGTATTACATAGCTGGTGTATTACATAGCGGGTGTATTACATAGAGGGTGTATTACATAGATAGTGTATTACATGGAGGGTGTGTTACATAGCGGGTGTATTACATAGAGGGTGTATTACATAGAGGGTATATTACATAGAGGGTGTATTACATAGAGGGTGTATTACATAGCTGGTGTATTACATAGCTGGTGTATTACATAGCGGGTGTATTACATAGAGGGTATATTACATAGAGGGTGTATTACATAGAGGGTGTATTACATAGCTGGTGTATTACATAGCGGGTGTATTACATAGAGGGTATATTACATAGAGGGTGTATTACATAGCGGGTGTATTACATAGAGGGTGTATTACATAGATGGTGTATTACATAGAGGGTGTATTACATAGAGGGTGTATTACATAGATAGTGTATTACATAGATAGTGTATTACATATATAGTGTATTACATAGATAGTGTATTACATAGAGGGTGTATTTCATAGAGGGTGTATTACATAGAGGGTATATTAAATAGCGTGTATTACATAGAGGGTGTATTACATAGATAGTGTATTACATAGAGGGTGTATTACATAGCTGGTGTATTACATAGAGGGTGTATTACATAGATAGTGTATTAAATAGCGGGTGTATTACATAGATAGTGTATTAAATAGCGTGTGTATTACATAGAGGGTGTATTACATAGATAGTGTATTAAATAGCGGGTGTATTACATAGATAGTGTATAAAATTGAGGGTGTATTACATAGAGGGTGTATTACATAGAGAGTGTATTACATAGAGGGTGTATTACATAGATAGTGTATTACATAGCGGGTGTCTTACATAGATAGTGTATTACATAGATAGTGTATTAAATAGAGGGTGTATTACATAGAGGGTGTATTAAATAGCGGGTGTATTACATAGAGGGTGTATTACATAGATAGTGTATTACATAGATAGTGTATTACATAGATAGTGTATTACATAGATAGTGTATTACATAGATGGTATATTACATAGATAGTGTATTACATAGCGGGTGTATTACATAGATAGTGTATTACATAGAGGGTGTATTACATAGAGGGTGTATTACATAGATAGTGTATTACATAGTGGGTGTATTACATAGATATTGTTTTACATAGATAGTGTATTACATAGATAGTGTATTACATAGATAGTGTATTAAATAGAGGGTGTATTACATAGAGGGTGTATTAAATAGCGGGTGTATTACATAGAGGGTGTATTACATAGATAGTGTATTACATATATAGTGTATTACATAGATAGTGTATTACATATATAGTGTATTACAAAGATGGTATATTACATAGATAGTGTATTACATAGCGGGTGTATTACATAGATAGTGTATTACATAGAGGGTGTATTACATAGAGGGTGTATTACATAGATAGTGTATTACATAGTGGGTGTATTACATAGATATTGTTTTACATAGATAGTGTATTACATAGATAGTGTATTACATA
Organism: Archivesica marissinica; assembly: GCA_014843695.1. NCBI lineage: Eukaryota > Metazoa > Mollusca > Bivalvia > Venerida > Vesicomyidae > Archivesica > Archivesica marissinica. The sequence continues at coordinate 84,789,978 of CM026390.1, read as the reverse complement.
GATAGTGTATTACATAGATAGTGTATTACATAGATAGTGTATTACATATATAGTGTATTACATAGCGGGTGTATTACATAGAGGGTGTATTACATAGAGGGTATATTACATAGAGGGTGTATTACATAGAGGGTGTATTACATAGAGGGTGTATTACATAGAGGGTGTATTAAATAGATAGTGTATTACATAGAGGGTGTATTACATAGATAGTGTATTACATAGCGGGTGTATTACATAGAGGGTGTATTACATAGAGGGTGTATTACATGGAGGGTGTATTACATAGAGGGTGTATTACATAGATAGTGTATTACATAGAGGGTGTATTACATAGAGGGTGTATTACATAGAAGGTGTATTACATAGATAGTGTATTACATAGCGGGTGTATTACATAGAGGGTATATTACATAAAGGGTGTATTACATAGAGGGTGTATTACATAGAGGGTGTATTACATAGAGGGTGTATTACATAAATAGTGTATTACATAGAGGGTGTATTACATAGATAGTGTATTACATAGCGGGTGTATTACATAGCGGGTGTATTACCTAGAGGGTGTATTACATAGAGGGTGTATTACATAGAGGGTGTATTACATAGATAGTGTATTACATAGATAGTGTATTGCATAGTTAGTGTATTACATAGATAGTGTATTACATAGAAAGTGTATTACATAGCGGGTGTATTACATAGAGGGTGTATTACATAGAGAGTGTATTACATAGCGGGTGTATTACATAGAGGGTGTATTAAATAGAGGGTGTATTACATAGATAGTGTAGTACATGGAGGGTGTATTACATATAGGGTATATTACATAGATAGTGTATTACATGGAGGGTATATTACATAGAGGGTGTATTACATAGAGGGTATATTACATAGAGGGTGTATTACATAGAGGGTGTATTACATATATAGTGTATTACATGGAGGGTATATTACATAGAGGGTGTATTACATAGAGGGTATATTACATAGAGGGTGTATTACATAAATAGTGTATTACATAGATAGTGTATTACATAGATAGTGTATTACATATATAGTGTATTACATAGATAGTGTATTACATTGATAGTGTATTACATAGCGGGTGTATTACATAGAGGGTATATTACATAGAGGGTGTATTACATAGAGGGTATATTACATAGAGGGTGTATTACATAGAGGGTGTATTAAATAGCGGGTGTATTACATAGTTAGTGTATATTACATAGAGTGTATATTACATAGAGGGTGTATTACATAGAGGGTATATTACATAGAGTGTGTATTACATAGAGGGTGTATTACATAGATAGTGTATTACATAGATAGTGTATTACATATATAGTGTATTACATAGATAGTGTATTACATAGATAGTGTATTACATAGCGGGTGTATTACCTAGAGGGTGTATTACATAGATGGTGTATTACATATATAGTGTATTACATAGATAGTGTATTACATAGATAGTGTATTACATAGCGGGTGTATTACATAGAGGCTGTATTACATAGAGGGTGTATTACATAGAGGGTGTATTACATAGATAGTGTATTACATATATAGTGTATTACATAGATAGTGTATTACATAGATAGTGTATTACATAGAGGGTGTATTACATAGAGGGTGTATTACATAGATGGTGTATTACATAGATAGTGTATTACATAGATAGTGTATTACATATATAGTGTATTACATAGATAGTGTATTACATAGATAGTGTATTACATAGCGGGTGTATTACATATAGGGTGTATTACATAGAGGGTGTATTACATAGAGGGTGTATTACATTGATAGTGTATTACATGGAGGATGTATTACATAGATAGTGTATTACATAGAGGGTGTATTACATAGATAGTGTATTACATAGAGGGTGTATTACATATATAGTGTATTACATAGATAGTGTATTACATATATAGTGTATTACATATATAGTGTATTACATAGATAGTGTATTACATATATAGTGTATTACATGGAGGGTGTATTACATGGAGGGTGTATTACATAGAGAGTGTATTACATAGATAGTGTATTACATGGAGGGTGTATTACATGGAGGGTGTATTACATAGATAGTGTATTACATATATAGTGTATTACATAGATAGTGTATTACATAGATAGTGTATTACATATATAGTGTATTACATAGATAGTGTATTACATAGATAGTGTATTACATAGATAGTGTATTACATGGATAGTGTATTACATGGAGGGTGTATTACATAGATAGTGTATTACATAGATAGTGTATTACATAGAGGGTATTTACTATTTTTATTAGTTTAAATGTTGCTTGAATTTTGCTAGTGTAATTATTATTATTATTATTATTATTAATAGTATTATTATTATTATTATTATTATTATTGTATTATATTATTAAATACAACATAGGTTATGATAGACTAGAATATGTGAACACAGAAACTTATAAACTCAAAAAATAATTTGATATGATACATCCATGTCGAGTCGATAAACGTCCACTTATTATATACATGTACTAGTTTTAAAACATATTTGTCTAAAAAGAACAATACTAGCTCATTATTTATTTATGTATAGGATATAAGCCGAAACATATGTAAACTATTGGACTGTGTAAGCCACGTAGCGCAGAAGACAGTACCAATCTTGTACCGAATTATTTGAATAAATATTTTCAATTAAGACATCGCAATACAGTTACTTCAGATATGACATTGAGATATGCTTCAAATATTGATCTCTATATTCCAAGACCTAGATGTGAAATGTACAAGAAATCTTTAGAATACTCTGGTCCAAAGATATGGAATTATCTACCATTGGAAATTACGACATACAGATCTTTAAATATGTTCAAGACAAAATGTAAAATATGGATACAACAACATTTTAATCGGTAGAAACTAGAAAGTTATATATTCAATATGCTTATGTTGTTTTGTATTTCGATAACATTATCTGATTTGTTTAAGTTACATTGTACAACATATTATTTAATATTTTAGATGATGATGATGATGATGATGATGATGATGATGATGATGATGATGATGATGATGATGATGATGAGATGATGATGATGATGATGATGATGATGATGATGAGATGATGATGATGATGATGATGATGATGATGATGATGATGATGATGATGATATGATGATGATGATGATGATGATGATGATGATGATGATGATGATGATGATGATGATGATGATGATGATGATGATGATGAGATGATGATGATGATGATGATGATGATGATGATGATGATGATGATGATGATGATGATGATGATGATGATGATGATGAGATGAGATGATGATGATGATGATGATGATGATGATGTGATGATGATGATGATGATGATGATGATGATGATGATGATGATGATGATGATGATGATGATGATGATGATGATGATGATGATGATGATGATGATGATGATGATGATGATGATGATGATGATGATGATGATGATGATGATGATGATGATGATGATGATGATGATGATGATGATGATGATGATGATGATGATGATGATGATGATGATGATGATGATGATGATGATGATGATGATGATGATGATGATGATGATGATGACGATGACGACGACGATGATGATGACGATGACGATGACGATGATGATGATGATGATGATGATGATGATGATGATGATGATGATGATGATGATGATGATGATGATGATGATGATGATGATGATGATGATATGATGATGATGATGATGATGATATGATGATGATGTGATGATGATGATGATGATGATGATGATGAGATGATGATGATGACGACGACGACGATGATGATGACGATGACGATGACGATGATGATGATGACGATGACGATGATGATGATGATGATGATTGCATCGATTTGAGGCTTATATCTTGCTTAAAACACACAAATATACAACAAGATCCTACTAACTAAACTTGTTAATTTCGTACATTTACTTACGCGTATTATTTAATATAATACTCTGGCTTTTTGACACCAGTCCAATATTAATAATAATGGACTGCACGTACAAATGTATGACGTCAGTCAGGACAGTATTTTAAGAATAGTACATGTACCTGTGTGTAGTCCTCGCACCGTATATGTTGTACAGATATATGTCAACGCTTAAAACATCCTGTCACTATGTAAGCCTATTTCTCTCTCATACACGAATCAGAGGATGATGAATGTATAGCTAAGAACTTATAAAATGCCCTCCATTGTCGGTGTAATCATAAATTATCTAAAATAATGAATAATACCCAAACATCGCAGTAACAGGTGTATGTACCCAAACATAGCTGTAACAGGTTTGTGTACCCAAACATTGCCGTAACAGGTTTGTGTACCCAAACATCGCCGTAACAGGTTTGTGTACCCAAACATCGCCGTAACAGGTTTGTGTACCCAAACATCGCAGTAACAGGTTTGTGTACCCAAACATCGCAGTAACAGGTTTGTGTACCCAAACATCGTCGTAACAGGTGTATGTACCCAAACATAGCCGTAACAGATGTGTGTACCCAAACATCGTCGTAACAGGTTTGTGTGTGTACCCAAACATAGCCGTAACAGGTTTGTGTACCCAAACATCGCCGTAACAGGTTTGTGTACCCAAACAATGCCGTAACAGGTGTGTGTGTACCCAAACATCACCGTAACAGGTTTGTGTACCCAAACATCGCCGTAACAGGTTTGTGTAACCAAACATAGCCGTAACAGGTGTGTGTACCCAAACATCGCCGTAACAGGTTTGTGTAACCAAACATAGCCGTAACAGGTGTGTGTACCCAAACATCGCAGTAACAGGTTTGTGTAACCAAACATAGCCGTAACAGGTTTGTGTACCCAAACATCGCTGTGACAGGTTTGTGTAACCAAACATAGCCGTAACAGGTTTGTGTACACAAACATAGCCGTAACAGGTTTGTGTAACCAAACATAGCCGTAACAGGTTTGTGTAACCAAACATAGCCGTAACAGGTGTGTGTACCCAAACATCGCCGTAACAGGTTTATGTAACCAAACATAGCCGTAACAGGTGTGTGTGTACCCAAACATCGCCGTAACAGGTGTGTGTGTACCCAAACATCACCGTAACAGGTTTGTGTACCCAAACATAGCCGTAACAGGTTTGTGTACCCAAACATCGCCGTAACAGGTTTGTGTACCCAAACATCGCCGGAACAGGTATGTGTACCCAAACATTGTCGTAACAGGTTTGTGTACTCAAACAAAGCCGTAACAGGTTTGTGTACCCAAACATCGCCGTAACAGGTTTGTGTACCCAAACATAGCCGTAACAGGTGTGTGTACCCAAACATAGCCGTAACAGGTGTGTGCACCCAAACATAGCCGTAACAGGTTTGTGTACCCAACCATAGCCGTAACAGGTTTGTGTACCCAAACATAGCCGTAACAGGTTTGTGTAACCAAACATAGCCGTAACAGGTGTGTGTACCCAAACATCGCCGTAACAGGTGTGTGTGTACCCAAACATCACCGTAACAGGTTTGTGTACCCAAACATAGCCGTAACAGGTTTGTGTACCCAAACATCGCCGTAACAGGTTTGTGTACCCAAACATAGCCGTAACAGGTTTGTGTACCCAAACATAGCCGTAACAGGTTTGTGTACCCAAACATAGCCGTAACAGGTTTGTGTACCCAAACATCACCGTAACATGTTTGTGTACCCAAACATCGCCGTAACAGGTTTGTGTAACGAAACATAGCCGTAACAGGTGTGTGTACCCAAACATCGCCGTAACAGGTTTGTGTAACCAAACATAGCCGTAACAGGTGTGTGTACCCAAACATCGCCGTAACAGGTTTGTGTAACCAAACATAGCCGTAACAGGTTTGTGTACCCAAACATCGCCGTAACAGGTTTGTGTAACCAAACATAGCCGTAACAGGTGTGTGTACCCAAACATAGCCGTAACAGGTTTGTGTAACCAAACATAGCCGTAACAGGTTTGTGTAACCAAACATAGCCGTAACAGGTGTGTGTACCCAAACATCGCCGTAACAGGTTTGTGTAACCAAACATAGCCGTAACAGGTGTGTGTACCCAAACATCGCCGTAACAGGTGTGTGTACCCAAACATCACCGTAACAGGTTTGTGTACCCAAACATAGCCGTAACAGGTTTGTGTACCCAAACATCGCCGTAACAGGTTTGTGTACCCAAACATCGCCGGAACAGGTTTGTGTACCCAAACATTGCCGTAACAGGTTTGTGTACCCAAACATAGCCGTAACAGGTTTGTGTACCCAAACATCGCCGTAACAGGTTTGTGTACCCAAACATTGCCGTAACAGGTTTGTGTACCCAAACATAGCCGTAACAGGTGTGTGTACCCAAACATAGCCGTAACAGGTGTGTGCACCCAAACATAGCCGTAACAGGTTTGTGTACCCAAACATAGCCGTAACAGGTTTGTGTACCCAAACATAGCCGTAACAGGTTTGTGTAACCAAACATAGCCGTAACAGGTGTGTGTACCCAAACATCGCCGTAACAGGTGTGTGTGTACCCAAACATCACCGTAACAGGTTTGTGTACCCAAACATGCCGTAACAGGTTTGTGTACCCAAACATCGCCGTAACAGGTTTGTGTACCCAAACATAGCCGTAACAGGTTTGTGTACCCAAACATCACCGTAACAGGTTTGTGTACCCAAACATCGCCGTAACAGGTTTGTGTAACGAAACATAGCCGTAACAGGTGTGTGTACCCAAACATCGCCGTAACAGGTTTGTGTAACCAAACATAGCCGTAACAGGTGTGTGTACCCAAACATCGCCGTAACAGGTTTGTGTAACCAAACATAGCCGTAACAGGTTTGTGTACCCAAACATCGCCGTAACAGGTTTGTGTAACCAAACATAGCCGTAACAGGTGTGTGTACCCAAACATAGCCGTAACAGGTTTGTGTAACCAAACATAGCCGTAACAGGTTTGTGTAACCAAACATAGCCGTAACAGGTGTGTGTACCCAAACATCGCCGTAACAGGTTTGTGTAACCAAACATAGCCGTAACAGGTGTGTGTACCCAAACATCGCCGTAACAGGTGTGTGTACCCAAACATCACCGTAACAGGTTTGTGTACCCAAACATAGCCGTAACAGGTTTGTGTACCCAAACATCGCCGTAACAGGTTTGTGTACCCAAACATCGCCGGAATAGGTTTGTGTACCCAAACATTGCCGTAACAGGTTTGTGTACCCAAACATAGCCGTAACAGGTTTGTGTACCCAAACATCGCCGTAACAGGTTTGTGTACCCAAACATTGCCGTAACAGGTTTGTGTACCCAAACATAGCCGTAACAGGTGTGTGTACCCAAACATAGCCGTAACAGGTGTGTGCACCCAAACATAGCCGTAACAGGTTTGTGTACCCAAACATAGCCGTAACAGGTTTGTGTACCCAAACATAGCCGTAACAGGTTTGTGTAACCAAACATAGCCGTAACAGGTGTGTGTACCCAAACATCGCCGTAACAGGTGTGTGTGTACCCAAACATCACCGTAACAGGTTTGTGTACCCAAACATAGCCGTAACAGGTTTGTGTACCCAAACATCGCCGTAACAGGTTTGTGTACCCAAACATAGCCGTAACAGGTTTGTGTACCCAAACATCACCGTAACAGGTTTGTGTACCCAAACATCGCCGTAACAGGTTTGTGTAACGAAACATAGCCGTAACAGGTGTGTGTACCCAAACATCGCCGTAACAGGTTTGTGTAACCAAACATAGCCGTAACAGGTGTGTGTACCCAAACATCGCCGTAACAGGTTTGTGTAACCAAACATAGCCGTAACAGGTTTGTGTACCCAAACATCGCCGTAACAGGTTTGTGTAACCAAACATAGCCGTAACAGGTGTGTGTACCCAAACATAGCCGTAACAGGTTTGTGTAACCAAACATAGCCGTAACAGGTTTGTGTAACCAAACATAGCCGTAACAGGTGTGTGTACCCAAACATCGCCGTAACAGGTTTGTGTAACCAAACATAGCCGTAACAGGTGTGTGTACCCAAACATCGCCGTAACAGGTGTGTGTGTACCCAAACATCACCCTAACAGGTTTGTGTACCCAAACATAGCCGTAACAGGTTTGTGTACCCAAACATCGCCGTAACAGGTTTGTGTACCCAAACATCGCCGGAACAGGTTTGTGTACCCAAACATTGCCGTAACAGGTTTGTGTACCCAAACATAGCCGTAACAGGTTTGTGTACCCAAACATCGCCGTAACAGGTTTGTGTACCCAAACATTGCCGTAACAGGTTTGTGTACCCAAACATAGCCGTAACAGGTGTGTGTACCCAAACATAGCCGTAACAGGTGTGTGTACCCAAACATAGCCGTAACAGGTTTGTGTACCCAAACATAGCCGTAACAGGTTTGTGTACCCAAACATAGCCGTAACAGGTTTGTGTAACCAAACATAGCCGTAACAGGTGTGTGTACCCAAACATCGCCGTAACAGGTGTGTGTGTGTACCCAAACATCACCGTAACAGGTTTGTGTACCCAAACATAGCCGTAACAGGTTTGTGTACCCAAACATCGCCGTAACAGGTTTGTGTACCCAAACATTGCCGTAACAGGTTTATGTATGTGTCGTAGGACAGAACTTAATGCTGTTTGAATTTATTGAAATAATTATATCAGAAAACATGGTGGTATTAAATTGCAGTATATTGACTTGACTACTTTACCTGGCATCCTATTGTCGTGACCAAATAATCCCGTTATATACTTACCCTATTATATTCCTCCAACGCTAATCTATACTAACTGAATACTAACCTGTCACCCGTAGCTAAACCTATGATGCTCGTGTATATTGTGCAATGCCTCGTTGCACTCGATATCTGGACATTGTAACGTCTAGTTACGATATTTATTGGTATTATAAATTGTAATAAATATCTAGGATATTTATACCACTTTCAGGTTAGTTACATTGTTGTCATATCCTGGTTAATGTTTATAGAATATTTCTGTAAGAACCTTGTGTTAATTACCTTTTAAATAACGTAGTGTCGAATATGTACATGCGACACTATAGTATACATGTATATAATCAGCCTGGAGTATAATGAAGCATACTGTTTTATATTGTTTTAATATTCGTTTATCTTGTGCAATGCCTCGTTGCACTCGATATCTGGACATTGTAACGTCTAGTTACGATATTTATTGGTATTATAAATTATAATAAATATCTAGGATATTTATACCACTTTCAGGAGTTGTTGTCTATTGATCCCTTGGTAACACCACAGAGAACTCCTCAATAAATGTATGCCGGCTGGGCTACGTCGACATACCCAAACATAGCCGTAACAGGTGTGTGTACCCAAACATAGCCGTAACAGGTGTGTGCACCCAAACATAGCCGTAACAGGTGTGTGTACCCAAACATAGCCGTAACAGGTGTGTGTACCCAAACATAGCCGTAACAGGTGTGTGCACCCAAACATAGCCGTAACAGGTTTGTGTACCCAAACATCGCCGTAACAGGTGTGTGTACCCAAACATCGCCGTAACAGTGTGTGTACCCAAACATAGCCGTAACTGGTTTATGTACCCAAAGATATTCACAGACTTTGATGATAACTTCTTGCTTTTCATATAATGTATATAGGGTCCTACATAGGTGGTTATTTCATACCATATTTTATGAATCGTATGCAATCACCACGAGTGTAAGATCTTTTTCTTTACATTACCAAATTGGAATTTAATCATATTGTTGAACAAAATAACACTGCTACTTTCATTTTAGCGCCAACTGTCAGCGCAAATTGTCATGACGTCACTACGCAAAATAGCGTTATATTTATGTTTACACAGCGTTATAATTGCGTCGATACTTATTTTAAATCACCGTGTGTCTTACCATTAACGTTGTTTAACAATTCAAATAGAAATACGCATACTTTAAAGTGTTATTTACAAATGATCAAACGATTATTCTCTTAACCAATCATAATCCTTCCAGGTGATATTACACGTGTGTGCATATAAGAAATTATGATATGACTGTATTACACTGAATACAAGCACAGTGATGAAATAAATTGTAATAATAGACATGTGTTTAGTTGTATGCACATTTGAAAAGACGACATTTTAAAGGTAACATCAAACTAAATAGGTTCCACTTTGCTGCATGAATTCTTAAGCGAGAACACCTTTTAGGCCCATACGACAGTCCGGCATCGGTATATGTATGTGGATGTACCGGTATAGGTCAGTGGTAGTATCCTATATGAACAATCACTGACTTATTCACGTGGTGTACTGGTTGTATTAAGAGTGGCATCATTGCTTTGCCTTTACACGTGCACACTTATAAAGTCTTAACTAAACCACATACAAAACCCAAACTCTGTTTGCAATGGGCAAGACTTGCGATAAATAATTACAAGTACAAAACAGATGTTTTCAAATCTCTTTGACTATACTACGTACATACAAATGTATAGTCGAATACATGAAACATAGCCTGGGCGCAAAAAATCATTAATGATAATGTAAAATAAATCTGGAAAACTGTATGCAATGTACAACAGGGATGTTTCATATATTTTACTAACAATGGAAAACTGTATTCAATGTACCTCAAGGAAATTACATATATTTTACTAACAACATATCTTTGATTATTAGTAGATTAAAATAATATTTTCCAAACGATAGCATAGCGAAATTGCTTGCGAAACGATCTAAGTCTAGCATAGAACTGACGATCAATCGAATCATACCACATGACCAAGCACGCACTCACAGCCATGTGATCATCTATATATGCACCAATAATTCGCACACACAATTGTGCGGCATGTATTGTTAAGACATACGTTCTGAGCTATACTAACGTAACGCACAGAACTTGAAATTATTTACGGTTACGGTGGTTGACTTCAAACCATTTACCCCTCACCGCTGTATATTCAAATCCCACTGGGGTTGTCGAATCCCAGATGGGTTGCATACGGTCCGTGGTTCTATCTGGGTGCCAGTCCGTGCATGTAATACTGCTCATAGCGGGAAACGTGCGTGTGTGCTTTACATTTATTTATCGTCGCTACCGGTTGCCCATATGAGCGACGCCTCCTGAAGAGATTAGTCATTTTAGATTTTGGAGGATAATGCAATGATACAGACAGAGACCCATACCAAAGTCTTCTCTGGTTCTTTTACGTGCACGGTGTACAGCACCGACACGAGACATCGGTTTAAAGTCCCATCTGAAAGATTGTTAATTGTATTAGGGTCAGACGGGGGGATTGAACCTGCAATTCCTGGATTACCAGTCCAGCGTGTTTCCACTGGGCTACAGATCCGTCTGTAGCGGGAACCAGAATCGTCCTGCACCAATAATTGCTGGAAAGTCGCTATTTGACCTAGACTGTGGCTGCGACTTAAGACCCACAAAACAAACAAATCAACGATTATTTCCCTTGACTGAATATTCTGGCTCACTAATATTCTAATTCATATTTTGTAGCAAGATATCGATGCAATGGCATGGTTAAAACGACTTAGAATGAGGTTTTGTCTCAAACACAGATACTAAAGTGAATCATGTACATCATGGATAGTGTAATGTTTAAATGTTCCATTGTTACTATCATTTCGAGCGGCTGTAGTTAACTGAAGCATGGGATGAGCTCATTTACGACAGAATACCATACCATACATTCATAAAGCATACGAAAGTATCTCATGTCACGCTATATCAGCAATCACGTGCCAGCATGTCATGGTTACAAGCTATCCAACGTCACGCCAGTTAGACACCACGTAGTATTTCTAAAGTAATAGATGCTGTTTCGAAATATATATTTAATGCATTCAAATTGAGAAATGATGATACTAATATGTAAGTGTCTATTATAATGCTTGTAGAATACATCTACAATACACAGCTGTGGTGCAAATTTACAAATTGCTTAATATAATATGATATGTATACATGTACTGTCATTTGTTTTGAATCACCCCTTGAAAGACTTACTTATATGAGTACTACATACATCGGAACAAATTGATAGCAAATTTGACCTTTTGGAAAGGGCTGTTGTTAATATTTTCAAAACGTGTAGCCCAATCCATTTGCACTTTGAAAATGTCATGTATATGTATATGGATATTATTAGGTTTTATGTATGCTATGAATGTGACAGTAATGTTATTGTGATTTGTATATTGCATTCATCATTATGGAAAAAGTTGCAATAAAATATTATTAAATTAAACCTTCTCAGAAAATTCATGGTTTTCACTATTTACAATGTTTCTTGTATTGTTTGTGGCTATTAATATGCACATGATTAATGCTAATAAACTCAATGTTATGTTATGTTAATTCTTTCCCACAAAAGTTTAGTACCAAAACATAAATTTATTCTATTCATGACGTATACATAAGTACATTGCCATAACATATACAAATAAAGTGATAGGCCGTCCGATTAGCGCAGTGGTTAGCGCGCTCGCTTCTCACCAATGCAACCAGGGTTCGATTCTCGGACCGGGAAGTCGCTAGATCGGACAGGTGGGTTTTCTCCGGGAACTCAGGTTTCCTCCCACACGAATGATCACATATACACTTCATCCGCGCCAACGAGAGTGATTAATATAAGTTGTTAGAACTTGCTCCGCAATCGTTGTAAAATAAATAAAGCTATCATATTGCTACTGTATTCTAATTTCATATAGAGGATGAACATTTTAGTTGGTGTTAAGAAGACAACGCATTCAGTATGGAGTTCCTATGATTTAAATCATTCTTAAGAACACGAACACAGCTTATACTAATACCTTTCTATTATCACTGTTCATTAAAATATAACATGTATACTTGCTTGGTCGCATGTGGTAGTACTTAATGAGTTCTCTCCTCACATCTGAGTAGAACGGACAATTAAAAGAAAATGATATTCATCTTCAATGTCTCTAACAATGCAACATTGGCACTAACGCTCATATATCTGTACTCTATTATTAGCGAAACAAATTGGTGTTATATTAACTTGTATTGAATGTTTGGTGAGTAGAATACGGTTTCAATATCAAGAATAGAATATAATGAGGTTTACTGACATTATTTCGATATGTAGAGATAGAATGGCATCACGTCTATGTCGATTTACCTGATCACGTGCTACTCGAATGTCTAAATCACACGCGGAGCCTACATGTTCGTCTTCGAGTAGTTACGGACGTTCAATTCAAATCATATGCCCTTTGTCGCTGTAGTAGTTACGGACGTTCAATTCAAATCATATGCCCTTTGTCGCTGTAGTAGTTACGGACGTTCAATTCAAATCATATGCCCTTTGTCGCTGTAGTAGTTACGGACGTTCAATTCAATCATATGCCCTTTGTCGCTGTAGTAGTTACGGACGTTCAATTCTTCAATTCAAATCATATGCCCTTTGCGCGTATAGTTACGGACGTTCATTAAATCATATGCCCTTTGTCGCTGTAGTAGTTACGGACGTTCAATTCAAATCATGCCCTTTGTCGCTGTAGTAGTTACGGACGTTCAATTCAAATCATTCCCTTTGTCGCTGTAGTAGTTACGGACGTTCAATTCAAATCATGCCCTTTGTCGCTGTAGTAGTTACGGACGTTCAATTCAAATCACATGCCCTTTGTCGCTGTAGTAGTTACACCACACAACCCCCAAAACACCAACAAACACCCCCAACGGACGTTCAATTCAATCATATGACCTTTGTCGCTGTAGTAGTTACGGACGTTCATTCAAATCATATGCCCTTTGTCGCTGTAGTATTTACGGACGTTCAATTCAAATCAATACCCCCAAACGCCCTTTGTCGCTGTAGTAGTTACGGACGTTCAATTCAAATCACATGCCCTTTGTCGCTGTAGTAGTTACGGACGTTCAATTCAAATCACATGCCCTTTGTCGCTGTAGTAGTTACGGACGTTCAATTCAAATCATATGCCCTTTGTCGCTGTAGTAGTTACGGACGTTCAATTCAAATCATATGCCCTTTGTCGCTGTAGTAGTTACGGACGTTCAATTCAA